>OY282559.1:66735580-67291442 GCA_958295665.1 Tipula vernalis | reverse complement strand
TTTTTAACTTTTCAACTTTTCAACTTTTAAACTTTTCAACTTTTCAACTTTTCAACTTTTCAACTTTTCAACTTTTCAACTTTTAAACTTTTAAACTTTTTAAACTTTTAAACTTTTTAAACTTTAAACTTTAAACTTTTAAACTTTTAAACTTTTAAACTTTTAAACTAACTTTTCAACTTTTCAAACTTTTAAACTTTTAAACTTTTAAACTTTTAAACTTTTATAAACTTTTAAACTTTTAAACTTTTAAAACTTTTAAACTTTTAAACTTTTAAACTTTTAACTTTTAAAACTTTTAAACTTTTAAACTTTTAAACTTTTAAACTTTTAACTTTTAAACTTTTAAACTTTTAAACTTTTAAACTTTTAAACTTTTAAACTTTTAAACTTTAAACTTTAAACTTTTAAACTTAAACTTTTAACTTTTAAACTTTTAAACTTTTAAACTTTAAACTTTAAACTTTAAACTTTTAAACTTTTAAACTTTAAACTTTTAAACTTTAAACTTTTAAACTTTTAACTTTAAACTTTTAAACTTTTAACTTTTAAACTTTAACTTTAAACTTTAAACTATTAAACTTTTAAACTTTTAAACTTTTAAACTTTTAACTTTTAAACTTTTAAACTTTTAACTTTTAAACTTTTAAACTTTTAAACTTTTAAACTTTTAAACTTTTAAACTTTTAAACTTTAAACTTTTAAACTTTTAAAACTTTTAAACTTTTAAACTTTTAAACTTTTAAACTTTAAACTTTTAAACTTTTAAACTTTTAAACTTTAAACTTTTAAACTTTTAAACTTTTAAACTTTTAAACTTTTAAACTTTTAAACTTTAAACTTTAAACTTTTAAACTTTTAAACTTTTAAACTTTTAACTTTAAACTTTTAAACTTTTAAACTTTAACTTTAAACTTTTAAACTTTTAAACTTTTAAACTTTTAAACTTTTAAACTTTTAAACTTTTAAACTTTTAAACTTTTAACTTTAACTTTTAAACTTTTAAACTTTAAACTTTTAAACTTTAAACTTTTAAACTTTTAAACTTTTAAACTTTTAAACTTTTAAACTTTTAAACTTTTAACTTTAAACTTTAAACTTTTCAACTTTTCAACTTTTTAACTTTTAAACTCTTAAACTTTTAAACTTTTAAACTTTTAAACTTTTAAACTTTTAAACTTTTAAACTTTTAAACTTTTAAACTTTTAAACTTTTAAACTTTTAACTTTAAACTTTTAAACTTTTAAACTTTTAAACTTTTAAACTTTTAAACTTTTAAAACTTTTAAACTTTTAAACTTTTAAACTTTTAAACTTTTAAACTTTAAACTTTTAAACTTTTAAACTTTTAAACTTAAAACTTTTAAACTTTTAAACTTTTAAACTTTAAACTTTTAAACTTTTAAACTTTAAACTTTTAAACTTAAACTTTTAACTTTAACTTTTAAACTTTTAAACTTTAAACTTTTAAACTTTAAACTTTTAAACTTTTAAACTTTTAACTTTTAAACTTTTAAACTTTTAAACTTTTAAACTTTTAAACTTTTAAACTTTTAAACTTTTAACTTTTAAACTTTTAAACTTTTAACTTTAAACTTTTAAACTTTTAAACTTTTAAACTTTTAAACTTTTAAACTTTTAAACTTTTAAACTTTTAAACTTTTAAACTTTTAAACTTTTAAACTTTTAAACTTTTAAACTTTTAAACTATAAACTTTCAAAATTTAAAACTTTTAAACTTATAAACAAAAAACTTTAATAATTTAGATCTAATAAACGTTAGACATTTAATCATTTAATCGTATAAACATCGCTGTTAAACTTAGTTTTATTATTTTAGGCTTCCAATCTATCGAACTTTAAAACTTTTAAACATTCATTTTGAAACTTTCAAACTTTTTAATTTTTAAACATTTAAACTTTTTATTTTTTATTTTTAAGCGTTTAGTAACAACCTTGCGCGAACTTTTAATGGATTTGTCAGAGTGTTCCGGGTGTATCGTATTATGGCTTATCGTGGGAGAAAATTACAGTATAAAGTGTTATTTCGTTGCATTGACTGCACAATTATTCAAAATTTCCCTTAGATTTAAAAGGTTTGTTCAATAAGCGCTCAATCATATATTGCGGGATTCGTAAAATAGTTTTTAATTTTTTTAAAATTAATATTGCCCAAAATGTAAGGGAATCTAATCCAGTTTCTAACTGGTGAGCCTATGACTATGAAAAAAATCAATCATCCCATCAGGCCATAGCGACTGGACAAATTGTACCACAATTTACGTTGTTTATTTTACAAATTTACGGTGTGCAGGTTGTTTTAACAGATTACATATATTAATAGAGCCATATTTCCTAACACATTTTTCTTCGTCACATTCACACAGCTCTGTTCCTTCCTAGGTAAGTAAATTTAATAATCAACAATTTTTTCTACTTTTATTTGAATTAATTAATTAATTTGAAAAATATGTGCAAAAAACTGGATCAAAAAATAATTCTGCAACCTCTAATAATAAATAGAACCAAATAAATTTTTGTTATTGCATACATTTATTCGCTTACATGTCAAATACATTACGATATCAAAATAAAGCTTTTAAAAGTTTTAGAAACCAAAAGATTTCAAGAAATCCAAATATATAAAACCAACCGAATGAATAATTTCATAAAACATTTGAATATAATTTTCTTAAACAAAGATTTTTATGTATTTGAAAATTTTTCAAAAAAAAAAAAAAAAGCTCAATTTATATTCATATGTAACTTTGATGCCTCTCCAAAGTGATTCCAATCAAAATCCACAAACTTCTAGATGTAATAACATAATAATTCGAATTTTGAAAACTTTTACAATTTGTTTCCCATTTTGATTCTCTAGACTAATTTTTTTGTCTTACATTTTCAGCTTATCAATATGTATTTTACTTGTACGGTAGTATATGGATGTACAACATAAGCATTGTTCCATTTCTTTTTTAGGGAAAAATTTTTGGATGAAGAAAATACATAAAAATTCCTGAGAGACAGTTTAGTTCCCCAAAATGTAGAAGAAGATGACTAAAAGAAGACAATATATATTTTGGATGAGAACCGAACAATAGAATTTCTCAAAAGATTAAAATTGAATAAAACTTTATTTTTTTGTATTCTTCTGTTGTACTGAATTGGTATAAATTTTCCTGAAAAGGTAAGAGATGAATCAGGAACGAAGAAGATTTGAATTGAATGAATATAATTTTAAAATATTATTTGATTTTTGGAATGGTTTTTAGAATTTTTATTTTATTTATAAAGTTGATGATATCTATTATTTTTACATCAATGTGTGTGTGTTTTTTTTTTTTTTGTACATCGGAAGATATTTATGATGCAAATACGAGTATGTATGTAGATTGTGGTTTATCTATCTACAACATATTCTTTTCTAAACTCTCATGATATAATATGAATTTTTTATCATCGGACATCGGGATTGCAAATTGAATAGAAGGTAAGTGGGTTTGAATTATATGAGCAGTTCATTGGGTAAACCACTTATAAAATATTAATAGCGATAGGATTATACAATCCATAAGATAAAACCGCACATAAATGTTGACCGAAATATTTAAAGTGGTAGATTTGTATAAGATAGATAATTATATAGAATATGGGATAAAAAACAGGTTTATCTATACTTGGAATTTTTAAAAGGTTGAATATACGAGTACCACAAATTATTATTTTGTCTAGACATTTTGTGGTTTAATTTTTATGCTTTATTGAAAGGTGAAATGAAGATATGAAGTACTGTTTTCCATGTTTCGGGATAATTAAATGGATACTCAAATGTCTGTATCTTAACTTCAAAATAAGATTTCTAATTATATAAGAACTCAACTTTAAGGTGAATTTTTCTTTGAGATTGTGTTTGACCAGACAAGATAATAATTCGTGCACGTTTTGTACTAAATAGTATGTATCTCCAAATTAAAATTTGGATTGTATTTCTGTCTATCCACCGAACATCTTCAAAAACATAGGCGAGCAAATATTACAATCAATCAGCTTTTAATATAAATTGGGAATTATACAATAATAAAATCACCCGTTCTTTAAAGCAAATTCAGTTAAATAATCATAACAGGTAAAACAAGGTTGAATACAGAGATTTTGAACGCTATTCAAAATTTTTTAACACGAAATTGACGATTTAAATGTAAATCAACTGAATACCATTTACCATATTTAAATTGAAATATCTTGCCATTAGGGATTTTGAAACAAATACAAATTGCTGCATATTCAATCAATCTAGTGAGGTTGGCCGGATTTTAATATGGTTGATGTCTACTTTTACGAACAAATAAACTTAATTGCAAGAATGTGAATAAGTGAAATCTAGCAGTGTATAGATATAGCACTAAAGTATTTTAAATAGAATTTCGCAACTTTGAACAATAATGGATGCTCATTCTAAAATCACAAAACCAATATACATACAATATACTCCGGGATATTTATGTATATCATGCAAATAACATAAATCATATTTTCTTAAAAAAAAAACGAATCCATGAATAAATTTGACTGAAAATCGTTTTTCGATTTATATTTATTCCTTTTACTTGTTTGTGGCTGTATTTTTGGTTTATAAGTTTTGTACGGTATATATGTACATACTATACAACCAGAGAACATAAAAATTGGAAAAAATTACAAGAAATATCCCTTTTTTTTATTATTTATTTTTTGGGATGACCATAATTTTAATGCAAATATAAAATAAAATCAAAGAGCCAAAATGTTATAAACTGTGGTATTTATTTATGGGGTTTTCTATTTATATTTGGTCTTGCTGTTTTTGGAAATTAAAATGTTTGAAAATTTTTTCAATGTAAATACAGTGTAAGTCGATTACATTACCACAGTAAAGTTTAGTCTTTCAATGGTTGAATAGGCTACCCGTAGGAAGCAATAATTACATTTACACTGTTTATCTTTTTAAAATAAATACTAAATTAATCAATAACGTCCAGATATGTTGTTGTACCTTGCTGATTTGCTGTCCTTTCATTGCCATTTTCAAAATAAGCTAACTTTTACCATTATTAATAATTTTGCAATGAATATTATTATAGATTGTGTGTAACGTTTTCTTTAATCAGTGGCTGCAAATACATTATTTAAATCACTAAATATTCATGTTTTAATAACTAATTATTATTGAAATACTCTACACGTCTATATAGATATGAAAATAGAATTAAATCGATGTTGACAGAATTATGTTTCTAGAATGCAAATTACAGAATGAATAATTACGTGAAATTTTATGGAAAAGGTTTCATAAAATTGACTACATATGACCTACATATTTCGTAGGTCACTAAAATAATTTTTTAAATCCAATTAATGGATACGAATAACACAGAATTGTCATTTGCGTCGCCAAAATTCATTGGCTGATTTAAAATTAGCCAACTGTATTATGTGTACAATTCCTATGAAAATTATATCTGTGTCTAAAAGCGAAAACCACAAATAAGTGTACTTAAGAGATTTTATTATATTTAGCTCATCTAATACAATTCCCCATGTGCATTACCGTAACAAATTTTTAAAGCTTATAATATGTCATACACTTTGACAGAAACACTATAATTGACTTTATTCACAAACCAGTTTTAATTTTATTTGCAACTCGCTTGTTTTCACTTTAGTGGATTTCGCTTTTCGACGCAGATATGAATATAATTTTAGGTGCATGTGATATGCATAGCAAGTAGAATGTTTAATATTTACAACGAATTATACCACAAATAAAAATATTAATTCAGTACTGCATAAAATATATTGAATTCTACAACTGAAGAGTCCTTCCCCAAAAAGCTTTAAATTGCGTGGACAGCAAGTGTGCGGATATAAATATATAGTTCACTGGATTCTGATATAAGCAGCATATTAACTTTCCCTGAGACAACATAAATTTTACAAGACTACGCGATAGCCGGCAAACAAGTTAAAAGTTAAAAGTTAAAAGTTAAAAGTTAAAAGTTAAAAGTTAAAAGTTAAAAGTTAAAAGTTAAAAGTTAAAAGTTAAAAGTTAAAAGTTAAAAGTTAAAAGTTAAAAGTTAAAAGTTAAAAGTCAAAAGTTAAAAGTTAAAAGTTAAAAGTTAAAAGTTAAAAGTTAAAAGTTAAAAGTTAAAAGTTAAAAGTTAAAAGTTAAAAGTTAAAAGTTAAAAGTTAAAAGTTAAAAGTTAAAAGTTAAAAGTTAAAAGTTAAAAGTTAAAAGTTAAAAGTTAAAAGTTAAAAGTTAAAAGTTAAAAGTTAAAAGTTAAAAGTTAAAAGTTAAAAGTTAAAAGTTAAAAGTTAAAAGTTAAAAGTTAAAAGTTAAAAGTTAAAAGTTAAAAGTTAAAAGTTAAAAGTTAAAAGTTAAAAGTTAAAAGTTAAAAGTTAAAAGTTAAAAGTTAAAAGTTAAAAGTTAAAAGTTAAAAGTTAAAAGTTAAAAGTTAAAAGTTAAAAGTTAAAAGTTAAAAGTTAAAAGTTAAAAGTTAAAAGTTAAAAGTTAAAAGTTAAAAGTTAAAAGTTAAAAGTTAAAAGTTAAAAGTTAAAAGTTAAAAGTTAAAAGTTAAAAGTTAAAAGTTAAAAGTTAAAAGTTAAAAGTTAAAAGTTAAAAGTTAAAAGTTAAAAGTTAAAAGTTAAAAGTTAAAAGTTAAAAGTTAAAAGTTAAAAGTTAAAAGTTAAAAGTTAAAAGTTAAAAGTTAAAAGTTAAAAGTTAAAAGTTAAAAGTTAAAAGTTAAAAGTTAAAAGTTAAAAGTTAAAAGTTAAAAGTTAAAAGTTAAAAGTTAAAAGTTAAAAGTTAAAAGTTAAAAGTTAAAAGTTAAAAGTTAAAAGTTAAAAGTTAAAAGTTAAAAGTTAAAAGTTAAAAGTTAAAAGTTAAAAGTTAAAAGTTAAAAGTTAAAAGTTAAAAGTTAAAAGTTAAAAGTTAAAAGTTAAAAGTTAAAAGTTAAAAGTTAAAAGTTAAAAGTTAAAAGTTAAAAGTTAAAAGTTAAAAGTTAAAAGTTAAAAGTTAAAAGTTAAAAGTTAAAAGTTAAAAGTTAAAAGTTAAAAGTTAAAAGTTAAAAGTTAAAAGTTAAAAGTTAAAAGTTAAAAGTTAAAAGTTAAAAGTTAAAAGTTAAAAGTTAAAAGTTAAAAGTTAAAAGTTAAAAGTTAAAAGTTAAAAGTTAAAAGTTAAAAGTTAAAAGTTAAAAGTTAAAAGTTAAAAGTTAAAAGTTAAAAGTTAAAAGTTAAAAGTTAAAAGTTAAAAGTTAAAAGTTAAAAGTTAAAAGTTAAAAGTTAAAAGTTAAAAGTTAAAAGTTAAAAGTTAAAAGTTAAAAGTTAAAAGTTAAAAGTTAAAAGTTAAAAGTTAAAAGTTAAAAGTTAAAAGTTAAAAGTTAAAAGTTAAAAGTTAAAAGTTAAAAGTTAAAAGTTAAAAGTTAAAAGTTAAAAGTTAAAAGTTAAAAGTTAAAAGTTAAAAGTTAAAAGTTAAAAGTTAAAAGTTAAAAGTTAAAAGTTAAAAGTTAAAAGTTAAAAGTTAAAAGTTAAAAGTTAAAAGTTAAAAGTTAAAAGTTAAAAGTTAAAAGTTAAAAGTTAAAAGTTAAAAGTTAAAAGTTAAAAGTTAAAAGTTAAAAGTTAAAAGTTAAAAGTTAAAAGTTAAAAGTTAAAAGTTAAAAGTTAAAAGTTAAAAGTTAAAAGTTAAAAGTTAAAAGTTAAAAGTTAAAAGTTAAAAGTTAAAAGTTAAAAGTTAAAAGTTAAAAGTTAAAAGTTAAAAGTTAAAAGTTAAAAGTTAAAAGTTAAAAGTTAAAAGTTAAAAGTTAAAAGTTAAAAGTTAAAAGTTAAAAGTTAAAAGTTAAAAGTTAAAAGTTAAAAGTTAAAAGTTAAAAGTTAAAAGTTAAAAGTTAAAAGTTAAAAGTTAAAAGTTAAAAGTTAAAAGTTAAAAGTTAAAAGTTAAAAGTTAAAAGTTAAAAGTTAAAAGTTAAAAGTTAAAAGTTAAAAGTTAAAAGTTAAAAGTTAAAAGTTAAAAGTTAAAAGTTAAAAGTTAAAAGTTAAAAGTTAAAAGTTAAAAGTTAAAAGTTAAAAGTTAAAAGTTAAAAGTTAAAAGTTAAAAGTTAAAAGTTAAAAGTTAAAAGTTAAAAGTTAAAAGTTAAAAGTTAAAAGTTAAAAGTTAAAAGTTAAAAGTTAAAAGTTAAAAGTTAAAAGTTAAAAGTTAAAAGTTAAAAGTTAAAAGTTAAAAGTTAAAAGTTAAAAGTTAAAAGTTAAAAGTTAAAAGTTAAAAGTTAAAAGTTAAAAGTTAAAAGTTAAAAGTTAAAAGTTAAAAGTTAAAAGTTAAAAGTTAAAAGTTAAAAGTTAAAAGTTAAAAGTTAAAAGTTAAAAGTTAAAAGTTAAAAGTTAAAAGTTAAAAGTTAAAAGTTAAAAGTTAAAAGTTAAAAGTTAAAAGTTAAAAGTTAAAAGTTAAAAGTTAAAAGTTAAAAGTTAAAAGTTAAAAGTTAAAAGTTAAAAGTTAAAAGTTAAAAGTTAAAAGTTAAAAGTTAAAAGTTAAAAGTTAAAAGTTAAAAGTTAAAAGTTAAAAGTTAAAAGTTAAAAGTTAAAAGTTAAAAGTTTTAACTTTTAACTTTTAACTTTTAACTTTTAACTTTTAACTTTAAGTTAAAAGTTAAAAGTTAAAAGTTAAAAGTTAAAAGTTAAAAGTTAAAAGTTAAAAGTTAAAAGTTAAAAGTTAAAAGTTAAAAGTTAAAAGTTAAAAGTTAAAAGTTAAAAGTTAAAAGTTAAAAGTTAAAAGTTAAAAGTTAAAAGTTAAAAGTTAAAAGTTAAAAGTTAAAAGTTAAAAGTTAAAAGTTAAAAGTTAAAAGTTAAAAGTTAAAAGTTAAAAGTTAAAAGTTAAAAGTTAAAAGTTAAAAGTTAAAAGTTAAAAGTTAAAAGTTAAAAGTTAAAAGTTAAAAGTTAAAAGTTAAAAGTTAAAAGTTAAAAGTTAAAAGTTAAAAGTTAAAAGTTAAAAGTTAAAAGTTAAAAGTTAAAAGTTAAAAGTTAAAAGTTAAAAGTTAAAAGTTAAAAGTTAAAAGTTAAAAGTTAAAAGTTAAAAGTTAAAAGTTAAAAGTTAAAAGTTAAAAGTTAAAAGTTAAAAGTTAAAAGTTAAAAGTTAAAAGTTAAAAGTTAAAAGTTAAAAGTTAAAAGTTAAAAGTTAAAAGTTAAAAGTTAAAAGTTAAAAGTTAAAAGTTAAAAGTTAAAAGTTAAAAGTTAAAAGTTAAAAGTTAAAAGTTAAAAGTTAAAAGTTAAAAGTTAAAAGTTAAAAGTTAAAAGTTAAAAGTTAAAAGTTAAAAGTTAAAAGTTAAAAGTTAAAAGTTAAAAGTTAAAAGTTAAAAGTTAAAAGTTAAAAGTTAAAAGTTAAAAGTTAAAAGTTAAAAGTTAAAAGTTAAAAGTTAAAAGTTAAAAGTTAAAAGTTAAAAGTTAAAAGTTAAAAGTTAAAAGTTAAAAGTTAAAAGTTAAAAGTTAAAAGTTAAAAGTTAAAAGTTAAAAGTTAAAAGTTAAAAGTTAAAAGTTAAAAGTTAAAAGTTAAAAGTTAAAAGTTAAAAGTTAAAAGTTAAAAGTTAAAAGTTAAAAGTTAAAAGTTAAAAGTTAAAAGTTAAAAGTTAAAAGTTAAAAGTTAAAAGTTAAAAGTTAAAAGTTAAAAGTTAAAAGTTAAAAGTTAAAAGTTAAAAGTTAAAAGTTAAAAGTTAAAAGTTAAAAGTTAAAAGTTAAAAGTTAAAAGTTAAAAGTTAAAAGTTAAAAGTTAAAAGTTAAAAGTTAAAAGTTAAAAGTTAAAAGTTAAAAGTTAAAAGTTAAAAGTTAAAAGTTAAAAGTTAAAAGTTAAAAGTTAAAAGTTAAAAGTTAAAAGTTAAAAGTTAAAAGTTAAAAGTTAAAAGTTAAAAGTTAAAAGTTAAAAGTTAAAAGTTAAAAGTTAAAAGTTAAAAGTTAAAAGTTAAAAGTTAAAAGTTAAAAGTTAAAAGTTAAAAGTTAAAAGTTAAAAGTTAAAAGTTAAAAGTTAAAAGTTAAAAGTTAAAAGTTAAAAGTTAAAAGTTAAAAGTTAAAAGTTAAAAGTTAAAAGTTAAAAGTTAAAAGTTAAAAGTTAAAAGTTAAAAGTTAAAAGTTAAAAGTTAAAAGTTAAAAGTTAAAAGTTAAAAGTGTCTAACCATAACTCGATAAATTTATCTGAATCCGTGTCATTAAATTCTATGTCTCAAGAGGAAATGGACAAATCGAAAGCTTTCGTTCAGTTTTGATCAAAACGCCAATTCAACAACCAGAAAAGTATTACCCCGACAGGTATGGAGTGCATAGCTTTTTGAATTGCACTTGGCAATGATGTAAAAACAGAAAACCTTTCGGAATCATGCCTGGAGTTAAAGGTGTAACATTTGCTGAACTTGTATCAGAGGGAATTTTGAGAGGTGACATGGTTGCTGTCAAACACATTGGCCTGAAATTACATTCAAAATTTTAGGGATTATATAATGTTGTGGGAGGTTAGCCTTATGAATTATACAAAGTGAAAAAAGAAGGCTACCTTGAAGAACCTATAGTAACAACAATTTGTGCTGAATACATGAAACCTAGGAGGCAACCAAAGGGCATATTTGATAAGATGGAATACTTATCTACGATGAAAACTTAACTATATAAAGTTCCAGCCAATTGATGCTGATGATACGTTTACCATACCGAAAAATTAGTATAATACGATTCGAAGTATAAACAATCATCAGGATGGGCGAATCTGTGGGATCACCCTGTTACGTCACTCAACTTTTGATATAATCGTTTATGGTTTCTATTACGACATGGTTTGGATTAGTGATCAACTTTTGAGTTTGTATCGGTATTTGTTTGTATTTAACTTAAGAAAGTTATTGAAAAAAAAAGAAAGAAAGCAGATTGAGTTATATACATAAGTCTTAAATACAACCATCAAGCCGTTTAAAACGATACCCACATGCCATGTAAATCTTTCATAAAATATACTTACAATTTTTGACACTTGTCAAAAATGTAAAATATCAAAAAAAATATCCATATTATTGCATTGCCATCGACCAAAGCTTGTAATAGAAGGAATAAAATTCATAATAAAATTAAAAATTATTTGTGGTTTGTTAGGTAGTCAGGCAAAACAATAAACTAGGTTAAGATATTTCGTATAAGTCCCCCCCCATTTATTCTTAGACATATTTTATCATTTCTAAATATAACATTGATATACCACACCAACAAAGCATTTTAAGATCAACTTTAAAAACTAATTTACGATTAACCACAAACTAATTAAATTAAAAACAAAATATTTTTTTATGGTTAACCATTTACTTAAAATAAAAGTTAAATCAAGAATTAATATTCAGAATAGGTAACATTATATTTCACCATAAATTCCACATCCTGTGCTTTATTAAAATAGAAAAATTATCGTTGCGATAAAGTATTGAAAAGGAAATTTTTAAAAATTTCAGACAAGTATTTTTCAATAAAACCAAAAAACAAAAATTAATTTTCTTCGTTGATTTTAATTAAAAAAAAAAAAAAATATTTCGTACGCTTTATGATTTTAGAATTTAACATACAAATTGCTTAAAATCATAATCAGATATTTGGTTATGTGTCGTGAAAATATTCACGTCTTGTTAGATTGAACCTGCTTACTGCAGTACACAGCCTGAAATACTTAAAACAAAAAATTTAATAAAAACACCGAAATTGAATTTTCACGTATTATCTAATATTCTCGCTTTAAATTTTTAGTATTTACCAGACACAGTACACTCGTACATAAAACACTTTTTTTTTTTTTGTGCTTTCTTGTATGAAATAAAAAACGAGGTAAAAATAAATTTATCCGTGACTTGGGTCAAAATTAAGCAAAATAACTGTACCAACCATTAAACCTAGAACATAGAAATGAAATATAATCGTAAATTATTTTCTTTCAATTTTCAAAGTTTTTCCTCTATCGTCTTTTATTTTCTGTAGAAAACTTGAAAATTTATTTTTTTTGCTTATAAAAAAAAAAAAAAAATTTGTTTGTTGTTGGTCGAACAAATTTATTGTCGAATATGTATAGATTTTTTTTTTTTTTTTCAGGGGGCAATCGAAAAATAGTTTCTCATCAATAGTTTAATTTTTTTTTTGTAGTTTTTGTATTAAACCAGAGCCTTCTAGAATAGACAACCGTAATCATAAAACATACTTTTCTTAGATGCTGTTTTATTCGTATAACTTTGCACTGTCCTCTATAGGAATACTTAGTAAAAATGATTTTTTTTAGCTCAAGTTTATCAATAAAGTTACCAACTTATAAAGGTTGTATATAATGTTTTCTGTTTACATAATGTGTCTGAAATTCAACATATGTATATGAACATTACTTAAGAAATAGATTTTCATTTTAATAACGGATCTATTTAAAGAAACATTTTTACAACAACAACAATCTGTACTAAATTTAATGAAAGCTTAAATGTTAAAACATAAATTCAGGTAGTTTCTATACTCGCCAATAGATGGCAGTAATATAATCAGCTGCTGTCAAAATTGTCAAAACGTTTGCAATAACAACCAATATTGTTACGTTTTTGCCTTGTAAATTAAGGTTCGTATCACTGGATTGTGAATAAAACAAAATCAATTCAATTTATCACCAACGAATTTATTTATGTCACACACAAATTATAACAACACTATTTACTAACGATAATTCACTAAATCACTTTAAATAATTTTCAAACAATTTTACTGTTCACTTATTATTTTTATTTCGCACTACAATACTTTTAAATCACTTTTTAATTACTTTTTAACCTTCACACTGTCGCTTTCTAAATACTACTAATTCTTACAAGTATACACTATCGCGTTCCAAATTCGAATAATCAAATTCGATCTTGTTCGCCTTTTTATATACACAAACCAAGCTTCTCGAAAGTTCATGACTTTTCCAGTACTAATAGTGTAGAAACATTTAGAACTGTTTTATCATGGAAAATTCCATTTTAGTAGAGTTAAACATTGAGCTATTAATTTAAATTATTCTATTACACACTAGGTGTCACCGTCACAATATGCTTACAATTATTTTTATTTGAATATGGAACATATTGTGACGGTGCCACCTAGCGTGAGATAGAATAAGTTAAACTAATAGCTCAATGTTTTACTTTACTAAATGGAATTTTCCATAATAAAACAGTTCTAAAGGTTTCTACAATATTCTAACTAGGAAAGTCATGAACTTTTGCGAAGTATGGTTTGTGTATATAAAAAGGCGAACAAGATCGAATTGAATTATTCGAATTTGGAACGCGATATAGTAAACTTGTAAGACTATTAGTAGTATTTGGAAAGCGACAGTGTGATGAATAAAAAGTGATTTAAAAAGTGTTTTAGTGGAAATAAAAAATATAAGTGTACAGTAAAATTTGAGAATAATTTATATAAAGTGATTTTTTGAATTCATTTTTTATAAATTGTGTTGTAATAATTTTTATGGTAAATAAATAAAATCCGTTCGTGATAAATTAAATTGATTTTATATTATTCACAATCCAGTAATACGAACCTTAATTGACAAGGCAAAAATTGTTGCAATATATTAAAACACATCGTGCAAATCGACCTTAAATCGAGCGCATTCTGTTATGTGATACAAAAAGCGAACGCGTTAATCTATTACAAATTAATTGTAGTTAAAGTTAAAGAATTTACCAACAGGCATCATAAATGCAAAACTGTCATTGAATTGGTAAACAAAAAACATATAATTTGTGTTTACCAATAAGAAATTGGTGATTTTTTGGTTAAATTAGCCTTTTACAAGATAAGTGTATGATTCTATATAATTTTAATATTGTAACGAAGCGACTTGATTTCAATCAATAAGTGACGATAAGGTGACATTTTAGCCGGTTGAATTTTGTCTCCTTCGGTATGAGAATCTTTCAGTAGCTATATATATCGTTGACTGTAGCACGTTTGCCGACTAGTAAAGGGCGGTTTGAGGAGTTTTTGTCATTAACTAAGGAGAGCTAGTTGTGGTAAATAACGGTAATTAACAAGCATGGAACGGTTAATAACAGGCAATGTTATTAAATACCTTATCACAGATGAAATTTTTAATTTGAATTAAAGCATCGAGAGAAAAAAAATGGAAGTTGAATGAAAGTTCCGACAGTTTCAGTATATTGGACGCTGTCTTTAAGGTAACAACTGTAATTAATCCGTTTGCAGCTGGTTGAATTTCAAGGATTAAACCCATTAACCACTTGCATGAAGGCAGGTTGTCTTCTTTAATTAATGCCAAATCGCCGATTTTAATATTTTTTACGCTGTTTTTCCATTTGTTGTCATCTAGATAAATGGTCCCATCTAAAAATGAACCAGTGTTCGGTCGTGGGTTTAATGCTCTGTAATGTCTTACATTACCTATTTAGTTTAATCAATGAAACACTTTAAGTATTGTAATCCACTTAACTTGTAGGTATTTAAAAAACTATATATTTCACTGTAATGTAGAAATAGGATTTTGTATTTCTGTTTTTGTTTTTTTGTGTAGCAGACACAACTGATAACAAATAATGTTTACTAAATATTTTTTACAAGAAAATTTATTACGCTAATAATTTTCACCACGGTATTATGTTCGGAGGAAAGAAAAAAACAATTATTAAACTTTTTATTTTAATTTTGGCTTAATGTCCACCAAACAAGAACGCACGAATTAATGTGTCCGAAACGAAGTTTTGGAACGATGAACAAAAGTAAATGAATTATTTGGTTTTTTCGTTTATTCGCAATACACTGTAAAAGTTAAAATGAATTGAAGAAGGGCAGTGATCGATGTTCGAGCGGTTGCGGTTGTAATATGAATGTATGATACGAGTGAGCACTGATATAAGTGATTCTGTGGCGGTAAACAAATGTATGTACTTGATGAGTGAGCCGCTACAGCTCCCTGTGTTTGACACAATAACGTACTCATTTCTTCGAAGGTAAGACGACAGTTACCAGTAACTCGATTTAGGTCAGTTTTAACCAACTTCATCGCGGATTCTAACAATCCACCTAAATGCGGAGCAGAAGGTGGTATATGATGCCAATTAATCTCATTATGATCGCAAAATTCTGTAATAACGGAATCATTAATTTTGGAACTATTAAATTTATATACCTCTTTCAGTCTTCGGTTGGCTCCAACAAAGTTCGTGCTATTATCCGAGTATATGTTGCTTGGAACGTTTCTTGTTGCCGAGAAGCTCCGTGACCGCTTCTGTATGTATCGTCTTGGTGATCATACAAATGAATATTGAAATGTATCCTTTGACAAGTTTTGCTCCACGTCCTCCCTTGCTGAAAAAGATGGGTCCACCATAATTTATTCCACAGTTAGCAAATGGCCGTGCTGAAATTACTCGGACCGAAGGCACTCATAAGCTGTTTGGTAGTTTTCGCTCGATTTCGGAAGCAATGGATATATTGCCGAACTATATTGTACACAGCTGTTCTCTCTTTTACGATCCAATAGGTTATGTAAGATGGAACGTATGGGTTGTACGTGGATGGAGGTATTTTAAATGTAAGGATCAAAGTATCATTTTGTTTACAATATGGTAATTAGGCAGAATGATGGTGTGTTTGTAGTAATACATATTATTTATTGAGTTGCTTAGCCTGCCGCCGACACGTAACAAACCATCAGCTTCTAAAAAATGTGTCTAGGTGCCGTCTGTATTTTGGCAATCATCAGAATTTCTAAAGCATATTCTTTATGCGGTACCCATCTGATAAGGCCTTTTGTGGCTAAAGACATTTCATTCAAAGTTATTCCATTATTTTGACGTGTTCTCTTCTTCTTTCTCTCATTTTCAATAAATCCGGTGAATCGAGTCATCTCGACTGTTTCTGCTTCATTTCGCAAAATGTATCGCCATAAAACACGTCATTTTTCGCCATTGGGAATAATTGCTCTGGCTGAATAAATCACGACGGTCCATTCCACCACTGTCTTACTGACTAGATTTTTGATGGCAGTATTCCCCTTAAAGCATGGTCAGCTGGATGATTTTGGGATTTAATGTAATGTCAATGATTCCTAGGTAACAACCTGAGCGTTCGGTGAGCGGATAACATGCCAAGATAATATTCGAGTCTGTCTAACCGTATACAGGGACATCTTTGGGTAGAGTTTTCTTAACCTCTACTATCAACTTGGACAGCAGATGTGCACCACATAATTCCAATCGTAGTAACGAAACTTGTTTTATCGGCCCCACCTTGAATTTTGATGTTATGATTTTCGCTTGCGTTTCTCCTTTCTCGTTTTTAAATCGGCTATAAATCAATGCTGCATAAACTCGTTCGCTGGCAACACAAAACCCATGAACCTGTATCTCGTTTCCTTTGGCGTATCGCGATATCTTGAACTGATCCAAATGGGAAAGTTTGTCTTTTGATTATCTCCACAAAATTGCTGTATCAATTAGTGGGGTTCGTCCCAGTCTAATTTCCTTAGCCATAATTACTGATGCATGATTTTGGCTACTATGATGGATGGTGATAGTAGTCCTAGGGAATCAAAAATCTTTGATGTATTTGATATTAGCGTACGGTTTGTCAATGTTATTAGTTCTGGCAGGTTTACCATGAACCATTGTAACGATTGTTTACCCTGAACTTCCTTGGAATTCTATTGAAGGCCTAAGGTTTTTGTAGATGAATTCGTTTCTTCAATGGGAACCATTGACCATTTGATTGCCATTTCCGCAAATTGAATCCTCTTTGTTTTAAAACGTACTCTAATTTTTCTTTGAGATGTCGGGCTTCTTTAACAGTATCCACGCCAGATAGGTAATCGTCTATATAATAATTTTAGAAAATTTTCTCAGCTATTAGTGGATATTATGGAGCTATAGCCATTCCAAATATTACAGTGGTAAGTTTATAGGGTTTCAAAGGTTATTTTCATTTTCTCGCTACCGGATTTGCTTATACATATTTGTGATCATTTTCAGATACCATAACTTGCCTGTACATTTCTTCGAAAGTCAGTTCTATGTCCGCCGTCACCGTAGTTCAATCGGAATTTCAATAATATAGTCCACAGGGTTGGTTGAATGGTTGGACTTTGGGTTGGACCGACCATAATTATGTCATTTATTGAATGGCCGTTGGTAGTCTTGCAGGAACCATCGAACACGACGCGCAACTTTGTAGTGGTATTTTCCTCCTTTTGTAATGGAGTGGTGTGGCACATAACAATTGTTCTCTACTGTGGCTGTTGTAATGTTTCTAAGAATCTCACATAAATGTCCTAATGTCATGTATTCTTGTATAATCTTTACATATTCCGATTTCAATTTAGGTTCGCCTTTTAATTTATTTTATAAATTGAAGAATCGTTTTTTCACAATGTTTATTAAATTTCCCGGTGTTCTGTTCGATTCTTTGAGCGGGAGTATCACAATATATCTGCCACAATTATGTCGTTCTAAATTTAGTTTGAAATGCTCCTCACATTCACTTTCTTTTTTCGAAAGTGGATTACAGCTGGGAAGTTCCTCCATTTCCCAAAATTTTCGGATTGTCTCATAAACATTTAGACCAACAAGGAAGTTAAAGTTCTGCTATTATCTTGCCGAACATGGAATTTTGTGCCGTTAAATCACCTTCTAAATTTTCTAGACGACCTTCTCCTAGTATCCTGAAGAAGTGATCTGCCCCAATAATAATATCCACCATTCTAGGTTTATTAAAGTGTGGATCTGTCAATTGTAACTCTTTAATTTTCATAAAATTGGAAGTATTTATTTCACAAGAAAGTAAAGAGTTTGTTAATTTTGAAAGAATTGAAACATCTAGGGTTATCGCTTTTAGATTAGAATATAAAGCCAATGCCTTAATTGTTATTGAACCTTTGGTCGTTTCAGTACCAGGTGTAAGACCTTTTATCACAATTTTCGCATTCTTCCAAGGCAATGCTAGTCTTTGAGCACACGATTCAGATATGCAAGGCGCCTGCGCTCTAGAATTCAATAATACCCGGCAACGGTGGTATTGACTTGAAGAGTCTAACACCCTAATGACAGGTGACGGTAACAGCACAGTAAACCTCTTAGTAGATGCGGCATGTGCATTCTTAGAAGAGGTTGGAACGATTTCCGTGCATAAAGTACACAGTAGGTCCAGTGGAATGCTGTATTACAAAATAATACAAAGCTTGCATTAAGAAGGATTATAATACAATTTCCATTGATTTTTAATACAGCAATTACATTAAATTTTAGTTCAACATTCAATTATAATGTAGAGTGCGAAGCAAGTTGCATTTAAAGTACCGAAAGTTTAGCCCTTTTTTCTGGGGTTGGTCATTTGGTCTTTGTTTTTGGTGGCTTGAGGGTCCAAATCTCAAAGAGCAGTTTATTTAAAAAACCAAACATTCATCTTTCCATTAGCGGACTAGTACACTTTATAGTCACCTGGTAATAAATTATAAATTAAGAACAGAAAAGCTTACCTTTAATAGATATTTTCGCATTCAGAAAACCCAAACTATTTTATTTGTCATTTAGTCGGTTTGATTTAGCGAATTTTATATTTGTATAATTTTTTCAATTTGAGCAGGTTGCTTTAAAATGTTTAATAGTTTTATTAAAATTAACTTTTAATGCAAGTACTGCCTTAGAAATCTTCATAATTCCATAATAATTTATTTTAATGCATCCATTACTTTACAATTTGACAGTAACTTGACATGAGTCATAATGCAAGGCATGCATTAAAAATTAAAGTAATTTTTTCAACTGTGTAGTGTTCTTTGGAGTTTTTCGAACATCTTGAGGTAAAGTTGTGTGATGTTTCGCTAGACATATGCCACATCTAAATTTAGAACGAAAACCTTGAGATAAATGATTTTACGCCCTTATAACACTTTTTTAGACACAACACGCATATGGCGAAGGCACCTTGCCAAAGCCTGGGTTATTGATGGTTGGTTCATAAATTGTTTCACCAGCATTTTTGTTACCTGCTTCTTTTTGTCGTACCGATTCTTGATTATCTCCCACACCTCATCGTAATTTGCTTTGGTGATTGAAATGTGGCACACCAATGCGGCTGCGTCGCCTTTCAACAGTCCTTTAAGATTACTGTTAATAGAAGCTTGGAATAAATCGCGAAAATATCCTCCATTCTTCGTCCAAAAGCGTTATTTTAACTTTAATCCGCTCTATTGTTTCGTGAGATAGGTCACCCTAGGCGAATGTTTTAATCTGGGAAATATGGTTGATTTCGCGTTGCTAGGGGGGCGCATCATGAGCATCTGCCATTACGAAATTGGGATTTGAATAACCAAGTAAATAATTAAGTCACAACAAATATGTGCACTAATATCAGTTTATTTTAGCCGTCCACACCTCAAAAAATAGAATACATGAAATATCGGTCTATCGGTCTAAATTTATTTAATTTTATTTAATTGATTGAATATTTGACATTAAATTACTCACTTCACTTATATATATATTACTTTAATAAAACTGTTTGTGTATGACAAAGTTCAAACAAAATAACTATTACGAATGCCAGCTACATCCGGCTCGAAGGTACCATGGAAAATATCGCAAATTAATTTTAATCATCACAATAAAAAACCAAATAAAAATCGTAACACATTTTAATTAAATAATATCTTAGTCTATAAAGGGTTTCTCTCCCTTTCTAAAACCCTATTTAATGGTGGTATGTTATCTACTAAATTAGTTCTCCGTTTATTTATTACTTCAACTTTAGGAGTTTTTTTTGCTTTAATTCAAAACTAATTATTACAAATTAAGCTATTTAATTTCCGATATCCTTACTCCAGTCATTTTCATACCAAGAGCACTAAAAACAAGCAAAATTCATTTTGTTTTAATAACCTTTTAGTAAACAAAATTAACAAAATAATTACATAAACGGGAAGCAAAAAAAATCTGTACCTAACCTTTATACAAAGGAATGATTCAAACTCTTAAATTTCAAAGCAAAGACGCAAGGAACTGTTTATATATACATACAACAATCTACCTACTTTTCGTTTACAGTAAATTTTTAATCAAAAATATACAACAACAGCAATAACAGGAAGACAGCCAATGAAAGAAAAGGTTTTCTTTTGTTTTTGACTTAAACTTAAAAGAAAAACAAATTTTATATTGATACAAACAAGGAAAAGTAAAAAAAAAAAGCTGTCAGTATTAAATAGTTGATTTTTTTATGTATACGTCTATAATAATGAGACAATCATATTCAAATACAACTTTATATAGTACATTACAGCAAGCCGAATGAATCGTTTAGTGTATATAACATATAGAGATAATATCGGTTTTCATTTCAATTTTCGATATCGATAACTAAATACTTGAAGTTCAATGAAAGCTTTTAATTTTTTACATGCCATATGTACATTATACGTACGTACACAACATATAAATGCATATAAAAGGAAAAGCTCTTAAATTTTAATGGTAATCCTTGTATACTCGTGTAGACTTTTATTTTAAATAAAATGGAAAAAACATCTTGATATAAAGTTTATGGTTCAATAAGTTTTTTTCTTCCATAACATTATTTTAGTTCGTTTGTTGACATTTATTTGTAAACCATAATTGATATTGATTAGAAAATATTTCATGCAGAGAAATAAAAACGTTGTATGTCTGTAAATTATGCATAAAATGATATTTTCATAATAAATTAATATTTATAAGCGTCTCTGTTTTGGATTTGTATATAAAGAAGTTTTTGTGTTTGTAAATTAAATTATAAAATTTCTGTAAAGCTGCAGTCTTTGAAAGTTTTCTAATTTTCCACAAACACTATAGAGAAATAATTGAAAATATTTATTAACCGATGTTATCAATCTTCCTGATGAAAGTTTTTTTTTTGTTTTTTTTATAATTTTATATTATTGTAATAACAATTAATTTTAATTATATAACGTTTAAAGTTTTATATAATACGATTGAGTATATATGGTGTACATACGTACAAGTAGTAATGCTGAACTAACCATAACTATTTAAAATTTGAAAACAGAGATGAAAATTAGAAGAAAAAAAATATTTATTAATTTTATTTTTCTTATCTAAACTTCTTATCTTAACAAAAATTTAACTCAATTATCCAAACTAAAACTTTTTTTGAAACGAAATTATTATTTTTATTAAATGTATCTGAAAAAATAACGTAATTATATATAGTTGAAAAGTTTTCTTTAAATAACATTTTAAACTATAATGGAAATAGTAATTGATTATTGGGATATATCGTGTTGAGATTGCAAAACTATTGCAGCAAAAGAATCTGTAAATTCTTTGAGTAAAGTTACTCCCATGCGGTTCTAAAGTATCGCAAATTTTTTTTTTTTTAGTTTGAAGTCTTTGGCACTTTCACAGATTCAAAAAATATGTTTCAAGATAAACAGCTATAGAATTAGATACGATTATAGAGATATTCGTCGTTTTCTTCGCTGACACTAAATATAGAAATATATGGGTAGAATAATAAAAGGATATATGGATTAGTTAGTTAATCGAGTAAACATTTTTTTGACGCTAAATTTTACAAAACTGTTAATTAAATCGCTTTTGATTTGCGAAAGAATTGGAACTGGATTACAATTTCGATCAAATAAAATAGGACAAGAATTTTTGTTTGATGGTAGCATTTTTCAAGTGTCATTAGCGTCGGGCAAACTATTAAAGTTATACATGGTGACCACTACCTATGAACTCTTCCTCTGTGCCGGTATCTGCCGCAGTGAAGTATAATATTAAGTATATAAATGTGGATTTACATAATAGATAATAGAAATTATTTTATTACGGTAATTTCTATCGATAATGTGTTGTTCTAACTATTGATCTAACACTTTTAGTATACATAATATTTGCAATAATAATTATGAGTTCTAAAAGTCAAACAAAAAAAGTCGAATTTCACAGTTATAAATGTAATATATTTGCTAGAAGAATATTTAGCGTTAGGATCGCTTTAAGTCTGTGAAGTAAGCACGAAATTCAGCCCGAAATAATTTGGTTTATTTCTTAACTAAAGTGTATCTATCCAGAAAAAGTGTAGATATTGAAGAAAATGTGGCACCATCCCGAAAAAAAATTTAACTTATAGAAAGTTTCACAAAATGAAAATTAAACTTGAATAATAAATTTCAAATTCAACGAATATAAAATATTTTGTTTTTGATTTTTATCTTATTTTTCGTAGTATAGCGTATTATCGGCAACTTGCCGAAAATCGAAAATGGGCTGGGAAAACCCTACAGTTTTAACATTTTATTTCATTCGTTGTGCTTTATTGACAGAACTAAAATTCTCTCGGATTGAGGCTGTAGGATTTTAACGATATCCAAAACGATAACCAAATGATGTTTAATTGTCAAAACCTGCTACACTATACGATAATGGCCATCAAGTGGTGCATAGTGGATTCAAAATAATACATAAAGATGAAGCGGAGTTGGTAATCAGCACTGCGTTTTTTTTGTTAGTGTTTACACTAGGCCAATCTCAAAACCCTGTAGCCCCAATCCGAGAAATTTTAATTCCGGTCAATACAGCCCAACGAGTCAAATAAAATGTTAAAACCTAAGCGTATTCCCTGCCCATTTTCGATTTTCGGCTAATTGCCGCCGAACGATTTGAAATATTTCTTGTCAAAAGTAAGGTGTTTCTATGCCAATCTCAATTATCCGAGATAATTTTAGTTCGGTCAATACAGCAGAACGAATGAAACAAAATGTTAAAACCTTAGCTATTCCCAGCCCATTTTCTACTTTCGGCAAGTTTTTTTTTATTAGGCTTAGCTCCTACATAAAAAAGAGCCATATAGCCAAAAATCCAAATTTATAATTTTCTGTTTACATATTCTAATTCATAATTCAATTTTACTGATATTTTCATTACTCTTTTAAAAAAAACCGGAACATTCCCTATACATATTCTGTCAGCTAGTAGATGTTTCGTACACAAATTGTTATCACACTCAACCTAATAAATTCATACATTTCCTTAAAAGCCAAAAAAACACCCTCATTCATTAAATCACTTAGATTTTTGGCATTCCGTAAGATGTTGAACTTAGATCTACATTGGCTATATTTGGGACAAGCCAATACGAGATGTTCAACATTCTCCACACTTTTCAAAATTCACAATCTTTGTCCTCACTCAAATGACGTATCCACAAGCATTCCTGCCAGTTTCCATGGTTCAGCCTGATTCTCTCAACAGCTCGTAACATTCGCGTATCTCCTTTGAGCTCCTTAAAGAACGGAATTCTCAAAGGAATACCAAGGAGCACTCTGTACTTCATTCCTTTCGTTAGACTTTTCTCGTTAAATTCTCTCTCCCATTTTCTCCACAGATTTATCTGAAGCATTCGAAGTACGTCTCTTGCATCATTTCTTTTGGTACTCCTGAACCATGTCATTCAATGTACCCTTTTTGCTAACATATCGGCTCTTTCATTCCCTTCGATCTGTCTATGTGATGGGATCCATTGTATGGTCACATCACGTTGACAGTCTCGAACGCTTTCAAAAATTAAATCCACATACACATTGCCTTCCCTTCCACCTCCACATTTCAGCAAACATAAACCACTCTGGGAATCGGAAAATATTACTATTTTCCTTTCCCCTTCATTCACAGCCAGTTTAATTCCTTCAAACATTACAATCAGTTCAGCGTTCATTATACAGATGCTTTTGTCCACTTTAAAATAATTTTCAACATTCTTACCATGCATAAATACACCAACACCCACTCCATTCTCATTCACACTAGCATCTGTATAAACTATATCATCTTGCACATACCGCTGACTGATTTTCCCAAACATAATTTTGGCGATAACTTCATTCATTCCCTTATTAAATTCCTCCATATTCAAACATACAGTAAGATTATTAGGAACGGGTTGTGGACCAGCATTGCTTATACTCAGAAACATGTTCAAATTTTCAAGTGCAATGCTAGTTCTATATGTCGGTTTGTACACCGCCCTACTTTGTAATCTTACTATCATCTCATTCCAAAACTCATTTTTCTTAGTTATCATTCTCGCCGACTCTCTCACTGTGATCCACTCTCTCTTGTAATCAAGAGGTGAATCACCCATTTCAGACCACAGAGTGTGTATTGTGGTTGAGTTAATCGCCCCCAATACCACTCTTGCACATGCATTTTCTACTTTCATTAATTTGCTAAAAGCCCCTTTCGAACCATTCCCATACACACTAATACCATATCCAATTATGGAGGATATAAGCGCCTTCCTTAACATGTCAGTCACACTCGGATGAGCGCCCCATTTAGGTTTGCTCACCCGTTTAACCACATTTAAACGTTCCTTGCAGTTATCTGCCAAAATTTTCATGTGCTTTCCAAAATTCATTCGTCTATCAATCCAAATACCCAAATACCTGTATGCATTTACTTGCTCAATTCTTCGGCTATCAACACTTATACTAACATTTGCAACGTTTGTTCTGAAACTCATATAAGCACACTTATCGGGATTCACTCTTAGATTCAACATTTTAAGTTTTTGTATTAAATCATTTACCGCCTTTTGCGCTCTTTGAGCCGCCACATCAATACTTCTCCCTTTTCCAATTACTACAAAATCGTCTGCAAATTGTAGAACGATTTGATTGTCTGCATTGATGTGGTGTATCTCGCTGGTGTATAGGTTGAACAGAGCTGGAGATATTCTGCTTCCTTGCGGAGGTCCAACATTTGCAACTCCCTCCAACCTAAAACCACTTCCATGCAGAACCATTTTTCTCTTAGTCATGAAATCTTTTATCCCCATACATACTTTCCGTGAAAATCTAAAATTCGAGAGAATTTGTTGTAATTTCCACGGAACCACATAATCATAAGCTCTTTCAATGTCCAAAAATACCGCAACAGCTTTCATATTGTCCTTTCTTACTTCCCTAACAAACTTTTCCACACACTCAATTGCAGAGTGGTTCTTTCGAAATCCAAATGTTGTCGATGGCAACAAATTATTCTCATTCACAAAATCATCCATTCGTTCTTTCATCATTCCATTTAAAATTTTAATAAAAACATTTAACATACATATGCCTCGATAATTTGTTGCCACATTTGGATTTCTATCCCGTTTAGGGATGGGAACCACCCTGCTCTCCTTCCATTTGTCCGGTATTTTTGAACTCATCCACACTTTGTTGAGTATCTCAAGCAAATTATGTTTTGCTGAGTCACTCAACAACCGAATCATTTTGTAACTTACTCGGTTCGTCCCTGGAGTGGTAGATTTTGATCTATCTAACACCCTCAGGAACTCTCCCCATTCATACTTACAATCCATTCTTTCATTTCTACTCATTCCATCAACTTCATTTATTACATTCAAATCATTGCTTACATTCAATACCATTCTTACAAATTCTTCACCTTTTTCTCTGTTCACCCTATTAAACAAACTCCATACATCCTTAATTGTGGTTCTATGTGTCATTTGGGACACATATTCCCGCCAACTTTTCCTTTTTGCTCTGCGAATAGCCTTTTTCAATTTTCCATTCTTTTTACCATACATAATCTTATTCTCACTACTCTTATTCCTATTAAATTCACGCAAGGCTATTCGCTTTCTTTCATACCAGTATTGAACTTCATTGTTCCACCAACCATTCACATTAATCTCTTTCATATCCACAATTTTTGTACACAATTTATTTACCCGTTCAATTTCACTATCTTACTGGCTTTGATTTATTTCATTTTCTCCGAGAATCTCATTCATTTGATTCACCCATTTCCTATTATTTATAATTTCACGTTTTTTCCTAAACACTCGATTATCATTCATGATCATTTTGATCAAGAAATGATCACCACCCAAATTCTCTTCTTCAACATTCCAAGTGACCCGGCAGGCCAGTTCAATAGTTGTCATAGACAAATCTATTGCGCTGGCCGTGCCTCCCACATTCGACATTCTAGTTGGCCTTCCATCATTCAAGAGCACCATATCGGAGTCTTGAATCAGGTCGGCCAACTGTTTTCCTCTTACGCAACTGTCTAAACAACCCCACATTCTCGCATGCGCATTCATATCTCCACATACAATCAGGTCACTTTTATCTTTCACCCACTCAAACAATTTTTTAAAGTCACCCAAGGCTTTTTTCCTTTCATCTTCATTACAAACCTGGGTTACATACACGCTCACTAGTAACAGATTTCTTTCCAAATTCGTTGTTGAGGCGGCTATTGCTTCAATCACCTCAAAAGCGGGTAACTGAACCTCTTGAAGCGTTATATTTCTGGCGTACATTATCGCCACTCCACCATAACCATCATTTCTTGGTTTGGAAAGAAATCTGTACCCTCTCACATTTAACGTCTTGTTCATTCTTTCCCACGTTTCGCTTATAAGCATCACATTCACTTTATTCTTGGCCAGATAATTTTCCAACATACTTTTCTTTGCGTAAAAACTTTGTATGTTTATCTGGCCAACAATAATTCTATCACTCATGTCTCACATTCACCCCAATAACAATCTATACATACCAATTAAAAATCTGTCCGGGAGTATCCGCTTCCAAAATTTAACAAAAATAAATTTTAATGAAACAATAAAATTTTGTTGCATGAAAATACTGATGTTGCATCCTTCATATAGTTGTTGATGTTGCGAGTTGTTGTCCCATCTTTTGTACTGCTGCCGAGTTTCGTGTGTACGTAATATTGATTTTTATTATTTATTTATGATGTGCATTATTATCTGGTTTCATCGGGGTTGGTGGTACAATAAAATTTTCATTGTTAACGTCCGTATTCAACGTTGTGCTGTTATATTGGTCCATGAACGCTATACGGTTTTTTGTACTTGTGTACCGAGTTTTTTTGTTTGGTCGACCGCGTTTATTTAAATTAACGTTTACTGACACATCTTCATTTTCTGTGTCCATACACGACGAATCTGTTTCTGTTTTTCTCTCTTTTACGTTATATTCTTTTAAATTAACCATTTTTCTGATTGTTTCGATTTTGTTTTCTGCCTCTGCATGTAACATGTTAATTTTTGCTACATCGCTATACTTAACTCGTTCTTGAGTGGTAATTGATTGTACTGTATTTTTGTCGACCATGCTTGTTTGTTGTACATGTTGTGATTGTCCTTATGTGTGTAAATGTTGTTCATCTAGTTCTTGTGGTTGTGGTGTTTGTTGTTGTAGCTGTTGTTCTGCTAAATTGTTGATGTTATTCAAAAGTGGACATTCTGATTTTTTGTGTGAAACTTCTCCGCATTTGTAACATCTCTCTTTCATGCCGTCGTAAAATATTCTTGCTTTAATGTTATGAATATATATGAATTGTGGTATTTCCTTCTCGATCTCTATATATACTCCTCTTACTCCCGAAAAAACTGGCAGAAGTGAGTTAACACCAAACTTTTCGCGTCTTGTTGACAATATATTGCCAAAACGATGCATGGCCTCACTCAATGTTTTGTCTGTAATTTCTGGTGGCAAATTGAATACCCTCACGTACCGCATTATTCCACTTGCTCCTTTTACTGTTACCTCGGTTGATGTTCCATTAATATACTTGAACGACAAAACATGTGTTTCTCGTACAAATTCAATGTACCTCTGTTCATTGTTAAATTTTATATAAATACACCGCTCGTACAAATCCTGGTACAACGTATGTATATCTTTAGCCGTTAGCCCATTGTTCAAAACAAATTGCATCATTTCTTGATCTGACGGCTTAGCATCTGTCTTTTGGAACTGTACTTTTACAGTGTTTTGTCTTAAACTGTCCATTTTAACTATTCCACAACCTTGTTATAAACAGGTATTAAATTTAACCACTGCGCAGAATTGCGCTTATCAAATTTGGAAAGCACTAATATCACAATATTTTTCAATATTTAAAATTCACTAATTTTTATTTTTATTTTGTAATTCGCTCTATACGCCACAAAGGTTGATAATTAAAATGAAATATGGCTCTTGTTGAACGCTCATTGAAAATTGGATGTAAAATGGTTGTAAAGACCAAACGACAATATTGTTCCTATAAAATATGCTACACGTAGCAAATCCATTCATCAAAATCACGAGTATTTAAAATTTTAATACATTTTTCGGCTGAACTTTCGAAACCATTTCTAAAGAGACGTTGTTGTTGTCAAACTTATAAAAATTTTTAAATTTTTGTGGCTTTCGTTGATGAGCTTTAGTTTATTCGAGTAACAACCGCCGTTGAGTAAAGTATATTGTTTACAAATAATAAACACAAAATTTAAAAGTAATTAAATAAAATTGGAGAATTAGTACCAACCAAAAGTTGTTAGCGCAATTCTGCGCAGCATTTAAAATTTATACCTATGAAAACAAGGTTGTGGATTAAAATGGAAAGTTTGAGGCAAAATACAGCAAGGATACAGTTCCAGAAGACAGATCCTAAGCCAAGCGATCTGGAAATGATGAGATTCGTGGTGAATGTAGGACTAACGACCAACGAGGTTCACACATTGTATCAAGACCTTTACGATCGGTGTATTTACATTAAATTCAATACGGAGCAGAAATACCAAGATTTTATATTGGATAAAACTGTACTGACCTTCACGTACACAAATGGAGTAACAACGGAGGTTACGGCAAAGGGAACAAGTGAAGTAATGCGGTACGTTCGAATATTTAACCTACCACCAGAGATAAACGACAGAGCATTGAGTGAGGCAATGCAACGATTTGGCAACGTATTGTCCACACGACGAGAGAAATTTGGTGCTAACTCACTGCTACCAGTATTCTCAGGAGTAAAAGGAGTTTATATTGAAATAGAAAGTGAAATTCCGCAATTTATTTACATTCATAATATAAAAGCGAGGATTTATTACGATGGTATGCAAGAGAAATGTTTTAAATGTGGTGACGAATCGCATAAAAGACAAGATTGCCCGCTATTGACAACAACTGTTAATTTGTCAATACAACAACAACCCCCTCAAACAACAACAGACAAAAACACCACAAGTCGCAGATAATCAAAATAATCAACAGCAAACACAATCAGCGCACACAACTGTAACACAAATTATTACAAAAGACTCAAACGCAACACAAATTAATGACACTCAAGAACGAGTGAAATATAGCGATGTAGCTAAAATAACACAGTTACATGAACAGGCACAAAACAAAATTGAGTCAATAAAAAAAATGGTTAACGTTAAAGAACATTTAAATACAAGGAAACAACAAACCGACTCATCGTGTATGGATACAGAAAGTGAAGATGTGGAGGAAAATATTGGCAAGCGCGGTCGGCCAGCAAAGAAAACAAGATACACCAACACCAAAAATAGAATTGCGTTCACCGAACAATACAATATGACGAGTTCAAATGCAAAAAATAATAATTTTATTGCGCCATCACCACATTCAAAAAATAAAACAGAGGGGACCGGATAATATGGTCAAGTTTTACGATGTGATCGTAAACACAATCAAAATTTAAAAATAAAAAATAAAAATAAAAATCAATATTATTTACACATAATTGGTAAACAACGCGCAGCATAGAGCAACAAAATGCAACATTTATTATGAAGGATGCAACAACAACATTTTTTGATTCAACAAAATATTTATTTTTTAAATTTATTTTTGTTAAATATGGATAATGGATTCTCCCTGCACATATTTTAATTGGTATGTACAAATTGTTATTTGTGTGAATGTGAAACATGAGTGAAAGAATTATTGTTGGCCAGATAAACATACAAAGTTTTTACGCGAAAAAAAGTATGTTGGAAAATTATCTGGCAAAGAATAAAATGAATGTGATGCTTATAAGCGAAACATGGGAGAGAATGAATAAGACGTTGTATGTGAAAGGGTACAGATTTCTTTCCAAACCAAGAAGCGATGGTTACGGTGGAGTGGCAATAATGTATGACAGAAATCTTACGCTTCAAGAGGCACAGTTACCCGCTTTTGAGGTGATTGAAGCAATAGCCGCCTCAACAACGAATTTGGAAAGAAATCTGTTACTAGTGAGCGTGTATGTAACCCAGGCGCGTGATGAAGATGAAAGGAAAAAAGCCTTGCGTGACTTTAAAAAATTGTTTGAGTGGGTAAAAGATAAAAGTGACCTGATTGTATGTGGAGATATGAATGCGCATGTGAGAATGTGGGGTTGTTTAGACAATTGCGCAAGAGGAAAACAGTTGGCCGACCTGATTCAAGACTCCGATATGGTGCTCTTAAATGATGGAAGGCCAACTAGAATGGCGAATGTGGGAGGCACGGCCAGCGCAATAGATTTGTCTATGACAACTATTGAACTGGCCTGCCGGGTCACTTGGAATGTTGAAGAAGAGAATTTGGGTGGTGATCATTTCATGATCAAAATGATCATGAATGATAATCGAGTGTTTAGGAAAAAACGTGAATTAATGAATAATAGGAAATGGGTGAATCAAATGAATGAGATTCTCGGAGAAAATGAAATAAATCAAAGCCAGTTAGAGAGTGAAATTGAACGGGTAAATAAATTGTGTACAAAAATTGTGGATATGAAAGAGATTAATGTGAATGGTTGGTGGAAAAATGAAGTTCAGTACTGGTATGAAAGAAAGCGAATAGCCTTGCGTGAATTTAATAGGAATAAGAGTAGTGGAGAATAAGATTATGTATGGTAAAATGAACGGTAAATTGAAAAAGGCTATTCGCAGAGCAAAAAGGAAAAGTTGGCGGGAATATGTGTCCCAAATGACACATAGAACCACAACTAAGGATGTATGGAGTTTGTTTAATAGGGTGAATGGTAAATATTTTAATGTGAGCAATGTGGTATGTGAGAACAGAGAAAAAAGTGAAGAATTTATAAGAATGATATTGAATGTAAGCAATGATTTGAATGTTATAAATGAAGTTGATAGAATGAGTAGAAATAAAAGAATGGATTGTAAGTATGAATGGGGAGAGTTCCTGAGAGTGTTAGATAGATCAAAATCTACCACTCCAGGGTCGAACCGAGTAAGTTATAAGATGATTCGGTTGTTGAGTGACTCAGCAAAGCATAATTTGCTTGAGATACTCAACAAAGTGTGGATGGGTTCAAAAATACCGGACAAATGGAAAGAGAGCAGGGTGGTTCCTATCCCTAAACGGGATAGAAATCCAAATGTGGCAACAAATTATCGAGGCATATGTATGTTAAATATTTTTATAAAAATCTTAAATGGAATGATGAAAGAGCGTATGGAAGATTTTGTGAATGAAAATAATTGGTTGCCATCGACAACATTTGGATTTCGAAAGAACCACTCTGCAATTAAGTGTGTGGAAAAGTTTGTTTGGGAAGTAAGAAAGGATAATTTGAAAGCTGTTGTGGTATTTTTGGACATCGAAAGAGCTTATGATTATGTGGTTCCGTGGAAATTACAACAAATTCTCTCGAATTTTGGATTTTCACGGAAAGTATGTATGTGGATAAAAGATTTCATGACTGATAGAAAAATGGTTCTGAATGGAAGTGGTTTTAGGTTGGAGGGAGTTGCAAATATTGGACTTCCGCAAGGAAGTAGAATATCTCCAGCTCTGTTCAACCTATATACCAGCGAGATACACCACATCAATACAAACAATCAAATCGTTCTGCAATTTGCAGACGATTTTGTAGTAATTGGAAAAGGGAGAAGTATTGATGTGGCGGCTCAAAGAGCGCAAAAGGGGGTAGATGATTTAATTCAAAAACTTAAAATGTTGAATCTGAGAGTGAATCCTCATAAGTGTGCTTATATGAGTTTCAGAACAAACGTTGCAAATGTTAATATAAGTGTTTATAGTCAAAGTATTGAACAAGTGAATGCGTACAGGTATTTGGGTATTTGGATTGATAGACGTATGAATTTTGGGAAGCACATGAAAATTTTGGCAGATAACTGCAAGGAACGTTTAAATGTGGTTAAACGGGTGAGCAAACCTAAATGGGGCGCTCATCCGAGTGTGACTGACAGGTTAAGGAAGGCCCTTATATCCTCCAAAATTGGATATGGTATTAGTGTGTATGGGAATGGTTCGAAAGGGGCTTTTAGCCAATTAATGAAAGTAGAAAACGCATGTGCAAGAGTGGTATTGGGGGCGATTAACTCAACCCCAATACACACTCTGTGGTCTGAAATGGGTGATTCACCTCTTGATTACAAGAGAGATTGGATCACAGTGAGAGAGACAGTGCGAATGATAACTAAGAAAAATGAGTTTTGGAACGAGATGATAGTAAGATTACAAAATAGGGCGGTGTACAAACCGACATATAGAACTAGCATTGCACTTGAAAATTTGAACATTTTTCTGAGTATAGGCAATGCTGGTCCGCAACCCGTTCCTAATAATCTTACTGTATGTTTGACTATGGAGGAATATAATAAGGGAATGAATGAAGTTATCGCCAAAATTATGTTTGGGAAAATCAGTCAGCGGTATATGCAAGATGATATCGTTTATACAGATGCTAGTGTGAATGAGAATGGAGTGGGTGTTGGTGTCTTTATGCCTAGTAAGAATGTTGAAAGGTATTTTAAAGTGGACAAAAGCATCTGTATAATGAACGCTGAACTGATTGGAATATTTGAAGGAATTAAACTGGCTGTGAATGAAGGGGAAAGGAAAATAGTAATATTTTCCGATTCCCAGAGTGGTTTATGTTTGCTGAAATGTGGAGGTGGAAGGGAAGGCAATGTGTATGTGGATTTAATTTTTGAAAGCGTTCGAGACTGTCAACGTGATGTGACCATACAATGGATCCCATCACATAGACAGATCGAAGGGAATGAAAGAGCCGATATGTTAGCAAAAAGGGTACATTGAATGACATGGTTCAGGAGTACGAAAGGAAGGATGCAAGAGATGTACTTCGAATGCTTCAGATGAATCTGTGGAGAAAATGGGAGAGTGAGTTTAATGTAAAAAGTCTAACGAAAGGAATGAAGTACAGAGCGCTCCATGGTACTTCTTTGAGAATTCCGTTTTTTAAGGAGCTCAAAGGAGATACGCAAATGTTGCGAACGATTGAGAGAATCAGGCTGAACCATGGAAACTGGAAGGAATGCTTGTGGAAACGTCATTTGAGTGAGGACAAAGATTGTGAGTTGTGTGGAAGTGTGGAGGATGTTGAACATCTCATATTGGTTTGTCCTAAATACAACCTATATAGATCTAAGTTCAACATCCTTCGGAATGCAAGAAACCTAAGTGATTTAATGAATGAGAGCAATTTGGTTTATAAGGAGATGTATGAATTTATTTGGATGAGTGGGATAACAATCTAATACGAAATAAATACTAGCCGATAGAATATGTGAAGGGCGTAATCCGGTTCATTTTAAGAGTAAGGAAATTATTAAAAATGAAATTTGAATTACAATATGTAAACAGAAAATTATAAATATGATTTTTGGCGATATGGCTCTTTTTTCATGTAGGAGCCAAGCCTAATAAAAAAAAAAAAAAAAAAAAAAAAAAAAAAAAAAGTTTTTTTCTTAATAACAATTTTACATCTACAATAAAACCCTCGTGATATTTTGTTGTTGTTAACTTATTAATTGACTCGTTGTTAGTTTATTAAAATCGAATGGTATGGTAAAGGGCACGGTTTTCTTTTTTTAAGAAAAGCTTTTATGCCATGATCCTTTCTTGGCCTCTATTTCACGGTACTGTAAATTTGACATATTATCACTTTACCACGTAATAATAATACCCGACAAACGCTGCATTATTAAAATACATAAAAGCATTAACTTTTGACAAATTCAAAGTTCAAAATCCGCGTTTTTTTTTTGTTTTTTTTTTTTTTGTTTTAATTCTACGAAACATTATTATCTAGAAGCAAGATGTAAATATAATTGAAATCCGCGTACATTTTACCTCGATTTATTAATTTTATTAAGTACTAGTTTTGTTTTTGTTTTTTGCTGCCAAGAGGTGCTTGTTAAAAAATAATTTCTAAAATTACAGACAGAAACTTTGAAAGGTTGAAAATGTTCATCTTCGAAAGAGTAAAGTTCAATTTTGGTTTTCGGGTACAAAATCTGAAGGTTAACGTAAAAATATCGCAAAACTATACTTGAGGCACAGTAGCTATACAACACAAAAATTAGAATAAAACTTTGTAATTTTCTTTTTAAATATTTGCATTGACGAAAGAATAAAATGATGTACACCAGACGTACTTAAGTATGTAGAATGTGGATTACAGTTTGCAGTAGATAAAAAACATAATCACAAATGATGTATATGACATGAATTTTAAATTATTTATTATAAAAATTTCTTCTTCTTAGCATTTTATACGAGTAGTAACTTTCTTTGTAGTTTAAGAACAAAAAAGAAAACACATAGCTAAGACAAATGATTGTGTTTAGAAAAATGTTCTTACTGGTTTTCTTTTGTTTGTTGTTCAGACTTTCTTAGGGTTTCTTTCTTATATTTTTGTACATAGTATATCTGTAAAGTAGTTTAAAGTTGTTTTATATTTTTATTTACTGAAGAAATAGCATTTTGTGTATGTTTAGTTTCTTAGCATAATATCGGATAAGCACATAAAGATAGATTACATGTTTTATATTTTTCTCTCGATCTTCGTCAGTTTCTTAAATTTTATACATATATAGAACAACCATGATATGCGAAAAAATTACCGTTTTTATTACTTTTGAAAAGTTTTCGTTAGATTGTGGTTGGCACCACAATTTAAATACAACAATAAGGGTTTGTGTATATTTGGGTGAGCTTAAAATTAAAATGAGACAATTTATATATGTATGTATGTACACCTATACCAATAATGTTATAGTTTTTTAGAGCGTAAGATTTTGTTGTTGTTATAGGTACAAATTTAAAATCTGAAATGTTTAACGAACTGGAACATTTGTATGGATTTATATAGTCCATAGAGTCATCGTATTTTATCTAAAAAGAGTCAGTGATAAATTGAAATGTAATTTATCATAAGGAACACCAACTGACTGGAGTGGATGTTATTTTTTATTAAATTTTTATTTTTGTTGTTGGCTTGTGTTACCTACAAATGCAGTAGTGAAAGAAAATGAAATGTGTGAGTGATTAGAAAAACATTCGTTTTATTTTCTCCAGTATATGAATTTTGTTATCGAAATGAAAAACATGAAAAGTTAGTTTTGTTCGTTCAAGGAGGACATTGGTCAACCCATTAATTTTTAGAATTCGAATGATTGTTGAAAATTTGTCTCGGAAATAAAACAAATAAATTAATTTGAAGCAGTTAATTTTTCCGGCATAGATGTGTCAAGATGAATAATTTGTTTGTTTAAAGTTGAATATTTTTTGAATTGAGTGAAAATTTAAGATAAATTCAGCATTGTAAAAAATCGTTTATTGACTTTATTATCTGTAAATAAAATGCGAAGGGGTTTTATATTACACGTTTTAGTTGTAATATTTAAACAAAAAATGAAACTCAGCCTATTGGAACATTGCTCCATGACTTAGAGAACTGCCAAATTAAGTGCTTTTGACAAATTTTAAGAAAAATTTTTTTAATTTAAATAGTTATATAAAATAACAAATTTAAAGCACATTTTTGTATTATATAACAATAAAAACCAAAATCCATATAATCATTTTGGAAACGTAAAACATTTAAAATCAGTTTTATCCATTTATCTGTTTAAACAGCCTGTCTTCACATGTTTATTATTTCATTTTTCATATTTCAAAAATTGTATATTTAATTAGTATTTTTGATAATAATGACGTTTTTGTTATTTAATTAAATATTGAATATTGAATATTACAAAAGAAAAAAATATTTTTTTGTTCTGATAAATTTTGATATTTTTACTGCATGTCTGTCTGTTAATTTAAGTTCAAAAAATGTTGAACAATGTATGCATTACATATAATATGCTTATTGGTTGATAACGTTGTAAAATAGCAATATAGATTTTGTAATTTTGTAAGTTGACGGCGACCTTAAAGCAAAAGAATTTTGATTTAATTACTTCATTACAAATAACTCTTAAATAATCATACTATTAGTGTGTATTTTTAAACCTAAAGAATCGTTTCAGTTAACCGTTCCGTTTTGGAAATGCCATGGAAGGTAAATAAATATTACCTTCAAGAATATTTTCCATTTGGGTCTATTGATAATCCAATTTCTACTAATTTCTTACAAAGTTGAAGTATATCCCCTAATTATTGATTTTATCTAAAGATATTGTAACGTAATGTACGGAAGTAGTGGCGCATCTCAAAATGGCATGCTTAAGAAATGAAAGGCAATATAATCTAAGAGCAAACCGTCGCACTATTTGTACAAAGTGCTGCACCAAAACAGTACTCTGCTAAATTGGCACCTAAATATATCCCGGCAATAATTCAAAGCCGAGTGGGAAATGCCTCCTTCCAGATATCCGATACAGATAGTAAAAGTTTGATAATTTTTCATTTAAAGGACATTATAGTCTAGATATTACACGATGTGCCTATTCACTAAAGAATATATTTAAGTTTTCTTTCAAATATGCTCGGTTTATGACATCTCAGTGGTGTGGGCTCCTCTTCAATGACGTATAGGGTTAGTAAACAAATTTGCTTTGGTTGGTTTGAATAAAGAATACTATATTAAGGCGCCATACAATTAGTGGTGAACAAAATGTTTTTTTTTTTGTATTGGTTTGAGTCTTATCTGAACCAGATGAAGTTTCCGCAGCTTTAATGCAGGTGGCAAAATAAATTGATGACAAGTCAATTCTGTTAGTAACAAAATTATAACAAGACAATTATCTTTTTTAATCGAGAGCTGATGGAGTGCGGACGAAATCCAAGAGCAAGACACATACAAAAAAAAGGGAAGATATACACACAAGTAAGCGGATACAGGAAAAGGAGACACGAAAAAACGAATGTATTCCTCTCTCGTCGAGAGGAATTTGTCGAAAGGCATCCGTCAGGTACAAAGTGGAAATGAATGTGGTATCTTCCAGTCGACACAGTAGTCCCTCAATTAAAGGCACTGGGTAGGCATCCTTTTCACTTTTCCATTCGGTTTAGCCACAATAGTTACTGGCGAACTCCATGAGCTCTTACTCTCCTCGATAACTCCCAGTGATAGTATTCGGTCCAACTCTTTGTACATCACTGATTGTGCAGCAGGTCAAATTGCAAAATAGCGCTGCTATATAAGATTAGCTGAACCGATATCAATTTTATAGCTTATAAGATGAGTTCTACCCAGACCTCTGATATTTGATGGCGGGAACAAAGGTATTACACTATCTAGATCTTTCTGCTGGTTCGAATAAAACTTATATATGGTTTTGTTTCAGATGACGCTGAGGATTTTAAACCGTTTTGGCAACTAACCACCTCATTAATCTGTAATTTAATGCTGAATGTATTAAACAAATTGATGCCTAAATACAATTTTTGCTTCAACATTTATATGTCCTGTATATGGAATGGCAGGATGTCTTGTGTTTATATGGAAACAGTGATAGGAAGATGATGAAATTTAATACCTATCCGGGACATGAATTCCTCGTAACCTTTGTCTAAGGCACTTATTCTGTACTTAAAAGCAAAAGTCGCTTAAGTGACTTTAAGCGGTTTTTATGAATTTCGCCTGGATAATTAAATTGGCCCAATATTTAGATTGTATCAAATTTTGGTCAAAATCGCTTAAAAAATAAAAAAGTTAAGAGGTAATACATATAATACTCTCAATGTATTCCCATTTGACTTTAAAACTTTAACTTTCATTTTCTCAAAACTACTTAAATGCAGCGACTTTTGCTTTTTAGTTCAGATATTAGCAGCCGTATCCAAAAGACCATTATCTTTGTGACTATTAATGAGCATGTTTGTATATGGCCTCCCGTCTATTTCTGAGTTAATAACAGTAGCACACACTTCTCGACATATCTTGTTTTTAATTTTAAAATATTGCTAAGACTAAGAGGAAAAAGAATAATGGGGACGATTTAACAATAATTTCGCTGATTCCGACGGTAAAATTCGGGATCCATATTGGTTACCGCATCCTGATTTGGTTGATTCGGGGTCGAATTTGGTTGTAGGAACGGCGTCCGATTGGTCCATTTCTTCCCATTGGAGTTTCCCGAAAGTTTATCGTTGCAAACCGGGCAGCCTGGCTCAAACAAACCCTCCTGTTCACATCCAAAACAGAAGACTTTGTTGATAGGAGTGCCACAAAGCTTAAAAGTATGCCCTCAAGATTTTCATTGCTGTCTGTAGTATCTACCACCCTGTGAGAAGAATGCATGTTATGACCTCGTATCCTATCTAATGCACAAATATCGTTATTATCGCTTGGATTACCTCCTGAACTCATATTTAATTCGTGATCAGCTGCTTAACAGCTGACGGAATTTACATGGTTTGTTGAACCTGCGTTAATAGGGTTATGGGTTTTTCAACTGAAATTACAGCACACTTGATGTATTTGGTTTCGTGTAGCTGTATGAAGCGGAATAAGTCCCTCGGGATTATACTTGGCATGTGTTAGTTGTCGTATGGATCGAATATTCTTACTAGTTAGAGCTACTTTCAACCCTGGATGCATAATGTTCATTAATGTATCAAGAATATCTTGATCTGAAATCGGATTACAAGATTTAAAGGCAATTCTAAAAATAGCATCTTGAAATTCATAGAATGACTCTTTGCGGTAGCCTTACATCCTCTGGTCCATTAAACGTTTAATATCCCTATCCCAATGACATAGGCAAAATATGTCTGTCATATCTAATTTAATTTGTTCCCAGTACACCACAGTACCATTCGAGAGCATTAACGAAAAAACAGCTAGTAATTTCTCCACTTTTATCATTTAAAGGAAAACAGCAATCCGTTAAGTGAAGCGCTCGATCGGGATGTCGTTACGCGACCCACTAACTTTAATGTTCCAAGATTTTGAAATTTGTGAGATCTGTTCTGTCGAATGGTAATTTTGAGCAAGGACTGGGCCAATATTTGGTAATACGTTTGTTTCACTCAAATGACTTTGCCCCTTATTGTATTTAACATTATTACCCTTTTCCTTTAAATTTAATAAGAGATTTTTAACATCCGTTACTATGTCTTTAAGACCAGTGATACTTTAATACACCTGAAATATTTTAATTTCCCCTGTCATTGTATTTAACTGGGATAACCAAGCGAGCCGCCCTTGTACGTGAAGTACACGAGTCTGGATTTCTAAATTATTTAAATTAGATAATAATCTGCTAAGCTTTAAGCTACACACAAACGTAGTTCATGCGCCGGATTTTTAATAGCAGTTTCATGTGGAGTGCCCGGCATTAGAATACTAAATCTTCGTTCTTCCGAATTTTCTCATTTTGCTAGGGTTTTCCAACGAGTGTAACATCGAACTCGACTTGAAGCTCGGCATTGCTAAGTTTCGTTATATCCATCGTGACTTATGAAAATGTTTAATAGAAAATTTAATATAAACCTTCAATCAATCGGTAGGGTGACAATAAATATATACGCATTGTAGGCGTGGAAAATAATTATAGAGTTTTAACAATAATACCTAGAATCAAAATTAGTTAAGTTAATATAAATATTTCAATATAATATAATAATATAAATAAATAAAGCAAAAATAAAAATATAATATAACAAAAAATAATAATAATAATAACGATTTATGGCAAATAATATATCGATAGACAAAGTTTCAGGAGATGATCAAGTGAGCGTGAATGAGTCCTTGCAGCTGATGAGTACAATTATTAGACTTCTGTTTAAACAAAATGATGTGTTTATTCCGGACAATTAACTTTTAATTCTATAAGCCGTACATACTGAGACATAACTGCATCCGTACAAAACTTTGCCATTAAATTTACCAAATAATGTCATCAAAACACGCCGTTGAAACCAATGCCTAGTTTACAAACACTGCCAATCAAAACACGAGTGTGGCGTACATTACGAAATTCATCCCTTGGCCGATATTTGGGTTAATAAGAAAGTCAAAACCCTGGAAAAGAAACGTTGAGAATAGAAAATTTGTAAGAAATATTTTTTTCGGAAAAATTAAACTTTATTAATTCGCATGCTGAGTCAAAACAAAAATTGAATTTCCGGATGCAAGTGTGAATGTGAACTTGCACGAATAATTTCAACTTTTTTTTTTTTTTTTTTTTTGTTTTTAATTTAAAATAAATTTTATTTATTTATTTTATGTAATTACAATCTAGTCTCCTGGACTAATTAGCAATTTGTTTCTGACTTAATTTACTAACTTAAATTAATCTATGGCTTCTTTCCATTGGCATTCCATAGTGTTTGGTAAATTGATGTAAACCACATCTTTGTTGTGGATTTTAGATCAGCATAATGCTGCTTAAACTGACAATCACACCAGCTCAAAAGGTTTGGTTCTTTTAAGTCTGCGAACTAAATTCGTGATGCTTAGGAGCTGAGTTGCCTCAATGTTCACATGTTGGCGGAGCCTTTCTTCATGTCTCCGTGCTTATTCCTGGATTTCATTTAAGATGAGGTTCATTTTAAGGTCCCTATGAAGGTCATTGTTCCTAACATACCAAGGTGCATCAACGATGTTCCTTAATACCATATTCTGAAATCTTTGGATGATATTTACGTTGCTCTGTTTGGTACAACCCCAAAGCTGAATACCATAAGTCCAAATCGGTTTCAATATTTTCTTATAAAGTAGAAGCTTGTTGTATGTTGATAAAGAAGAGTTCCTTCCCATCAGCCAATACATTTTTCCGTATTTAAGTCTTAATTCTTCACTTTTCTTCTTGACGTGTGCTTTCCATCGTAGTTTAGCATCCAGGGTCATGCCGAGATACTTAGCTGTGTTCGCATGCGGTATTATTTCCCGATTTATGGTAATCGGAATATGTTCGATTCGTCTGTTTGTAAAGTTGATGTGAACTGATTTAGCTTCATTTAGTTTTATTCTCCATCTTTTTGTCCATTTATATATTTGAGTTATAGCTGATTGTAACTTCTTTGTTGATTCTTCGTTGCTTTTTCCAACAGTTAAGATCGCCGTATCATCTGCAAAAGTTGCCACTGTGTTGTTTTCTAATGTAGGAAGATCATAAGTATATAGTAGGTATAAAACCGGCCCTAATACACTGCCCTGTGGAACTCCTGCATTGATTTCTTTCAATTCAGAAAATGTATCATCTAACTTAATCCTGAAGAACCTATCTTTCAAGTATGATTCTAGTATCTTAGCAAATTGCATTGGTAGAAGATTCCTTAACTTGTGGTTAAGTCCTTCATGCCACACTCTATCAAACGCTTGTGCAACGTCTAGAAATACTGTTGAACAGACTTTTTTCTCCTCTAATGCTTTCTCAATTATACTGGTTATTCTGTGTACTTGATCAATTGTTAAGTGTTGGTTGCGAAAACCGAACTGATGATTTGGGATCAAGTTTTTACTCTCGATTATCGGATTTAATCTTTTTACCAGAAGCTTCTCAAAGAGTTTGGACATGACTGGCAATAGCGAAATTGGCCTATAAGACGATGTTATGTGTGGTGGTTTCCCAGGTTTTGGGATCATAATTACTTCTGCAATTTTCCATAAGCTTGGTACACATTTGATTCTAAATGCTGCATTTATAAGATTGGTCAGTTTCACCAGAGCTTTCCTTGGCAGTTCTTATAAGATTTCTGCAGTAATAAGATCGTACCCAGGAGCTTTTTTCATATTCATATTAGCTGTTATCTCACGCATGACTTCTTTTGGTGTTGTGGGTAGGATTTCTTTACTTTCTTGCACAGCTTGTTCAGTTATTATCTCGGCTTCCAACGTTTGGTCTTCATGTGGCTGGAATACTTTTTCGAGGTGTTCGGAAAATTCTCGAGCTTTGTCTTCATTATTTCTAGCCCATTTCTCACCTGCTATTTTTATTGGGGGAATCTGCATTATTGGTCTTTTGATTCTTTTGGTTGCTTTCCAAAGAGAATAATCAGTACTGTTATCATTAGTTAATTTTCTTAAATAGTTGCTGATTGATTCATCTTTCAATTCTTTGATCTCTCTTCTTAATTGTTGAGTGAGGTTGTTCAAATGAGTTTTATCTTGGGGGGCCCTTGTTTGTTGCCATACTCTTCTCGCTCTTCTTTTTTCTGCGAGGAGTTCCCTAATTTCCATAGGGTAATTGTTTCCCTTGATTTTCGTTTTAATTTCAGGAGTATTTTTACAAGCTGATTGCTGTATATCGTTAACAAATTTGTGAACTTCTTTGTCTAATTGTTCTTCAGTCTTTAATGGAACCATTAAGTTAATTTTTTCGTCTAGCGATAGTCTAAAGCATGCCCAATTAGTGTGATTATTTACTAGGAAAGGGTTTCTTTCTTTCTAATTGATTTTTTCACTTAACGTTAGAAGTATTGGTGAATGATCAGAGTTTAAGTCGTGGCTTTTATCTACTTGTACATAATTTACAGATATGTTCTTTATTATAAAGAAATCAATCAGATCTGGCACTTTGTTTAGATCAGTTGGCCAGTAAGTTGGTTTTCCAGTTGAGAGGGCTTTACAACTGCATTTTCTGATAGCTTTTAGGAGTTCTTTACCCTTAGTTGTTGTTAATCTGGATCCCCAGTGGACATTTTTTGCATTAAAGTCTCCTCCAAGTACAAATCGTTTTCCTAATTTACTGAGGAACTCGAGATAATCTTTTTCTTTCATTGAGTGCTTCGGTGGGCAGTAAATACTAGCAATACAAATATAACTACTTTTGGATTTGACAATAACAGCAGTTGCTTGTATTTCTTCCGTTTCATATTTTAACTCCTCATAGTGATGAATACTATTTCTAATTATAACAGCACTACCTCCTGTAGCAGTGTTTCCAGAGTGAATAGTGTGATATATTTGATAATTTTTAAATTTAATGTTTGATTGTCTAGTGAAGTGTGTTTCCGTTATGAGACATACATTGATTTTTTCTGTGTCCAGGACCACTTGCAGTTCTTGTTGATGTTGCATCAGTCCATTGGCATTCCAACATAAGATTCTAAGATCTTGGGCTATTTTTCTGTTTAGGGATGGCTCCCTTAGTGCTGTACTCTAGTTTCTGTAATTGCTCATCAAATGTATTTAGTCTGCTTAAAATTAATTTAAGTGTTTGACTTATATCGTCATTTTGAGCAGTTTTTCCTGGATTTCCGTTGCTCATCATTACTTGAGCATAAGTCATTTTACCAAATTGTCCTTGAGTAGTTCCCGACACTCTACGATTTACTTCGGGTCGGTTTATCTTAACCGCTTGTTTCCTGAATGAACTTGGATTTTTAGCAATCACGTTTTTATTTTTGATATTTTGCAGTTCAATAGCAACGCTGCATCCTCTGTAGTTAGCCGGATGGTTTTCTCCACAGTGAACGCATTTAGGTTGAACATTTTGGGCTTTTACACAATCTTTGGTATGATGTTTACCTAACCATTGATACACCTAGGTTCCCTGTTGCAATATTTTTGTGTATGTCCATAGGCTTGACATTGTTTACATTGTGGTATAAGCTTAGACCTTCTTAGAGGCTGAATAACCACTTTGCACCCCAAGATGTACTTAATTTGATAAATTTTTTCGATGTCTTCATCAGTATCGAAGGTCAACATAAACATGTTGAGAGGTACTTTGCCTCTCCGTTTTAGCTTAATCGATTCTTCAGTTGCCTTAAATCCTTTTGCTTTCAGGTCATCAATTATTTTATCTGGTTTACACGTAGAGTGTAAGTTTTTAGCCATGACCCTAATTGGTCTGGTTTGTTTATCTTCAAACGTGTGCCAAGCACGTTTTTCTTCATTTAACATTTTTGTCAATTTTCTGTATGTTTCAGCATCTTCTAAGTTTATTTTGATGGTGTTTCCATTCATCACCTTTACATTAAACTTATCAGTAGCAGTTATGGTTTTTATTTTTTCATAGAGTACATCGTAGTCTTTGACTTCATCTATTACTATTGGTGGTGGTGGATGTATTTTTTTTGGTTGTTTTTGGATAATATTTGGAACATTATCCTTTAATTGAGGTGGGGAGGGCGTATTATTCCGGTTCCTTTTTTTTCTCCCACCTTTAACTCTAATCCACTCAGTTTCTCGAGCTAGTTCTTCTTCATCCGTATGATACTCTTGTGGAGTTTTATTCTGGTTAGGAGTAGAACCGATGTCCTCCTTTGGCTTAAGAGCCTTAACTTCGTTTTCAAGCGTCTTCATACGCTCCTGCATCCATGCAATTGTAACATTCAGTTGCTTATTTATATTGTTGGCTTCAACTAATGCATTATTAGCTTTACACAATTCATTGTGAAGCTTTTCTTCGTTTGTAAAACGAGTGTTGTGGCTGCTGGCCTCAATGGAGGGACTACCGCCTCTTTTCGGAGAATACGCGACTTTGTTACTTCTCTGGAAGGGATGTGAATTATCCTTTTCTATTTCACTCAAATGAGCTTGTTTATTCACCAACATGTCTTGGGATTGGTTAAAATAATTGTAGTATAGCAATGGCTGGTCTCCCCCAGAATCCATGAGACCGATCTCCGAAGAGGGTGGATTTACCTGAGCAACAGGTGTACCACCTGGGGTATTAGTTTCCTTATTTGTTCTGCTCATTGCTCATTTATAGTGTATTGCACTCGCCTCTAGTATTTCGCCGATGCTTCACATCGTTGCCCGGGTGTTACCACGTGGAGGTATACTAGACACATTTGGTGGTTTCTACATAGTTGCAGCGTTGGAATATAGACCGCGAGATACATGGCTATAGACGGTCAACCCCTACCCTATTGAGACGCACCCAACACCCATATATAATTTCAACTGACGACAAAATTGTTATGCACAGTATAATAAAGAAAAATTGTAAAATTACCTAAAATGTCCTTAAGTTTGGACGCCACTGTAACGTAATGTATCGGTTCGAGTTAACCCATCCTCAGACTGAGCACGGCCGGCAAAATTCTGCTGCTGAAGAATGGCCTTGATATTCTGTTAACCGGGTGTTCCGATGGAGAGGGTTAACTCGAAACGGTACATTTAGATACAATATCAACGTAAAACAATTTTAGCTTTTATTTGAAGTACCAGATATTATTTCTGTGAAAATAGCGTTTGTACTTAAGATGTTTTCTTAATGTTCTCATACCATTTATTAGTCCTTTATAAACGTATAAATATAAAATAGCGAAAACACATATTCGATACAGCAAGATCTTTCAGTTATCAGATATATTTTTTTAAAAATACTGGTGAAGGAAAATTATAATTTTGAAACGGGATTTCATAGTACACCCATAAAATAAAAATAAAAATCAGGATTTTCTGCAAACCAGAATTATTATTTTTTCAGATCCGAGATTTTAAAAACCGGGATTTTCAAAACCTGGTTTCGTTACACACCCATTTCGAAAGGATACCAAAAAGATTTTTAAGGAACCAATGAGATATTTAATTTCAAAATTAAAATTATATTTCTAAAAAAGGAAAATTGCATTTTAAGTTATTCTGGAAAAAGGAGATTTAAATTGTTTAATTTGAAACGAATTTCTGAGAAAAAAAAAGTTAAATATTCTGAAGAAAAGGAGAATAAGTTTCGAAAACTGAAAGGAATTTCTAGAAAAGGAAGACTTGAGTTTAAAATAATTAGATTCTTATTTTAAAATTATACGGAATTTCTGGCAATGTGAGATTTAATTTTGAAATTAGAACGGAAAAAGAAGATTTAATTTGAAAATATTTTTAATTTTAAAATAAGTAGGAAAGCAAGATTTAATTTTCAAATTTGAATGAAATTTATGAAAATAAAAGATTTAATATTAAAACAATTAAAACAATATTATTGTAATGGATTTAGTTTTTATCCCGTTATATTCTGGAAAAGGGAGACTAAATTTTAACTACTCTGGTAAAGATAAATTTAATATTCAAATTAGAATGGAACTTCTGGAAAAGGTAGATTTAATTTAAAACTATTCTGGGAAAGGGAGGTTGAATTTCTGGACAACAGATATTTATTTTTAAAATTAGAGTGTGAATTTTTATAGTTTTAAAATATTATGGAAAAGGAGGATTTAATTTATAATATAAAATAAAAGCATTTTTATTAGAACAGAACTTTCGGAAAAGCAACTTTAATTTTACAATTTTTCAGAAAACTGAGATTTAATTTCAAGATATAGACTTACTGATCTCCAATTTTAAAAAATTCTGGAAAAGGTAGATTTAAATTTTGAATTAGAATTTAATGTCTGGAAAAGAAGGACCATTTGAAGAATGATTCAAGAAGTGTATACCAAGAAATGAGTCAAATAAACCAATCAATGGTAAAACTAAGAAATTAAATTGAAACTTCATGGGATATACGAGTATGCTGCTACAGCTTTGCGGGCTGTGAGTTTTCTTTGTTGCTGATTATTTTGGGGATAATGTTTGAATTTGTATATGGCCTATGTAGGGTCTTAGGTTGTAAGGTGGCTAATGCTTTTAAATGATTAAATCTTAATTGTTTGTACAGATGTACCTGATCATATCTATTGGATTAAACAACAAAGCGACTAACGCATCCGGAAAATACAGATCTTTAATTGTGTGACCATGATCAATAATTTATAGATCAGGCGGCAATTTTATCGTTTAAATCTGGTATTTAAATTATTAAATTTTTTTGTATATTCAAATTAATACATAATTATTTACATTTTAATGTACCATAATCATATTTTGTGGTAAAGTGAGCGGTTGTGGTCGCAATAAGTAACAACCTTTAACAGTAGGTAGATTCCGGTTGTGTAAAATTATTTTGTGAAACGGGATTTTGTTCACGAGAACTAAGCATTTCAGATTTTTGAAATGGAAAAATAAATTACCATTTTGTAAAATAAAACGTCAAATTTTCTCGTTGTAGAATTGTACTGTGAAAAGAATACGAGTACGCACCCTTCAACGGTCACAAACGTCAACAGTGAAAACATGGTCGCAACATAAAAACCGACTCAACCGGAATATAATGATTCGCTGTCGGAAATAGTAGTAATTGGTGCGACTGTATCGACACCCACAACCACGAATACAAGAACGGAACAAACGGCTGCAGCATCAATACTCCCTATACGACTCGGAAAGAGATCCTTGAGGATATAGGGGGATTTATTAATTGAGGGAAAAAATGGAATCGGTTGTTAGAGCGACGAATATAGGTAGGTGGATGTTCACAAGGTGCGATCAATAAATAAATTAGCCGAAACTTTTAAAATTTTTAAACTTTTTTTTTTTTTCATTCGATTTTAAATTCTTTTTAAACCAAAAATTATTTGTTTCTATAATAAAGTTGTATTTCATTAAATATTAATTATACGATTGTTGTGTCGTATACCCATCATCATCCGTTAGTTCAGATATATGTAGTGTTTTTTTATTCGCTCCGGATAGCTGCTATCGAGAGCCGTCATATGAAAAGTGGCTCCCGATAGCGCTCCGTATAAATAGGTAGAGCCTAATATTTTTTATATGAAGGTTTTGGTAAACAATTGAATTAAAAATGATAGTTTGATGTTAAATAAGTTTAATTTACCAATAAATAGCGCGTCAAATTTAAATTTAGGCGTGGAAAAATGACGGCTCTCGATAGCAGCTATCCGGAGCGAATAAAAAAACACTACTTTAGTATGTCATCATCGATAGTAATATCTAATGCTTCTATATTAATTCGGTTTTCAACAAACATGTTGTGTAGAACACTGCATACATTTATTATGACATCACATTCTGATGGTGAGTAACATAAATATCTTTTTCTCGAAAGACATCGAAAACGTCCTTTTAAGATACCAATACATCGTTCAGCACAATTTCTTGTTGATTTATAAACTACATTGTAGTGGTCTTCCTTTTCATTTCTTGAATGCAGTATTGGTGATAGATTCATTGTATCCGTAATTAGCATAAATGTATTTTTTACAAATTTACCTAGCAACAAAAAATCCTCTCGCCTTTTTGGTATATGTAATTGAAATAAAGGCAGTTGTATTAACGACGATTTCCAAACAAAGGCATCGCGCGCTGTTCCACTAAATTTTTGATTCAACGATAAAATAGGCAGATCGGCATCGCATATCTAATAAAGGGTTTTCCAATAAGGACTTGACAACTTTTTTTTAAAATAAAACGCAAACCGTTTGAGATATCTCGAAAATTTTATTATTGGGTCAAAGTACAATCAAAACTTTATGTGTGGAGTTCGACATCGTTCATATGTCCACCACGGGAACGTTTGCAAGTGTCGATTCGATGAACCCAATTTTCGATGAATCGGCCGCACATTTCGACGGAAACGGCCGCTTTCTCGTTCAATATTGGCTCTGAGCTCCTCTAACGACGCCGTCTTGTTGGCATAAACCAATGATTTAACGCAGCCCCAAAAAAAAAGTCTAAAGTTGTTAAATCACACGATCTAGGCGGCCAATCGACAGGACCATTTCTGGATATAACATGCTCATCGAATTTAGATTTCAATAAGTCGATTGTTAGACCCGCTGTCATCATGTTGAAACCACAGATCATTAATATCTAGCTCATGCAATTGACCAAAGAAATAACGTTGCAACATATGTCTGAAGCAGCGAATCGACTGTTTTGGTTCGTTTGCGACGGACGCTTGAACGGCAGCAATATTCTTGGCACTTCGACCAACCCGTTGTCTCACTGGCACGAGAACATCCGACAGCAAATATTTAGACTCAAATTTTTTCACTAGATTATGAATTGCTTGTCTACTGGGACGATAATTACGACCAAAAATTGGAATTAACGCTGTTGAAGTTGCAGTCACCGACTCGGAATTTTTGTAGTAAATTTTAATTATTTGTAAACGTTGTTCATTTGTGTCTTTACCATGATGAAAATGTTGTCTTTACTGAACGTTTTGACACCGACAGTTTGGTTATTGGTTTAAGGGTGCGTTCACAGTGCAAGTTCAAAGTTGTCAAGTCCTTATTGGAAAACCCTTTATAAAAAAGACATTGTTAAAATAAACAACAAATCGTAAATTAATTTTTTTATTAGAAATCCGAAATTTGTCAAATTTATGGTTTCAAGAAGGCGGATTGTTAGCCTAAATAATAACTAAAGTTAATGTGGAAACCACGGCAGCTCTAAATTACATAAATTTGTTTAGTTAATTAATTTGGGATTGTTAGAATAATTTAACTATCCCGAATTAATTAAATAATAAACAAATTAATTTGCTATTTGGATGTTTTTTGAATGACCACCTTTCTGACACACGTAAACATACTCAATGATTTTGTCTGGTTTCTTTGTTATTACATGTGTTCCATCGATGCATCCTATAACTCCTGGAAACCGTTGTTGATTAAATCTAAAAAAACATATATTTAAATAAAGGTGAATTTTTTGGTTTTGTATCAGCCAATATGTTATATATACTTTGATTTTTTATCGTTTAATTCACTGATGTTTTGTGAAAATGATATGTACTTATCTTGTAGATAGTTAATTATTGTATTGCTAACCTTCTTGATGCATTGACTAACCGATATTTAACTGACAGTAAAAATCCATCCCCGGCGATCCGCTGATACGACCCTACAACATAAAATAACGATTTTGCAAATTGAAAAATTAAAATATTAAGTAGAAAATTAAATTCTTACCAATAGCGTAAAAACGAATCGCCACAAGTATTCTAAGAAAAATTGGCAAGCCGTGTATCTTTTGCCGCTGATAAATGTATTAGGACAATTCCTCTATAAAATCTCGAGCCAAATGCTTCGGAAGCCGAATAATTCCAGCAATCTAGCTTAGGAATAATAAATGGATTGATACAATCCTCAACCCTCGACGGCGCCTAAATAAATCAAGCCTTTCTTGTTTCATTTTAGATGCAATAATGTGAATTTTTAATGAAAAATTCATTAATTTAGCTTTGACGACATCGGATTTTTTACAATCAAATTTTATTATTAAGAACGAAGTTTATTTGAGTTCCGTTTATAAAACGGATAAATATTTCATGTTTATCAATATGTTATTTATATTTTAAGTTTGCTAACACAAAATAAAAAGAAACGCCTAGGTCTAAATCGAAGAAAATGTGACACAATGTATCACATTTTCTTCGATTTGGACCTAGTACTAAAAAGTAAATCTCGTAAAGAGAACTAGAATACAAATTTTTGGAATAAAATTATTCAACGAGAAAACTAGATGCAAGAACGGGAATCTACTTACAGAAGGCACCAACCATAAATAACCATTGAGTGCTCAATGTTAAATTAGGGGTTGGTTTTTTTCTATAACGTTTACAATTGCGTTAATATTTACTTTGACACACTTCAAAAAATAAAAAATAATAATAATAGCAATATAATGATAGCAAAAATGAAATAATCGTCGACAATAATGTTTGCTTTTCTCTCAACTCGATTTTTTTGTGGTGTCTTAGTCAATATGGCCGCAAGAACCCATAGAGACCATAAGGACACGTAGCAAACTTCTGGAAAACTACGTTTAATTTTAATTTTTTTAATCAACATTAAATTTATGAATGCCGATAAAGCGAGATTTAATTTTGCAATAAGAATGTGAATTCTGTGTGTTTTAAAATATTCTACAAAAAGAAGATTTAGTTTTAAACTAGGAATGGAACTTCTGGAGCAGAGAGTATAATTTTAAAACTAGGATGGAAATTATTTTAATTTTAAAATAAAATGGAAAATCAACATTTAATTTCAAAATTTGTGTAACATTTAATTTTGATTCAATCCAAAAAGTGAAAACAAAATTAAAACTAGAATGGAAATTGTTTTAATTCTAATATTTTCTTAAAAATGGAGATTAAATCTTAATTTTAAGATACTGTGGAAGAGGGAGATTTAATTGGAAATATACATTTAATTTTTAAATATTCTCAGAACGAGAGATTTAGTTTTAAATTTTAAAGGGAAATATTTTTAATTTTAAGATATTTTAGAAAAGGGTCATTTTATTTTAATTTTAAATAAATCAAGGAAATAACTTCATTTTTTCATCATTATTTGGAATATTTTTATACTGTATTCCGAGCAAGAGTACAAAATCTATATTTTATTTGTGTTTGTCGTTTTCACTATTTGTATCGTTTAGTCAGTGAGTAATAAATAAATCGGGTTTTCCCCTTATATTATATTTTTAATGTTTGAGCGAATATATGGTATAGCTTTTACCGCTAGTAAATCAATTGTTGCATTTTTCGTAAAAGGTAAGGTTTTGTGAAAGTGTGATAATATAAAATTAAAGTTTTTTGAAGTGATATTTTGTATAGAATGGATAGAAGACGTGTATGGACGGAGGATGACGTACGGGCCGTTTTAGAGGAAAGCGATGAGGAGAACACCATTGTGCTTCCTATAGAGAATTCTGATAGTGAAATAGATGTTGTCGAAGCAGATACTGATGTAGACGATGAACAAGTGTTATATGAATCAGAGAATGCGTTAAATGAAGCGGAACTGCCAAACGAAATTATTTATTTTACGGTAAAAGATGGCACTCAGTGGAACACAAGCCCCTTTCCACAAGAAAGAGCACCCGCATGCAATATTATAAGAGGTGGTGTAAATAAAGTAAAACTTAAACCCGGCCAACATATTGATCTACCACTGGATGCCTTTTCGCTTTTTATTAGCGATGAAATTATCCAAATAATTGTGAATTGTACAAATTTGTATGGTTACAAAATAAGCGGAGAACAATGGAAACGCACAGATTAAATCGAGATTCGTTGCTTTATCGGTTTATTGATTCACGCCGGCTGAATAAACAAGGAATAATAAATATGCGAGAATTTTGGCATCCGCTGTTTGGAAGTCCTCTTTTCAGAGCTAGAATGCCCTGCAACCGTTTTGAGCTTCTTTGTTATTACGTCCGATTTGACGACACCGCAACAAGATCTGCTAGAAGAATTAAGGATAAATTAGCTCCGATTAGAGATATTTGGGCTATCATTAACACCAATTTATTAAAGCACTATGTTCCTGGAGAAAATTTAACGATCGACGAACAGTTAGTGCCGCTTCGGGCAAAGGTATCATTCAGACAGTATATCCCATCGAAACCGGATAAATATCAGCTACCCACTAAAAGGGATTCCGTATTTAGGGAAAGATGGCAATGAAAGAGCAGTTAACCTTGGATCGAACGTGGTTCAACAACTATGTACACCATTCCATTATAGGAATAGGAACATTACATTCGATACTTTTTTTCGAGCATGCAGTTGGCACAGGAATTGTTAAGTGTGAGATTGACATGTGTAGGCAAAAATAAAACATACATTCCAGTAAATTTTTAACCACAGCGCCAAAGACCTATCGAATCAAATGTACTTGGTTTTCGAAAAAATATGACTTTGGTGAGTTACGTCCCAAAAAAATCGAGCAGTCATTTTATTATCATCGATGCATTTCGATGATCAAATTGATATTGAAAGTCATAATAAATCAAATATCAATTTACATTAATTACATTAATTCAACAAAAGGAGGAGTTGACACTTTGGACCAAATGAGTCACTCATTTTCGTCAAAACGGAAAACAAATCGATGGCCACTGGCACAATTTTTTAATATTATTGATGTCACTGGTGTGGCAGCCAAGGTTATTTGGTTCAATTTATATCCCGAATGGCATACTTTGAATCCTAATGGCCGCCGAAAAATATTTCTGCAAGAAATAGTAAAGGAGTTGGTTTTGCCAGACGAAATATTTCGCACCTATCGAATTTAACGAAAGGTGAAATACAGCAAGTTTTATCCGCGACTTGCGCTAGCCAGAATAATCTTCAAGCAGCCGAACAACAGGACAAGACCTCCAAAAAACGCCGATGCTACATGTGCCGACCAGCAATAGGTAGAATAAATAAACAGCTATGCAAAAGTTGCGCACAAAACGTCTGTGTTGAACACTCCGTAAAAGTTGTTAAATGCCAGAATTGCATAAACAAATAATTAATTTTAATCAATTTTTATATTGTGAATTATTTTTATATTGAAAGTTAAATAAATAAAAATTGAAATTTTGGTAAAGTGATATTTTTCTGCAGAAATATAATATGAGTCCGAGAGACTCATCGCATGTGTTAACGTTACTGAAATCACCCATGTTGATTAGGGTTAAAGCAGATTCATTGATGATATATTCCTGGGATTTTTCTGACATTAATTTAATTTAAAATTCAGATAAAATTATTGACAAATAATTTGATAAAAATTAAAAATTTTTAACTTACAATTCAAAATTAAATTCATGTTAACAAATGTGAGAAACGGTCGGGATCGGATCTTTTATAATTCAATTTTAAATGTTAGACATACGAGTATGTAAGGAAGACGTATTATTTAAACTTTGTAAAAATTTGAGTGCATTATGAAAGAAAAGCATTTTTAATGTTTTGTTTTAGAACAATATTTATAATTAACAAGTTATATATTATGTTAACAAACAATTTCAGTTTTTTTTTATTAAATCACAATGAAGGCCTAATAGTTGAAAAGGATCATTTTCCGTGCTAACTTCAGTTGTAGTGTTAGCGGATTATATGAAATATCACATTAAACTCTAATTAATCCTAATAAAATATTATGTTCTTCAGTGCCATAAATAAGTAACTTTATTTGAAATATTAGATTCGCCCGAAAACTTTGATTTATAAACATATGACCAGGATTAATAGTAGGGAAGATTTTAATGATTTTATCACATAGAAATATATTGTGCCTATTGCCGGGCAATAAGTCATTTTAAGAGTAGACTAGTACCAGGCAGTAAAATTGAAAAACAAATTTTGGTTAACTAAGCATCAACTGTTGTTGATAGGCATGGTGAGTAAAATATTTAAAATACGAGTAAAATTATTAGAATTATAGCCTTCATACCGAAAGCGTTATTGCTATTATTGTCCATGGCGTTCAGGGGTAGCAGCATGTTAGCATTGAAAAGTTACTGATGGAAAATATATTTGATCTATTAAGTTGCAATGAAATTTTCGAAAAATCACTTGCGTTCAGAAGATCTAAAAGCACTTAATGTCTACAAATTAATGTCTTTTGATTTGGTCCTAGTTGTGATTGTTGTAACCTTAAATTGTGGAAATAGAAATTGTACTTCAAAAGCACATCAAATATAACATACTTATATATTGTATATCTATGTCTATTCATGTTAAAGATGTTTCTATTCCAAATGAACGTTTATATTATACAGAAAGATGTGTTGTTGTTTGAACATCCAAATAATAAATTTGAAACGTGATACTGACGTTCATGGTATCTGGTTTAGGTTGTATGTGAAATTATGAATATATGGCATGTAACAATTTTGATGGTAACGGCTGCATTTAGCATACAATTACATAACAAATCAAGTTATTTTGCTTCAGTGTCATGAAACACATAAAACAAGTTTGATATGTGTTAATTTGTGTAAACTGCAAGTTTGTAATGCATAGAATTCGAATATTTTTTTGTAAATTTTAGTACTAAAATAAATATCAATAGAAAATTTGTTAAAAATTTTAAAAGTTTATGTTTTCAAAACAAAAATTGCATCCAACATTTTCAATATTTAAGATAGCTGTGCTAAGTGTAAATTCCATTGGGTATTCAAACACAATGTATATATTCTCTATACAAGTCGTTAATATTACTATCAGAAGTGAAATAAATTCAATTCGAACGTCTGCTTGTTAAATTACAGTAAATCACTAATCCTAAGTATTGGTACTCCGAAACACGGTTAATCGGAAATGAATCATTTAGAATGAAAGGATTAGCTAGTATCGTAAAACCAGCAAAAAAGACGATTTGTGTCTAAGCTCAGATAATGTTACTGTAGATACATTAATACATAGCAAAAAATTGCAATTCAACTCCAAATTTAAAAATTTTAAGTCATTTTGAAATATCCTAAATAGTACTAGAACTAATATTGATCCCTTAAACTTTGCGTTCCCGATTAAAACTTAATATTTTTATGCCTAGGTGACCAAAAGCATTACCAAAGAACCCAAAAGCACAAATATACAAATAATATAGCACAAAATATTCTTTTATTAATTTTGGTTGTTTTAAAACCAATTTTGCCGAAATATTATTTTAACTTGTGGCAATGTTACTCCGTTAATTAAGAACTGTGTAAAACATTTTTATTTTCTTCTATGGAAAATAAAGTATGTGGTTGTGTAACAGACTATAAAAGCAATCAAAATAACGTAAGCCTAGAAAATTACGAAATATGTTTTAATTTCATCAATTTTTCAAAAAAGGCAAATTGTTGGCATTCAAATACCGATCGCAAAAAGTTGCTTTATACGAAAATAATTTGTTTTTGTGTCCTTAGTTATGTAGTTGGTATGATTTACAGTTGTCTAGTTTTGAGAAATGTATTATCGGTTTACCATATGGGTAGTGAAAAAATAAAGTTTTGCTGAATATTAAAAAAATTCATAGTGACAAATAAAGTTCGATTTCTAACTTAACGCTTTGCAAACGTTTAAAATTTTACCATTAATTTTGATAAAGAACGAAGAGGAGTTACGGTTGGTTGCTCTATATAGAAAATGCATAGTTTCGCAGAACAATTAGCAATGTATGCTTCGTAAAATATTTATCTAAGAATGCCTTGCTTAACACAGATAGTAAGGAAATAAAACGTTTTTTACTAATTTGGTGTATTTTCAACCTTAGTGATTGGTTTTTATGGTCGACTACACATGGTTACCATAATTTTAGTAGTGCTTTCATGTACACGTTTAAAAGAATTTTCATTAACTATGAATGATTCTTAAACTTTGTAGAAGAAATAGCGTGAACAAATTTGCTAAAGGTACTATTCCAAGGCTTGTTTTATTCAGAGCAACAACATATAAATGTTTATGCTTTGAAAAACAATTTAGTGTGATTGCAATTTTTGTATGTTTTCAACATCAAACAAAATCCTTTATCCCAAAACTGTTATCGATTTACTCGTACCTTTATAATAAAACATAAATAACAAAAAATAAAAAAAACCTTGACTCATTTTTCCGAATGTCACACAAATAGAGTACCCATCCATTTATATACGAGAAAAACGGAATCCGATATTGTAGTGAGTATGTATGTATCTACCCAATAAGCAAAATAAAAGTTGTTTGATAATTTCGAGCTACGTATATTTGTATGAATGGAACATTAGCTTTTATATTAGTTTTCGGTTTTTGTTTGCTACAAGTTTTTGTTCACAACACAAAGGCAGCAAGTACATAAAACAAACTATCAAGTAGCAAAATAAAAAACTTTTTTGCTTTTTTTATTGAGTATCGCAAAGAAGAGCGTACCCGAAATAAAATCTTGAATCTAAACTACAAAACTATATGACAAAAAAAAAATTATTCGACTAAATTTATTCGTTTTAGTGAAATCAAAAGAAATAAATTCAATAGAAAAGTGAATAGCATCTTTACTTATATTGTATCTAACAATAAAAAAAAATAGAATACATGAAGAAACTTTAAAAGCTCACATTTTATTTAAATGCATGACAGTAAAGAGATATTATTTTAGAGTGTTCCACTTTTCAAGAAAATTATCGTATTATACACAATGAGCACAAAGATTATGTCACAACAATTTTCGTGTGTTACGCTAATTTTTATTCAAAAGCTTTCTTTCTTATTTTTTTGTTATATTTAACATAGCGAATGAGGATAATACATTTTTACACTCCCTGCGGATGTTACCGTTTACTTACTAAAAACTAGTGTATAACAATACTACAAAATTGGAATAAAGAATATTCAAATTTTATGTAATATACGGTTGAAAATTCTAATGTTAGACGTAAATGTTAATTACTTACTAAAAATAAAATTATTAGTTCTCGGTTGAGAAATACCAAGTTTGAATAATTTTACAAATTTTCGAAAAAATTGGAGATTCACTTAAGCCATACATTAAAGTTAAAGTTCAAAAATTTCAAATAAATATTTTAACTTAATTATCAAGAAATCTGGATAGTAGCGATATATTTTTAAAAATTGGCCAATTTTAATAGTAGTTGAAAAAATATCTGTGTAAATACTGATGCTATTGTTTTTGGATAGAATTTAGAGAAGTTTGATTGAACCATTTCATAATATTCAATTTGGTTCCATCTAAATATTTAAATAGAAAAACTGATAGTTAATTATTGTTATGTATTTGGTGCTTTTTATAATTAATTATAGCTTAAAATCTATTTTTTAACGTCTACAGAGTCTGCTTTCTTATTTAGGAGATTTTGAGCTTTTCGTTTGGGTTATGCCTAAATATATTTAGATCTTAATAGATTATTTCAATTATACCGAAAATATAAACAGTTTATTTTAATTATACACTAAGAAAAAAATAACACGACAGTATCTACTAAAATTCAATAATCAGTATGGTTAAATTAATTAAAATTAAAAGTAATTAAATAAAAATTGTTAAGTGAAGTATTTGAAAAAAAATATCGTTCAAAATGTTAAATTAATTAGAGATATTTTATATGCGCTACTTTTTTGTTCGCACGGTCACTGTTTTGAATAATAGAGGACTTTGTCATTTTTGGTATAAATGATTCAATTAAGCTTTTTACAATTTTCAATTTTAATTGTTTTAATGTTTACTAACTTAATACATTGAATACCCATCTAATTTTTGAGGTAAGGTCATCAAACGACTTCAAATCGTAAAATCGTAAATCTTTATGTTATAAATCTCATACGTTGCTGGATTTATTGGTCCATTTTAAATCAGAGTGGCATATTTATTAAAAGAACCAACACTATTAAGCCTCATATAAATAAAATATTTTGATAAGTGGCCAGAATCAATACAGACTTGTATTTGTCTTTTCTTCTTTTCAGTTATAATTTCGCTAAAACTCGAATTATCCAAATAGACATCCACACAAATTTATGGATTGCCTAAAACCTACTCAGAGTATAGCAAAGGACTTTTCATTACAGAATATGCATTGGTCCTCAGTGTTATCCGCTCCTTTAAAGTAACTTGAACGTGAAATGAGGAAAGTGGAAGTTAAAAGTTAAAATTGTATAGTGAAGGGTTATAAATTAATTGTAAAAAGTGGAAAATCCAAAGTGAACATTATCAAGTGAAAAGTAAATGGTGAAAAGTGAAAATTTGAAAAAGAAAATTGAAAAGTGGAAAATGACCAGAGGTTAGTAAAAATCGAAAATAAAAAGTGGAATGTGAAAATAGGAGTGTGAAACGTGAAAGGTGATGTGTGTGAAGTGGAAAGAGACAAGTGAAAAGTTTAAGTTAAAAAAGTAGAAAGTGTAAAGTAAAAAAAATTGGAAAGTGAATTGAACAAACTTAAAAAGTGCAAAGCGAAAAGAGAACATATAGCAGTGAAAAGTGAAAAAAGAAGCATAAAAAACCGGGAAAAGAAATAGAACAGTGAAAAGTTAAAATTGAAAAGTGAAAAAAATAAAGTAAGAAATCGAAAGTGAAACATCAAACGTGAAAATAGAAAAAGTAAAAAGGAAAACGTGGAATTTTTATGGTCAAATATGAAAAGTGAAAGTATAAAGTGAAATAAAAAAATTTACAAAAGAAAATTAAAATCGTAAAGAGTAAAAACTTAAAAATCAAGAAAAAACGTGCAAAGCGACAAGAAAATATAGATAAATTTGAGGTGAAAAGCGAAATGTGAAACGTTAAACGTCTTAAGTTAAAAGTGGAAAGCAGAAAGTAAACAAAAACAGTAAAGTGAGGAATGTGAAAAGATAAAAAAGAAATTTAAAAGTGAAAAATAAAAAGTGAAAGTAAAAGGTTAAAACTAAAAAGGGAGAAGGCAAAGTGGAATGGAAAAGAGAAAAGTGAAAAGTTAAAAGTGAAAAAGAAAAAGTAAAGAATAAAAATTAAAAAGTTAAACGTCGAAGTTGAAAATGAGTTATGAAAATAGAAAAGTGAAGGGGGAAGGAGATAGTGAAATGTTGTGATGAAAGGTGAAAAGTGATGGTGAAATGTATAAAATGAAATAAAAAAAAAAAGAAAAGTGAAACTTATAAATAATGAGAAAAAGTGAAAAAAGAAATTAAAACGCCAAACGTCATACGTGAAAAGTTAAAAAATTAAAAGTGAAATGTGAAAAGTAAAAAATGAAAAGTGAAAATTGAATAGTGCAAAATTTAAACGGAAGATGAAAATTTAAAATTGAAAAGTGGGTAGTGAAATATAAATGTAAAGTGAGAAGTGAATGGTGAAAAAAGTGACAAGTAAAAAATATAAAAACCGACCAAACGGTTCAGTGGTTAAAGCTGCGGGGGTGCGATCAGGAGGTACCGAGTCCGAATACTCTTTGACTCCCTATTGAAAGTGCGGAATCCGTGGGCCGACCCACCTTTCATGTCAGCACTATGTGTAGTGCAAGTGGTTTAAACAAAAACTGATCTATAGCCGTACGTCCTCGATTTGGCCACTGTGTAGGACAGGACGTAAAAAGCGAACTGCGAAAGAATTGGGAGTGTCTTGAGGCACACAGGAAAGCAGCGTTTTAGCATTCCTATGATAGCAATGGAATGCAAGTCATGAAAAATATGTCCAAGAATCGGCTTAAATCAATGGATTAGACGATAATTTCCTTATATCTATCATAATAAGCACACATCTATTTCGAGCACTTACGAATTAAACATCTTTATCAGTTAATTACTGTAGCTCCTAATGCAGCACTTTATGTTGATTTCACATTAAACTTAGAAACCAAAACGCAATATTACACCGCCTGATCAACGTAATCATATTTTTCCACTTCTTTTACTATTCGTTTATTTATAAATAACTAGCTAACTATGCGTCTATAAAATAATATTTCGCTTGTCTTGTAACTTGTAATATCTTAACGTCTGTGGTACATGATTTTGATTTTTATATAAATTGTATTCTATTATTGGTTTTATGATGAGGGTGGGTAAAATATACACAACATAACATAAACAAACATACATGCCGTGTTGCCAAATCGAATTTCAAATTGAGCTCAATTTTTTATTTTTTTGTTTGTGTAAGCGTCATTTTGACGAAATCAGTTCAACATAAAAAAAATATTGAATTTATTCAAATTCTTTAAAACGTTTTTATTTGTGTAGTACCAAAATGCATTTTTAGATAATGCTAAAGCTTTTATTGACTTCTCAAAATGAGATTTCGAAATTTTATTTGTTTTTTAATGGTAAAAGCGCGCAACTGATAAAAACGTGATGTCGTTCAGTTTGAGTTCAATTTAAATTATTTTATTATGCAATTATTTTCTTTTTTGGTGTATCTTGATTTAACACAATGCATCACGTTTTGTAAAGATGTGGCAGTTGATGGGGTTTTACAATTTATATTTTTTTTTTTTTTTGTTTGATTCTACTAAACAGAGATTTAGGTCAAAATATGAAACACTTTTGAAATTATTTAAAATTAAATGTGAGTTAGAGAATCTGGAATAGAATTGCTGGTACAACCAGCATATTGTCAAATAGTGGAAAAAATTGACTGATATCTCAAAAAATTAATTTTTTTAACCAAAAAACCAAAAAGTTATTTCCAGGTACCACCCAAAATTCTTAGAAACGCAACGACAATTGTTTAGTGGCTTTAAGTAAAGAGACAAAATTTTTCCGTTTATATCTCAAAGATGCACAGGAATCAACATAAAAGAGAAGTGAAGTAAATAGGATGTGATGTGACTAAAAGGTATTTGCATCGAATAAAATACCAAAATAGTAAAACCGCAAAATTAAATCTCAGTTCCCATTAAAGATTAGTGACGCTTTTTTGATATATATGTATTTAGCATAATTAAACACATTAATCTCCTAAAACCCTCATCAAATAATGTATTATAAAATACTAAGAATCCTAATATCAAAATATTTACCAAGACATTTTTGTTTGGTTCATACTGTATAATTGACAAACAAACAATTTGCTTCATGATTTTATTCAGAATGTTATTTTCTTAATTCATCATTAGGAGTTCCGGGAATCTGATATAGATTTATCAAATCAACAACCATATCAATTAAATATTGATTCAATATTTTCTTATTTGTGATTTCATTTCTTCTAAATTTACTTGTTGGTACGAAGGTTCTGCCAAATAAAAAAAAATTCAAATGTGTTTGAATTTCCCTTTTGAGAACCTGTAAACGTAACTGGTTATGTTTGAGGGCGTTTGTGAATTGTCACTATAAAAAAATTATGTGTACTGTTTTGCTTAAAAAATAATAATGTTAAAAAATTAGGAACATTCGATCACAGTTTACCAATAATACAGTTGGTTATGACAATATAAATTTTCTACTCTCATGCATTAAAATGTCATCCATTAAATTGTCATAAAATGTAACTGATACGTCACAGAAATGCCATTGTCATAGTAATGTGAATATCCGTATAATATAAATCGTCGTATTCACAACAACGACTGTATTTACCGCTGATATCGAAATGATTTCTTTCGTATACTGAATTGTCTATTCACAGAGCTTGTGGTGATTCTAGTGGACGATTGTTGTGCACCGTACACTTTTACACTTTATCACAGTTTTCTTTACTCATTAAATAATTGGAGGAATTATAGGTAGAATTTTGGTTTCTTAATTAATAAAGTAATTAAAGAATTTTAGTTTATAGTTTTTCACAATTTATTTAATCACAATTTATATAACAATATTTTAGGTTTAGTTTTATAATTAGTTTTATTAGAGATAACCTTTTAGTTCTTTCTTTATTTTCTAATTTTTACTTAGATCTTTTACTAGAAGGTTTTTGAACCATTCTCTCGACACGACTGGTGTAAAAACAGTTTTTGTACCAACTAGGTAACATTGGTTTTTATTGCCAGCCAGTTTATTAAATATATAATGTAATAGAACTAACAATAAGAAATTATATTATATAACGATTATTTACAATATTGTTTTTGTATTTACATAAATGATTGTAAGTATATAATAAATAATTTTGCAGTGCTGCACAAACTATATTAAGTTTTGTGCAACACAACACGATTACCAACAAACGAGATTTCCAATTACCATTTTCGAGTATTTGGGCTAGCTAATCTGCTACGTGTTGTGGTTTGTCGATTTGTTTGGTAGTTTACGTAATGCAGAATTTCTAATGTGACCTCCTTGGTTGATGATTGGATTTCTGTCTGATGTTGTTTTTGTTCTTGTTGTATCGATATTAGGGTTGATGCAAGTAGTTCAGCAGGCGTCTTTGGTTGTGATAAATTCTCTTGACTCCACCATCCTAAATACGACTGTGTCTATAAATGATACATCAAAGAAATTTAAATCCCATATTAGAAAATAGTCTATTCGTTTTATCTTAAAAACATCTATGGAACAATTGTTGAAATGTGGAAGGTGTATTAACCGTGGAAAAATATTTCTTCGAAAAGTTAGACATTATCTCGGAACACAGTTCAACAAATTTATATTACTTCCTTTTGTTAAAATGACCCCCACGCAATGCGTCAAATTTATCATCAACATAACAAAAAAATCGTCGGACCTGTTTTTAAGAATATCCATTTGACAGTTTTCTCTTCCACTACTGCCCGCTCTATTGCAGACTCAAATGAACCTAAAAATTAATATAAACTGTTCCAACAAAAACTATCAATATTTGTGAGAATTGGAAGCAAAACAAAAATAATAAAAATGTATGACTGGAAGGACGGAAGAACGGACATGACATTTCTAATCGATGTTTCGGGGTCTTAGTAATATAATTCGTTGAGAAATATAAAAATCTGAAAAAACCGTGATTGCAATACTTACCCAGTATAACTTCCGTCTATTAAAAAAGTATAGTGTCCCAGTTTAATGAAAAAGGAAAGTGTGTACGGCCGTGTGTGTGGCGTTACTTCCCTCTAAAAGTGATGAAAAATATAAAGCCGAGTCGCTTTCTACGTCATGGGGCTTAAAAAATATATCATGCGACATATTAAAAGAATTTGGCTACAATTCTGTTCAGAAGCCATGTCGAATCTAGATCTGCACGAAATATTTGACAAATTCGGTAAAAGCTTTTTCGGATAACGCTCTATGGTAAAGCAAAAATTAGAAAAATGAACGTAACGGGGAACAGATTTTATATAGGTTAGAACATTACTGGTTTTAGGTTAAGAACTTTTCCGGGCATCGCAATGAAGATATATCGGTATTTTCCATATTTCATGCGCATTTTCGAGGGTTTTAAGTCCATTCTGAATTTATTTGGGATTGCGTTTATTCGAGCTTATATTTTAAACTATTTTGGAGATTTTAAATTTATTTCAGATGTCAGGCTTAGTTTGTGTAATATAATATATTATTGGTGATGTTCGATATCACCCAAGGATAATTTGTTGTGGAATTAAGCGTGACTATCAGATTTCGAGATTTTGAGGTTTAGATAAAGGCTATACATAGATGCTCAATTTTTGCCTTTAAAGCATTAAAATTCAGCAGGGGGGCGACTAGGCGAGAAAGAAGAGACGGAACAACTACCACTGCAATTTGGCTGATCGCATGGCAACATGATGATGATGAAATGAAATCTCGTCGTTCCCTTCTAAGAGTTATGAGTAAAGGAAATACGGAGGGTCTGGTGTCATTCGGGAGTTCAAATGCAAGTAATAAATAACTATTTTTAGGGTTATGTTACTTTGCCTGAAAGGTAAAAAACTTGCCTTTTACAAATTTGAATTATGTCCAGTTTCCTATTTTCGCCTTAAGTGCATTTAAAATGGCTTTATTGATTCAAAGGAAAAATTTGTGAATGTATCACTGCCTCTAATGTACCTTTGCGGAGTTTAACGATTGTGGTCCTACAAAATTGTTGTATGATTCTAAGTTTATTAGAACTTTTTCGGCTGTATTCGAAATTTTATGTTAATGATAGTGCTTCTCAGTATTATACGGAATTGTAAAGGGAGGATGTTCCAACGTTGTTTTGCCGCGTACCCTACGTGAAGTACATAATTAATCAGTTGTAGTTAAAAAATGGCGTCGACAACACAGGCAATGTCGACAATGTAGAAAGTGCGTCGAAAATTCTCAGCAGCAAAATTAGTCAAAGTTTTTATTTATTAGCCATTGTATATAATTTATTTAACCTGTACAATTTAAAGTGTGTATATATTACAAAATATGCTATAATTTACCACTGTTCCACGAGAATACGATGGATTACAGAACAAACTCGCTTATTCCAACATTAAGAAGTGAAGTAATTTGTTGTTTGTTCAATGGCACTTTAAAATTATTTCTGTTAAAATAACCATAAGAATGCAATTTACTTGTAAAATTTGTATTTTATCTTGTAAAATGATCCGACTAATCGACATACGTTGTTTAGTATTAAAAACTACCTATACATATTATCGATAAATCACATCCTAAATCAATAAAGGTTCTTTTAAAAATATCATTTGGCTCAATAAGGAAATAACAAAATTAATAATCAAATTTAAAAATGCTTAACAATGGCCAATATCTATTAAGATTTTTTTCAAAATACTAAAATTGGATAGATTCGATTTTTAAAACAACGAAACAAATCTAACGAATCCAAGAAAATATTCGGAATTGATCTGCTCAGCCTAAAGATTTCTTGATTAATGTAAAATATCAATGCTGCAGGAGAAACAACTTTGTCAAGACTTATGAAATACGAATCAAGAGAACTGATGAAAGATTTATCGAGTCGCCTTTGATATAAGGATAAACGCCCGATTTTATTGTGAATCACAAAACCAAAATTAAAACCAATTGGTTGGGTTATTAATTTATATTTTACTCTCCAATGAGTAGTTAAGTAGCACAATTAACATATGTACCAATTAAATTTTACGTTACTTTTTCAGTTTAACGAAAAAACAAAAATATCCGGCGATGGCGGCAGTTCACACAATAATCATTTTTCTTTCTCCTTTTTGCTTTTTTGTTGGTGACGATGAATACTTATCGTTTCATTTTCTTTTTTTATTTGTTTTTCGGAGTTCATCAACTGCACTGCTATTTCACTCATGACAACCAGTGTTACCCAACGCGCAAAATATTTAAATTTCTGATACCGGCCGCTACAACACTCCCTCCTCAGCAACAGCGTTATAGGAAGGAAATATATTTTTGGCTCTACAGATTGTTTAAACTTATATAGAACCGCAAAAACACCGCGGCTCAAAATTCACACTCTTAACTACCACTGGCTTGCTAGAATCGTTGCTAATAACTAAAATCCCAAATGTGAGCTTGAGGCGATCTATTAAAACGCTCGTGTTTATGCCTTTAATGTCCAAGATAAAAAATTTTCGTATACGGCGGATTACTTTAAAAGGCCAGTCGTACGGATGACTGAGACCGAGTTTCACTTTATCCACTCGAACGAAAACGTGTCCGCAATTTTCCAGTGTCTTCTGCATCACATTACGCAGATTATCGACCACATCAGTTGGACCGCTAGGGTGTGGATTTGGAGTTGGTACAAAAATTTCGTCTGGTACTTTCAGAGTTTGCCCATATACTAGATTGGCAGGCATACACTGGAGATCTTCCTTAATGGTTGTTCGAATTCCGAGCAAGACAAATGGAAGTTCGCTGGCCCAGTTTGTCGTATTCATTGGAGCTTTAAGTTTGGCTTTGAGATCCCTGTGAAACCGCCCTACCATGCCGTTGGCTTGCGAATGATATGCAGTTGTGTGAATTCGGTGCACTCGTAAAAGATTTGTGAGCTCCGAAAATTAACGTGACTCAAATTGCCCGCCACGATCGGTTGTCAAAATCACAGGAACACCAAATCTCGAGACATAATCATTGACAAAAGTTTTCGCGACCGTTTGTGCGGTTATATCCTTTAAAATATAAGCCTTAGGCCACCTAGTAAACCTATCGACCAACGTGAGAATATATTTGAATTCATTCGACTCCGGTTATTTTCCCGCTATGGCCAAATGGACATGCTCAAATCTACCACTAGGAATGTCAAATTTGGAGTGTTTGGTTTGGGTATGACGGAAAATCTTCGATTTTTGACAGGAAACGCATGCTTTGGCCCCTTCCATCACATTTTTGTTCATATGGGGCCAGAAAAATTTTGATGCGACCAACTTCCTCGTCGACCGTATACCTGGATGTGACAGGTTGTGCAGTTCGCCGAAAGCGATTTGTCTCAGTTTGTTGGGTAAGTATGGGCGGTTAACCCCAATTGTCGTCTCACAAAAAACTTCAAGACTATTGTCGGGTAATTTGATAAGGTTAAGCCTGTATGAGGAATTGGTATTATTGGACGAGTTGGATAAAAGAACAGCCAATTCATCGTCCGATTTTTGCTGTGCTACTAGTGTTTTCACATCCAACTTGAGATTTTCCAAGGTCTCGACATAATCAGTAGACCCACCCGAATCTTCCATTGAAGATTGATTTGCATGCTCGCTAATGCTCGGTAAAGAGTCAGCGGCCACGTTCTCTTTTCCACTGATATGACGGATATCCGTGGAAAACGGCGATATAAAATCAAGATGCCTAGCCAGCTTGGGACTACGCTCGGTCTTCGATGACAAAGGCGTTGTCAATGGTTTGTGATCTGTGAAAATCACAAACTACCGACCCTCGATGTAGCACCGAAAATGTTTCACCGGGTATAGTGGCAACAACTCTCGGTCAAATGCGGTGTACCGTGTTTTACATGGAAACAACTTTTTAGAGAAAAAGGCTAGAGGTTGGCAAGTCCCCTTGCTAAATTGTTGCAGTACAGCGCCTACTACCGTTCCCGATGCGTCACTTGTTATGCTCAATTCAGCTTTACTATCTGGGTGCACTAGATAATGCCTGTTTTACGTCACTAAATGCTTTCTGACATACCTCAGGCCAAGCAAGAGTTTTCTTAGTTTTCTTCTGCGCAAGAAGGCCAGTAAGGTGATTATGAATGGGTGTCAATTAATCAACGAGATTCGCGACACAACGATGATAATAGTTTATCATCCCGATAAACCGCTAAACTTGCTTAATTGCTGCCGGGGATGGAAAATTAATAATTGCCTCAACCCGATCCTTCGAAGGTAAAATGCCGTCCCTACTTATCTCGTAGCTCAAGAAATTCTATTAAGGCACTTCGAATATATACTTTGACAGCTTAATATTTAATTCAAAATCAGCTAACCGCTGGAAAACTAATCTGAGATGTTGGGCATGCTCTTGTTCTGATCTGCTGGCGATAAGAATATCATCGATATAAACGAAAACGCACTCGATATCTTTCAATACCTCATCCATAAATCGCTGGAAGGTCTGCGCCGCGTTGCGCAAACCGAACGACATTCTCATAAATTCATATAAACCGAATGGTGTAGTTACTGCAGTTTTGAAAATATCTTCCTAGGCCGATAGGGATTTGATGGTACGCCCTAATGAGATCTATTTCTAAAAAGACCGAACATCCATGGAGATGTGAAGAAAAATCCTGTATATGGGGAGTAGGATAACGATCCGGGACGGTAACCTCATTTACTAGCTTGTAATCGCCATAGGTTCTCCAATCATGTTCTTCTTTTTTGTGCACTATATGCAGCGGAGAAGACATTTGTGAACATGATGGTGTACAAATCACCAGCTGCACCATACGATTGAATTTTGTTTTAGCTGATCTAACCGTCGCGGCCTATAAAAAGTCAACTGACCTCTCGTAACTATTCGGTGTACTAGCTGTGTGCATTTTGTAGCCCGTTCGCCAAATATGTTATGATACCAGCAAAAATCGTCATTCATATTATGCTGTCTTCTGCCACGGCTATGTGAACGTGTTGGTGAACGACCGTGAGATGATGCGTTCATGGATTTTAACATATTTTTAATCTCAGAAATTTCTTTCTTTAAACTGTCAATTTCATAATTTGATGCATAAGGCACATTGTTCGACTTAATTGGGATTGCTTTAGTAGATCTTGGTTTAAGATTACTAGCTACCGAAGATACTGATGAGCTGGACAATTCCGAAATTTCATATACCCTAGTGACTAAAGATTGGATATCAAGGCAATCGAGGACAGCCAAAATTGTGGAGATGTCTCTAGGCAGTCGGCTAAGCCACATTTCTTTAAGGAGATCCTTTGTATACATTTGTGAGTTACCGGCATTTGTCTCCATTTGTCGGTAAAATTAAGATGGTTTCTTATTGCCGATATCATCTTTTGACAATATTTGCTCCAATTTACGCTTTTCAGAAAGTTCGTACCAAGAAATGAGCGCATTTTTTAATGCGGTATATTCTGTACCCTTGGGAGGATCCTTTACGATATTAATAACCCCAGAAATAGTGTCTGAAGTAAGAGCGCTGAGAACATATTCAAATTTTGCCGCCTTGGCTGTTATAGCACGGGTTCTAAACTATGCTTCCGCCCTGGCGAACCAAGCAACACAATTGGTTTCCCACAACTCCGATAATTTCACTGCTACCGCGTTGACTGAGCCAAGTGTGTTCACGACCGGCCTTATCCAAATTTTTAGTACTCATTTCGAAGCTAAAACTAATTTCACGTAATAGCCAAAAAAAGATTTTTCGTGGACCTTCCGCGAGGCCGAAGCCAAATTCAAAATTGCACACACAAAAAACAAACAAAAAATATATATAAACGGCAAACGTTGCAAATATTCTCAAAATTATTTTACAATAAATAAAAATTATTAAATGAAATGAAAATAATATATATGGTAATGATATGTAGTTCTCGTTGCAATGTGAATAACAAATCCTTGCATACACAAATCCTTGCAATAAAAAAAAAATTTCGAATCCTCGATCGCGTTTTTTCTTTTTTTTTAATTTCTTTGTTGTTGCCGGATATCTGCTTTACCGTTGCTTTAAATTCGAATCCTATTTTTGTGTATAATATCTGGTTACGTCGTTTCGAATTTCCACGGTGATTACCGTTGCTTTGGGGTTGTGAACTACAATAAATTTCTGTTATCTATCTCCGGCCAAATTTTATACGGCGTTCTGCCTTTTTTTGGTCCGGATGAAACACGTCGGTTTCACCACTTATCGAGTCGCCTTTGATATGAGGATAAACGCTCGATTTTATTGTGAATCACACAACCAAAATTAAAACCAATTGGTTGAATTTGCGAGCATTGTCCGTGATTTCCTACGGGAAACTTGATCTGATTTTTATTTCCTACAATAGCAATTCACAGGTCACATCAATGCAATCCATATACAGACAAAATACTCTAGAGGCTGATTTTATACATTCATTTATTATTTTCGGCTGGAAACTTTTTCAAATTTTCCGAGATTTCCCACGGGAAACTTGAACTGAAATTTTTTCCAGGGATAGGTATCGATAAGTCACATCATTAAAACGCTTCTCCAGACATAAAACTGTAGAAAATCATTTTACACAAATTTTTTAATTATTTTTGGAAAATCATATTTTCCGAGATTTCACACGGGAACAATAGCAAGTCACAATAGCAAAATACATCTCCAGACATAACACTCTAGAGGCTGATGTTATACAAATTTTTTAATGATTTTTGGAAAATCCAATTTTCCAAGATTTTCCACGGGAAACTTGAACTGATCTTCTTTCCTGCGATAGCTATTGACAAGTCACATCAATAAAATACATCTCCAGACATAACACTCTAGACGCTGATTTTATTCAAATTTCAAATGACTTTTGGAAAATTGAATTTTCCGAGATTTCCCACGGGAAACATCAACTGATTTTTTTTTATTGGCAAGCCATATCAATGCAATCCATATCCAGACATGACACTATAGAGGCCGATTTTATACATTCATTTCTTACTTCCAGCTGGGAACTTTTTTAAATTTTCCGCGATTAACCACAGGGAACTTAACTGAATTTTTTTCCCGCGAAAGCTGCTGACAAGTCACGTCAGTACAATATATCTATCTATATTTTATACAAATTTTCAAATGAATTTGAGAAAATCAAATTTTCCGAGATTTCCCACGGGAAACATGATCTGATTTTTATTTCCTACCATAGCTATTTACAGGTCACATCAATGCAATCCATATCCAGACAAAATACTCTAGAGGCTGATTTTATACATTCATTTCTTATTTTCGGCTGGAAACTTTTTCAAATTTTCCAAGATTTCCCACGGGAAACTTGAACTGAATTTTTTTCCAGCGATAGCTATCGATAAGTCACATCATTAAAACGCATCTCCAGACATAACACTCTAGAAGCTGACTTTATATAAATTTTCTAATTATTTTTGGAAAATCAAATTTTCCGAGATTTCACACGGGAAACTCGAACTGAACTTTTTCCTGCGATAGATATTGACAAGTCACAATAGCAAAATACATCTCCAGACATAACACTCTAGAGGCTGATTTTATACATTAATTTCTTTCTTTCGGCTGGAAACTTTTTCAAATTTTCCAAGATTTCCCACGTGATACTTGATGCTGGAAACTTTCGGCTAACTTTAACAGAACATACTAATTTAAATAGCACTATTTCTTGTTGGGAACTTTTGTTAAGAACTTAACAAAATACAATGATACGACACCAATGATGTACGGTCGTTTACGCGTAATTTGTCTAAAGTTTTGTCAAATATTTTAAATTGCAACGTTTGTCATAATTTTTCGGCACCAAAAAATGCGGAACATTTCACAGTTAAAACAAAAATATTAGATTGCAGTTCCGATGTTAATTCAAGCTGAGCTTTCAAGTTAATGAACAAATTAAGGAATGATATAAAGTTAAAATGTTTACGAATTTATAGTTAATTTTTTTCGTATAAGTGTTAAAATCCATCCTTGTTCTATTTGAATTTAGTTTTAAGGGAAAAGTGTTTAGTTACTCAACAAATAGTTCTCCAATTAGCCCTTTAATATCTAACTTACTGATGGAATAAATTGAGACTAAAATTTTGGAAGCATCTTCGGTTAAACCTATATTTTCTTCTTAAGAATCGTGAACAGTCAAATCTGTAGTTAATTTTTTCTTTCCTCAGAATAAAATTTACATGCGAAATGGAAAAAAATAACGGTTAGCTTGATGAAATAAGTTGTTTCTGGTCGTGTATTAGTTTTTATGTTATACAAATCTGAGAATATTTTTAGAGCAACAGCGGTACCACGTGCCAAATTATTAAACTCATTTTTCAAAGCAAGCTCCTCCATGTTCGTTTTTACATCAATGAGTTTTTGGAAACGAAGATTTCGAAACTATTCTTCCGGTTTTTAATTCTCGGTTATTTGTGGAAAAATATTCAGCAAAGGTATTTGCTTCAAATTATTTGTATTTTAAATGTATTGCAGAACTTTCCATTACTCTAAAATTTTGTTAGCTTTTAATATTTTTTGAACTCGTATGTTACTCAAAAAACATAATATTGTGGCGGTGACACCTAGTGTGTAATAGAATAAGTTAAATTAATAGCTCAATGTTTAACTGTACTAAAATGGAATTTTCCATGATAAAATTGTTCTAAATGTTTTTACGCTATTCTAACTGGAAAAGTCATGAGCTTTCTAGAAATTTAGTTTGTGTTTATAAAAAAGAAAACGAAGTCGAGTTGGATTTAGTAGTACTTGAAAAGCGACAGTGTGAAGATTAAAAAGTAATTAAAAGTATTTGAGCGGAAATAAAAATTATAAGTGTTCAGTAAAATTTGAGAATAATTTAGATAAAGTGATTTTGTGAATTTTTATTAATAAATTGGGTTGTAATAATTTTTGTATGACATATATAAATTCGTTGGTGATAAATTAAATAGATTTTGTATAATTCACAATCTAGTGATATCAACCTTAAATGACAAGGCAAAAACGTAACAATATCTAGGAACCTAAAAAAAAACTATCGGTTGCCTTATGTCCTTCGGTCATTTAGAAACTACCTCCAACGTGGAAAATTTTAATGTGGGAAACACTCAACAGATTTAATTTTGATTATATATGTCCTTTTCGAAAAAATTAAATGTGCAGTTAAAAACTATGTTATAAAACTTGTTGGTAGACGATTAAAAAGTTTAGACAAGTTTTTGACTAGAAATTTGAAAAACCAAGTTTTTTAGAGTTCCAGTGTAATTTCGTGTTATACGTTGAAATGTTATTGTGGAGAAGGATATGTAGAACAGATATAATAAACTGGATTACAAATATAAACTTATTAAATTTTCAAGAAATTTCCAAATTTTTGATGCACTATTACGATAGCATTCTTCTAAATTAAATAAGACTTTATTTTCGGTAGTTGGAGTAAAAAATGTGTTACGGTAGGGCCAGATTATATGGGATGTCAAGGATCAACTCATTGCTCCTCAGTACATCTGCCGTAACTGAATATGTCTTTATTTGCGCAGAGCCTCTACAGCGGTCATTTAAGCACGGCTAAAGCTCAGGGCTGGGGTGGGTAGTAGGGGAGGAGGGGTAAATCTGGTTGGACCGCATAAAAGGAAAAGGAAATAAAAGGAGAGTACAGACAGGAATAACCCAAAAAAATTATACCCAACCCATAAAATAGTTAAAGTGTTAAAGCAGAAAGAGAATACGCACTAAACAGAAACCACAAGCTATACTAACCTCACATTTCTAAGACACAGCATCGCAATTACATCATCTTCAGATAAAATTGCAAAGCGAAAAAAAAATCCATGAATTTCAAATTAATTTCAATAACATAATTATTTCCAAAAAAAATAGTAAAAATAAACATCCTTTTACAATTATTTCCCTAAATAATATGCAAAGCAAAATCCTAAGCCCTAATTAACCTAACCTTATTCTAGGTTAATTCATATGCTTAATTAATAAAACTGAAGTGAAGGTAAAATGAAATGTATACAATTTGCTTAACTTTAACATTACAATAATGAACAAAAAAATAAATAAATGTGGCGAATATTAAATGTTTTAAAGGACGTGTTCGAAGTTTGTAATAATTTTGTTTTTGTAATAATTTTGACAGGACTGAAATAATTTTCTCTTCCATATTTTGTAATAAGTTTTATTTGTACTATTTTTTTTAGAAATAAATTAACGTAATACGGCTTAATTATTGTTATTGCGCGCTTTTGTTTATGAATATTATTACAGAAGTGTCAAATTTACAATATCTAGTGGCTGTGATAATTTGGTTGCATACAAAATAATGTCATAATTATTACAGCTGGAATAATTATCACAAACTTCGAACACGTCCAAAGTAAAAAAAAAAATACATATAAACTTGTAGTTTTAGTTAGAGATAGTAACGTTGACCCGTGTTGCTGTAGCTGCTGACATGTTGATGTTGAATTATTTCTGCTTTGCGCTAGTAAGCAGGGTGCAACGAGTGATGTAGCAAACTAAAAACGCGCACTGTTATTGTGTGTATGTTTTTTTATTAGCGTGGGATTTTTCATTCTTTACTTGTTTATACACACTTCCAATTAAACCACAGTGGATTAACAGTTTAATGCTTTTACCGTAAAGTTTATCACCAGTATTTTCAATTTTTCTTTCTAAAACACTTATTTTGTTTTAATGCGATTTTCCACTACAAGTTTAAGTAATATTTCAGTTTTTAGTTTTGTTTTTCTTTAGACACCTAAGCACTACACTCTACCACCAGATTTTATTTAATATTTGCAGCGCACTGAACAGTCCATTTTCATTGACCATCGAATTCAATTTTATTTTGTTTTTTTTTCTCTTGATTGATTATTTTAGTCATTCAGAATTATTACACTACCACAAAATTTTTCTTTTTTTGTCTTTGTTTGTTATAATTTTAATTTATTATCCAACATTCGCACAGAAATATATTATGATTAAGATACTAATTATTATGAGTTTTATAATTATAATTACGTTTATTATTTATAATTTCGAGTCAAATGGTTGTGTTTTTTTCCTCGAGAATTAAATTTTATTAAAAATAATTATTTTATTGTAAATTGGCTATTCAAACTAAAATTCGATAAATTCAGTGAATTGTGAATTGTGTAAGAGTGCATGATTGTGCATCGCTTTATTACGGTTCAACAGTTAGGGAAAAAACATTAGGTATAATGTGTAAAGTTTTGATTAGACAGGTGAGATAGGGAAGTCTTGGAATATATGTCCAAACTGGAAATGCAGTTTATTGATGTTAAAAGAAGCCTTGATGTAATGAAACTATTGGTGATGTGTGATGAAAGAAAATATAAAAGATAAAACAAAAATTAGATAATTTATTAATTATTAGAGCAAACTATAGAATTACGGTGTTTAGTGATTAAAAGATAACAGAGTGATATAACAAAGGGTACTGAATTTAATAAAGGAATAATTAAGTACATAAATGATAAATGGCTAACTAATTATTAAACTAGTATCTATGTGTTTAAAGAATTTATTTGAAATATAGAGTGTAGAATTTATTTGAAATGTAGGGTTATATGAAATGTAGTGAGTTGATGTGATGAAATAGAATTAAAATTGAAATTAAAATAATTCATAAATTAAATTATTTAGTATGCTATTGAGTTAAGAATTTAAAATTTACAATTGTACTGGAATAGCTGGAATTAATAACTAGAAAATTAGAAGGTAAGCTAAGTTAAATAAATCGGTAAATTGACAATATTGTATTATACATTGCACACTCAGTATTTACTGTTAGGCATGGAAGTACACAAAATACCAAGTGATGGAAATTGCCTTTTCAATGCAATCATCCATCAGCTGCAACTACAAGATTCTCATTCTTCAACCTGTTCAGCAAGTGATCTCCGAGCTAAAATTGTCAGCTTTATACGCGGTAATCTTGATGATTATTCTCACACAATATTGGATGCATGTCATCAGATCTATAATCCCAGGGAAATTTTGAATCACACTGGAAATCAATTAATATTAAGATATCTATCCGACCTTCAGCAGACTGGATTTTGGGGTGGCGCCGAATGTCTTTCGGCCGTGTCTAATTTGAAAAAACTAAAAATAAATAGTTATTATGTCAAACATCAAATCACTTTTACACCGACCAGGGGAACGTATAACACTGAAATTAATTTGCTATATACGGGGTCACATTATGGCAGCTTAATGTTCCAACAGGAACATACCCCATTGCTTGCTAACACGGCCCAATATTCCGATTTGCCTAACATAGCAGAGAATGTCCACCGGAAAATTTCCACCACTGACAATCCTTATACACTAATTGAGGAATCACAGTTAATTGAGTCACCAATCCTGGACCTTCCCGTCAACTCATTCTGCCTTGGAACTTGGAACGTTCGAGGCCTTAATAACTCCCAGAAACGTGACGCCATTGACAGAATTTTATTAGAAAATAATGTCCATATATGTAGTGTCTCAGAAACAAATATGCCCTCTGGAACCTGTTCTTCAAAAAATTACATTTGGCACCTTACAAACGATCCCAAGACAAAAAGACGTGGAGTGGGAATTTTGATAAAAAGGCATACCTTCATTCGGACCATGGGAATTCGAAAATATTTTGGTGCCATAATTACTCTGAACAGCAGAATTGAAGATAGGAGGATCATTGCCTTATCCGTTTATGTTCCACCTCACACTTCCCAATACAATCGTCGTCTTTACACAAAGATATTCTCAAAGTTACTTTCGATAATTGATCGTTGCCCGCAACAGATCGATATCGTCTTATTTGGAGATTTTAATGCTCATCTAAAAGAAGATGATTTGCAGTCGAAGAATAAGAATGGAGTTTCTCTAGAACTACTAACTCGGTCGACTCAACTTTTTAATCACACCCTTCATGGACGTCGGCGGAAACTTATGACCTGGACTGATGGTCGATTGTATTCCCAGTTGGACTATATTTTAACCCGTAAAAGCAATCGGGTTATTTATGTTAAGTCGGTGAAAGCCGCTTGTTTTTACCCGCCACTAAGCGATCATCGTTTAATATGGATTGTGTGCACCATGCGAAAAGTGCGGTCGCTTGCCTGTCCTACTAATGTAAAGCCAGTTCTGACCTCGGCAGGGCCACCTATTCATTCAAATCTTTGAATCTCTCGTTACTGCAAGGAGTAAAGATACACAAACAATATCAGTCTGTTTTAGCAAAATCATTTGCACAAGCAGTTTCAGATATAAATGATTGTAATCTATGGCATTTGATAACTACTTGCATCAAGGAAAGCTCCCAACAGTTACTAACCACCAAGACGCCCCTGACACCTAAGCGTAGGAAAGCATTGGCGCTCTTTAAACAGGCCCAATTTCACAAACATGCTCATCCACAGGAGATGAGCTCTCGATTGCGTCTACAAAGTGCCAGGAAACGTTTGTCTGATGCCTATTCCAAGCACAAATCTTCTGAATGCAAACAATTTTTAGTCGTTTGACTTACTATTCTCCTCCAGAACGTCTTCGCAGAACTTATTCATATTTTAAGATTTTCAAACGAAATTGCTCTTCCTTTCGCGGAAATTACATACCAATTTCCTCCTGGGTAAATGAACTTTCTACCATTGAAGGGACCTGGCCGAGCCTTATAGAGGAACATGATTACTTTCCTCTAGGTCCTCCTCCAAATAAGGAAGACATTCAGTCAGTCGTGAATTTAATCCGCCCAGGCACTGCCCCGGGGCCGGATCAAATTCCCATTGAACTATTTAAATATGCACCCAACAATATTGTTGAAGCGCTTCATAAAGTCATAGAAACTGCATGGATAAACAATGACCCACCAACCGAGTGGCTGGAGACCATTCAGGTTCCAATTCCTAAGAACAAAAATCCTCGTCAAACCAGTGATTTCCGACGCATAACCCTATGCAATGTAGGATACAAGATCTATGCCAAGCTTCTTCTTGAAAAGTTGGATGATCATCTCGAATTACCGCCTTTATACCAAGCTGCGTTTTTGCCCAATCGCTCGACTGATGATCACATGTTTGTCGTTCGTCGAGTACTGGATGAAGAACGGCGCTCCGGGAATGAAACTTTTACCTTTTCTATTGACTTAGCAAAAGCATTTGACACAGTCAATCTAAAGGTCGTAATCGAATGTCTTCAACAATATGTGCCTCATTATCTGGTAAACCGCATCATAAAGGCTTGTTTCTGGGAGAAAACCTCCATCAAGTGGTTTAACACCTGTACAGCTAGAGTTAAAAAGAACAAAGGGGTAAAACAGGGTTGTCCTCTATCACCAAGGCTTTTTAATTTCATTTTGAATGAAGTATTGGTAACTGTTGCCGATCAGTATCCAGAATTATGTTTAAATCAAGGAGGGACATTGCAGCTTCCTTTAATTCTAGCATATGCTGATGACATTTTAATTGTCACTCGGGACCCTACACGCTTAGAACCCATTCTGATTGAGTTGATCGCTGGATTAGAGATTGCCGGACTAACAGTGAATCCAAATAAATGCACTGTACTTATTAGAAACCCAGACTCCTTAATACCCATCCCATCCAATGTCAGAATAAGTGAAATTACTTTCACCTCAGTGAAAACATTACGATACTTGGGCACCTACTTCACAACTAGGCTTAGTAGGCCCCTCACTATCTGGACCCGGTGTCGCCAAGCGCTCGGATTCACAAAACTAATGCAATCTTTCATTAAAAGAAATAAAGTATCTTCTAAGATAGCCATCACGATGTATAATACTGTCATAGTTCCCATGATGATCTATGGATTGAAAACCACCGCCCTTACACTTGCAAATCGGAAGAGATTAAGGAAAAATGAGCTCTTTTTCTTGAGAAGATTACTGGAATTTAGTAAAGATAAATCCACCCTCAGAGCAAGGAAAATTAAAGAAATTTTGAACGGTAAAACAATAACAAAGCGCATTAAGTTCCAGCGGATCAATTATTGGGGACATGTGTACCGCCGTCCGTCTATCCATATACTCAAGGCTGCTTTCACGTACAGTGCTGGTCCTAGGAAACTAGGACGACCATGTTTTACCTGGCATGATTCGTTACACCAGGATTTAAATTATCTCAACAGATCGCATAATGAATGGGAAGCTCTCTTATCCTCTCGAGTTGATTTACGGAAAGCAGCTGAAGGGATTTACCAATGCGAAGAATCAGATTCAAGTGAGCTTCTTGAAGATGAAATTTCGGAAGAAGAGATAGCTAAAGTAATGTAGGTTGGATATTACAACTTTTATCAAATATTCAGCGCTTACGTACATCAGAGCGATGTCAAGCAAGGAACTAATGGGTAATTAATTAATTAATCAACTGCTAAACAAATGTAGTTAAATTTATTTAAGTTAAGTAGAGGTAAAATAAATAGATATACATTTATTTATTTACCTTTATTTATTTATTTACCAACATAAATTTTGCGTTACAGGGACCAACCCCATGCTTACACAATCTGTTTTGAGCAGGTGCTCAGTGCGTCTTAAATGGATTGACATAGTAAATAAATAATTGAATACATATATGCATAGTTTATTTGTTATAATTTATAATTGACGAAGGGTTTGCGGTTGTAACGTCAAGGTGGGAGAGATGGTGGTTATGGGCGTTTTCGGATGAGAACAAATTAGAGTTGGTTGTGTTCTTATATGGGAAGGGTGGACTATTCATAACATGCTAATTGGGTTCAAAGTTTGAACTGTTTCAGGTATATTGCAGAATTTATTACTCTCCAAAAAGTTAAGTAGCGAATTGAGACTAATTAAGTTTAATTTAGTTATTTATATAGGAAATGATCAAACTTGATGGAGCATGCAAGTGTCTGGATGGATTAAATAAAATATTATTAATAGATTTTTCCTGCTCCTGGACAGGATTGTTACTAGATGATTATTTATTTATTTAGTATAACTTAGGGTAGGAAGTAACTAACCGAGGATTGCCGAGAAACATATTTAACCTTATTAAAATAAATAGTGATTAAGATGATGACATGTTTGACCTCAGGAAATTAGCAATAGATTAGATAATTCTGTGAGAATAAATTAGAACAATAATACAAAGTTAAAATTTCAGGACTGAAGGAAAAAAGCAAAGTTACCGGTCTTAAGGAAATAAGAACTTGTAGATAGAAATTATGCCGTCCTGTGATAACAAATTATTATTATTATTATTAACAATTGTTATACTACTAACTGTTGACCGTCAAGGTGTCTGTAACCGGGTCGAACTCAATCCTATACTAACAATCTTATCCAATCCTTCCAAGTCAATGTAAAAAGGGTGTACGGTGGGCTCGGCGTCATCCGGGAGATCTTGCTAAAGGCTTGGTCGTACAACCCAAATCAAATCAAATAATTACGTTTATTATTTATAATTATAATTAGCCACATGAATTAGATGAATTTTATTTTTCTTATAATTTAAATAAATTTATTACCACATTAAGGTTTATTATTTAATATGTTTACAATTGTTAATCCCGTTAACCAAGAATGTTCATTTTCACGAATTACCAAAACTAAAACCAGATAATCTTAACGTGATTTTGTTTTTTTTTCTTTTATGACCAAATACTGGCCAACAATCTATTTTTAATTCACTTAAGTTTTTTTTGGTTTAATTTAATCAACTGTTAAATTATTCTTGTTCTCTTCATTAACAGAACAAACATATCCATAAAAGCATAAAAAAAAACTTTCCGACTTTAAATAACTGATCACATATGAAAATTTACCAACTTATTTACTATTACGGACTAACCGACTAAAATATTGCGACTTAAAAATCCGACCGACTTAAGTTGTATCTTCATTAACTCAAAATTACTAAATGGCTTAATACTAAGCGATAACTCAAAAATAGATATCAAAATAGTAACCACGAGCAGCCGAAATTTGTGTGTTTGATACCACGCGTTTCTCCCCATTTTATTAGACAGAAACAACTCTTTTGCTTAGTTTGTAAAATTGGGTTGCCACATAAAAATATTTACACTGGAGCATTATACGCACAGGCCGCATGGATTTCAAAAAAAAAAAATTGCACTGAAGCATTTAACGTAACAAATGTTTTGGTTTAAAGCCCAATGAACAATTAAAAGAAAGCCAAAATGGCACAATTTTGAAACATAACACACATCTTCTTTAACCCTCAACATAACACAAAAAAAGTTTAGCGCAAAATCTATGTCCTACCGAGCAAAAGGCGCAGTGGTTAAAGCTGCGGCGGTTGGATCGGGAGGTACCGGGTTCGAATCTCTATAGGGGCGCGATGCAAAAGGGATTTTTCATCATCTGATTACGATCGGTGATGAAGATGAACACATCTATGACTCCCTGTTGAGAGTGCGGAATCCATAGGCCGACCCACCTTTCATGTCAGCACTATAGGTTGGCATGAAGCAATGCAATGTGCAGGTGGTTTAAACGAAAAACGGGTTTATAGCCGGACGTCCTCGATTTGGCTACTAAAGGCGTAAGGTAGGACGTAAAAAGCGAACTGCGAAAGAGTTGGGAGTGCCTCGAGCCCCATAACAGTTTGCAGGGATAAAAACAAACAAAAAATCTTTGTCCTGGCACTTCCGTTAATGGGTGTAAAAAAGTTATTAAATAAAAATCTGAAGAAGCCTTCAACTAAGCTTTTAACCTAATTATTATTCTGGTGGCATTCATTGTTTTACATTTAAAATTTAAAGGTCGCACTCATAAATATTTGAGGTTTTAACAACTCCATGTCGAACAGGTTGCATATTAGATTTTTCCCGATTTTTTCGTAGCAATAACTTCTGATTATAAAGCACTTGATCGAATAAGTTTTAGAAGATTCATTTTAAAAAAGCACAAATTTAGGATTCATAGGTTTAGAAAAAATCTAAATATATCCTATAGTTGTCCAATCCAACTATTTTGTAGTTTTGAAATATATTTATTATTTCATACTATACTTCAACTAGTACTGTTTCACATTCAGCGCACGATATTTTTCAGTAAATTTAACATCTAACATGTAAATTATTATTTAATATTTTTTAAATACATTTTCCAGTTAAACCAAAGTGTTAAGATAAACCAGCAACTTTAAAATAAGTACAATAAATTTTTAGTGTATAGCATTCGTACTCGTAACTTTGTAGTTATTTTTATTTATTTTTTAATAGTTTTTATTGTTTACAGTAGTCTTTCTGGCTACAGTCATAATGGCTGCATTATTTGTTAGAACACTATTTGGCGCAAATCCAATGCATATAATAAAACCGTTTTTTTGGCCAAATCAAAAGTCTATAAAATATAGTTAACGAGTCGTTTTAAACTAGATGTTTTTTATGTTTCTTTTTATATCGGTTAAACGAATACGTGTTTCTAATGGATAAATCGTTTTTGTTGAAACTAAAATTTTATTCGTACAATTTTTGACCATTAATCAAATAATTAAATTAAATACAACTCGAACAAAAATAGCCAAAATTTTGTTTGATCAGATTTTTCAATTTATTTGTAATTAAAATAATATTTAGTTGTTTTTTATTCTACCATTTCGTTAAAACTTTGCTGATTAATTAATATTTAATTGAACATATACAAGTAACTTTAGTCCGCTATTTGGCATATACTGCTTCCAATCGGCTTTTAGTATTATTAACACAGGAAGGACATAATTTATAATCAATATCATAATATTTTATTACGAACTACATAAAATATATAATAAAGTCGAGATATTGGTAACACATTTTAGCCGTAATTTATTATTGGCATAATATTTTGCACATGCTTCCCTGGATATAACGGGTAATTTTGCACGTTCACAACAAACAAACTACCGCACAGTTATAGTAGTAATTATTGTACATAAACCAGATAGAAGATAATAAGAATATATATCCCTCGTTCTGCCAGCTTTTATATTTTTTTTTTTTTTTTGTTATACCTACATACCATATATACCTAAAATACTGTTCATGTTCTTTTATAGTAAGTACCTATCCTTTTAACTATACTCGTACATTCCTCCAATAACAAAAATTATTTTGATGATAATGATGATGATCATAAATTTTAAAATAAAAAAAAAAAACAATTTTTTCGTTACTCTCGTATAAAATCTTGCTATATCGATAGAATATCTGGATATTATCAGAATACAGTAACTATATGTAGTCATAGTACATCCAGTATCAATCGAGTAATCAAGTCGCGTACGTGTACCATAAAGTACATTACAAACTGAATACAAATATGTTTTATGGTTTTTTATGTGAAAAATTGTCTACAGTTTTCCGTAAAAACCCATCAAATCGATTATATTTTATGTTCATGATTTAATGTTTGGTTCGTACATCTATTAATAATTAAAATCGATTGGCAATTAAAATTTTTTAATTATAAATCAAGAAATAAAGATTTTTTATTTGGTGAATTTTATATCTTTTTCAATTTTGCTTCGGCTTTTACCGCAATTTTAGTGAAAAAGTCGTTAAATTTATATTACCTAAAACGTTTCAGTTAAAAGTAAATTTACCATTGGTAAGCCAATAAAATTAATCATGATTCTGGATGAATTATGCAATTTTATCTACCGCGAGAAGACAAATTGTACAAATTAAAATTGTCTAGGTATGATATTTAAAAAAAATAATTTGTGTTAAAACTTTCAAGAAAAATATCACACTAAAATACGAAGAATATTTGAGGACAGATTGTTTCAGACAAAGTATGATTTAATGGCAATTTAAAATTGAAAACAAAAAATTAAAAAAACTTCACTCGAACCTTTTTTAATTGATCAGGGGTGCGATTCTGGCTCAGTGGTAAAATTAAAAGATACATTTGATTCGGTGTAAATGGCTGTCAGTTGGTTTAAGGTTATGTAATTTTACCTGAAAGGCAAAAAAATGTGCCGTATACAAAACTGAACCATATTCAATTTTATATTTTTGCCTTAAAGGCATTTAATATCGCCTATTTGATGCGACCATTTTTATTGCCTTAAAGGCAAAAATCGTACATGTATCACTGCCTTTAATAAAGCAAAAAGCATAAAAATTTATTTAATCGGCATGGAAATCATACAGGAAAATTTTTCGGAAGTTAGAAAGTGATTTGTGAAACGGATTAGATGTTAATCCCTTCCAAATTCAAATTCCCTCCAATTCAAATTGGATTCACTTACATTGCTAAATCCTAAAACGATTTAATTTATCCATTCGTACAACACATCTCTTATAAAAATATTTATTTAACTTGGATTAGCATATTTCCTACTAACCAATTAACCGATTAAAGACGCACACGAATAATTTTGTCTACAAACAAATAAGAGCATCTCGTCAACAAATTGAATGAACCAATTTCTAGTAATCCGGTTCGGTTTGGATGAAGCGTTCCTTATATTTATTTGTAAGTATTGCCCTTCAATCAGGTCGCGTCGTATTAACACTTGAGTGTAATGTCGTTTAACAACCGCAATGTCGGGTAGGTCTTTGTTAAATGTAGCTAGTTTCAACGTGCAAAGTTTAGTCCCAAATATTGACGAGATTCGTCGCATTTTTAATGGTGCTGCAGTGGATATTCTTTGTTTCTCTGAGACATTTTTAAATCCGAATATCCCTAATTCAGCCTTGGCCATCAAAGGTTATAATATATTTAGGAAAGATAGAGCGGTACCTCCCCTTAATTATGGTGGTTTATGTATGTTTGTAGGAGATCACATTAAGGCTAGATTTGTTACCATACCTTCTTTCATTTCAGAATTGTTAGTATCGGAGAGTTTTTATTTGTCAATGTTTTCATTAATGGTCGTAAAATCTTAGTCGGTACCATCTATAACCCACCAAAAACTAGTAAGAGATCGTATGCCAAATTTAAAAAATCTTTTGTAGATGTAGAAAGTTTATTTAGTTATTTCTCTTGTAGATTCGATGACATGTATATATCAGGTGACTTTAATTTCGATATACTCCAAAATTCCGGCTTCCCTCGGGATTATTTGAATCTGTTAAATAGTCTTAATTTATCCGTACACAACACTGTGGCACCAACGTTTTTTTGTCCAACCGCTAGCGGGGCATCTTATTCCCTTATTGATCATATCATATCTTTTACTAATAATTCTATTTGTTTTCTTAATCAGTTGTCTCTCGGTATGGGTTCCCATTTTAGTTATTTCTGTAAACTTTTACTCTCCACCTAAACCTAAGAGTTTTAGCTTTACAGATTTTTCTACTATAGACAATTCCCGCCTTTACTTAGTTTGTAACTCAGTTCCTTGGGAGGATATTTTTTGCCTTAGTTCTGCAACTAGCCAAATAGAATTTTTCAACTCGTATATTAGTTTGGTGTTTAATAGTTGCATTCCGCTTAAAAAGGTTACTTGCAAAGCAAAATCTCCGCCTTGGTTGTCTCAGGAAATTTCGAATGCCATAAATATTAGAGTTAGTAAATATCGTGTATGGAAAAGGTGTCCCAATAGTCAGTCTCATTTAAATTACAAGAAGGCTCGTAACAGAATTGTAGGGTTTATTCGAATTGCTAAACGTAATTTTTTCAAGGACAAGTTAGACTCCTCTCTTCCTCCCAAGGTTTTCTGGCGTAATGTTCGTAATTTAGGCCTAGGCAGATGCAACATTAGTTCAAGTGGGGATTTCAAACCCAATGAAATTAATAGTTATTTTTGCTCTAGTCTAAACTCGGGCAGTAGTTCCGTCGATTTGTTCTCTAACGCGTCCTCTAATTCGTTTTCGTTTTCAAATATTTCTCTCGAGGATTTACAATCTGCTATTTGGAAGGTTATATCAGAATCTTCTTGTCTGGATAACGTCAATTTAAGATTCGTTAAGCGAGTTTTCCCTTTCGTCTCAAAATACTTGTTATATATCTTCAATTTTATTCTCACGTCCTCTTCCTATCCAGATCAGTGGAAGCTAAGTAAAATAATCCCTATCTCAAAGATCAGTAATCCTTTAGAGCTATCCCATTTTCGGCCAATTAGCATTTTAAGTTCTCTCTCTAAGGCTCTCGAGATAGTTGTTAAAAATTAAATTCAATCGCATTTACATAGCAATAGTTTAATTAGTTGTTTCCAATCTGGGTTTAGAAAATTTCATAGCACTTCTACTGCGTTTTAAATATATGGGATAACATTAGGCGTAATATGAATAATAGGGAATTAACTTCTTTAACTTTGTTAGATTTTTCTAAGGCCTTTGATTCTATTAATCACAGAATTCTTTTTAATAAACTCTTATCTCAGTTTAGATTTTCGCTTTCTGCTGCCAAATTGATTTTTAACTATCTTTCTAATCGTTCTCAGGCAGTTTTTTTCGACAATTCCTTGTCTGATTTCCTTCCTGTAATTTCCGGCGTGCCTCAGGGTTCAGTGCTGGATCCTCTATTATTTTCTATGTACATAAATGACATAGAATCCTCCATTCAACATTGTTCATTTCATATTTTCGCTGATGACGTTCAAATTTATAGAAATAGTCGTTTAGATCAAGATTCTATTGTTAGGAATATTTCTCTGATAAATGAAGATTTAAGTAATATCGTTAGCTGGTCGGTCTCGAACAGGCTCGTTTTAAACGCGAATAAATCTCAGTCGATTATAATTTATAAAAAACCGTTAGATACCTCGTTCTTTTCTCGTATTTTTCTGTAGGGTTCGCTAATTGAATATTCAAATACTGTTAGGGATTTAGGCTTAGTTATCAATAAAACTCTTACTTGGGGTGACCATTTAGTTACTATTAGTAAGAGGGTCTTTGGCATGCTTAGTTGTTTGTATAAAGTGGTTGGATTTTCTGATGGTCAGTTTAGGAAAGAATTTTTTTTGTCTTATCTTCTTCCTCATTTTATTTACGGTGACATAGTTTTATTCGGTATGCTTCAGGAAAATATAATGTTTTTCAAAGATGTTTCATTGCTTGTATCAGGTTTATTTTTGGTATTAGGAAGTTCGACCATATTTCTGCGTACTCTAGCCTTGTTTTAGAAAGTAGTTTATCTATTTTTTACGAATTTCGCGTTGGTCTTTTTATTTTTAAACTTCTCAAAGCTAAGAAGCCTTGTTATCTATATAGGAAATTAATATTTAGTAGGTTTCATTTGTCCAACTTCCGCCTAATTCCGGCTAAAAATTGTTGTAGGTCGCTAAACACGTCATTTTATGTTAGGGGAGTTTCCCTTTGGAGTTCAATTACATTGGAAATTTAGAGATTAGGATCGACAAAATTATTTAGGTCAAAATTTTTGGAGTGGCCTGATTGATGGGCAATGCGTAGTTTTTTTAATTTATTTTTATTAATTTTTAATATTATTTCACTTCGTGCTATACATTTTATTGTAAATGAGCTACTGCTCAAAATAGAATGTGTAAGCATGAAGGTGGAAATTGTTTGAAAAAATTTAAGAGGTGTTATGCAGAGCCTTCTAGAGTATAGAGCCATAATCTTAATGACATATTTTTTAGAAGCTTTTTTAGTGGTATAACTTTTCACTGATTTCTATAGGAATCCATAGTAAAAATGGTGTTTTTTAGCTACAAGTTTTTCAATGAAAAAAGCAAAAATATTGTAAAATGTTTATATAAAAGTTTTCTACATATCTTTAAGAACAATATACATGAAGGCCGTATTGATATTAAGTAAATATTAATTGAAGAAATATTAAAATTAAATTATTTCTAAAATATATTTTTTCGAACTTTCATTTTGAAAAATATATCAAAGTTGGCTCTGACAAATTAAAATAATACGTGCTAAATTTATCTTTAGTTTTACTAGTGTACGTAAGATGTCTAAAATGGTAAAAGAAAAATACGAAAAAAAATTATTTAAACGCAAAATTATCACACGTTCCTATATTTTGTGAATTTGTTTTGCTTTTCCTACAATTTTTGAACTTGAAATTTCCACAGGTGGTAATTTTTGGTACGATTTTTCCAAATTTTTACGGCCATCACTGCCATCTATGTAATGTATATTGACTTAATGACCAAACGAATTGTAGTAAGCTTTTATTTCAATTTGACCAGAATGCTGTTGTTATGAATTTTTTTTTATATTTTGGTTTAAATAAATCAATTATTACAAGAAAATGAAAACGATTTACTTAAACGATATTTATATATGTTGAAATTCAAATATTTATGAAAGTATTTCAGAAATCATAATTAAGAATTTGTAACGTTTTCATTTAAAAATTTGTCTTAGGAAAAAAGTGATTTCCCATATGTTTTGTGTGTTTTACTATGAAAAGTTCCGTTTTTTCCTCGTTTCTAATTCCCTTATAAAAGCTCAGATTTTCTGATTATGGCTCTATAAAATACAGGGTGCTCTGGTTTATGCCTAATGGAAGCAACTTCATAATTTTTTTTGTTTTGTTTCGATTGCTTTGTTTCGATGTGTGCTTTTCCTTTTAATACTAAATTATTTATAAAATACTATAAATAAATAAATGTAACTTTACCTGAAAAGCAAAAAAAATTTGCCCTATACAAAATTGAACCATATTCAATTTTCTATTTTTGCCTTAAAGTCATTTAATATCGCCTACTTGATGCGACCATTTTTATTGCCTTAAAGGCAAAAATCGTACGTGTATCACTGCCTTTAACAAAGCAAAAAGCATAATGAATTGTTTTTCGTGTCACACCTGCTTTGAAATTTAAATGTTTGAATTTTACTAACAAGTAAATCAAAGAAAAATTAATTAGTCATTATGGTAAGATAAAGGATGTTTTACACTATTAGCTGCCGCTAAAGCCGTACATTTATACCATTCAATAGTTGAACGGTAATTTCAGGCATTGCTTTACCACCTTACTAATATGTTTGTTGGGTTATTTATAGTTGTTGTATTGACACCCAACAAAAAAAAAGTTGTACCCCAATGATATATAATTAGTGACGTACAAAATGATATGTTTAACGAGGAACGGGTGGTACGTAGATTCACTATCGCGTACAATCGAAATGTATAACACACGCTCACAATTTGATTTTACAATTTTTTTATTTAGTTCATAAATATGTGTATTAAGTTACAAAAAATATTTATATAAGAATACCTACATATTTTTCTATTCACTGCGAATATTTATAATTACGTTATTATTATAATGTTCAACATGTAATAATTTTTGATTTGAATTAAAATTTAATAATTAAAATTTTATACGCACTCCATTTTCTGTTTTTTGTTGTGAGTCGCTACAGCACTCCCTCGCATGTGATCTTCCCCTCCCTAGTGAATAATTGAATGAGTTGAGGCAATACGGACGGTTTTGTGCGTTCGATGGTTTGATGTTAGATCAGCCGAACTAACATTTCCGTAAGCTGGTTTGAGTCGATCGATTGAAATGTTACAGTTTTTGCCATTAATTGCTTACGCAGTCGACGTATAATTTTATACGGAGCCTTATAGAGAGTAGTAATCCCGTGCGAATCTTGTCTGTTCTAACGAAGACAAAATCACAGTTGTCAAGTAATTTCGCAAAAAATACATCATCTTGTTTGGTTAAACGAGTGGTTTTGGGTTCTACATGGTTTTTCGTAGTTGGTCGATGACTGTGTGGCTTGATTGTTTGTCCATAAATCATTTCAGCTGGTGAGCACTACAGATCTTCTTTCATTATTGCTCAGATTCCAAGATGTATGATTGGTATTTCCAACCTCCAACTAATTGTGTTTCTTCTGGCCATCAGTAATGCCTTGAATTGCTGATGGTAGCCATTGGCTTGCGGATGGTAAGCCGTTGTTACTTCTTTAAAATTTTTGACTAGAATTTCGTTCCTTCATCAATGGTGATGTGGGGGGGGGGGGGGTGGACCAAATCGTGATACGTAACTTTTGACAAAAGCGGTGGCAATGGTTGCAGCTGACATGTTTGTCATGCAGTAAGCTTCGGGCCAGCGAGTGAAATGATCGACACAGGTGAGTCTGAATATGTTCGAATCAACCAGGGGAAAGCTCGAATTGTCCATATAGTGATTTAGACCCATTTTGAACTCTTTATATAAACATCAATCTGCGTTAACCTGAGGAAGAGTTGTTCCAGGTGAAGTTTGTGTTGCTTCCCATTATATGAAGATACAAGAATGTCGTCCTCGTATACGAAGACTATAAGTCTAAATCGCGTGCGACCTCGTTCATGAAATGATGAAACGTTTGCACGGCATTGCGTAATTCAATTGGCATTCGGGTGAATTCGCAAAGGATAAATGGAGTAGCGACCGCCGTTTTATGAACGCCTTCAAGTGCTATGGGAATTAGATGGTAAGCTCCGATGAGATCGATTTTTGTGAAAATTTTGCAACCATGCAAGTGCATGGGGAAATGTTGTATGTGGGGTATCGGATAGAAATCACACAGGATCGCCTATCGAGATAATTTTTTTTCATCATATGGAGGTGACAAGAGACGGGAAATGCGGATGGTAGGCAAATCTCTAGTTGCACCGTGTGCTGGAATTCTATATGTACGGCTTTGTGACGAACTGGATCTTGTCTTGGTGGACTTGAAACAGGCAGATAGCCTGCTGTGACAATATGATGAACTACGTTTTGCTGAATTGGTAAATTGTGGTAAGGGTGGGCCGTGAATGCAGGAAATTGCTTGACCAGTGTGCCGCAACCGTTGTTGACTGCAATATGGATCGGTGTCGGTGTTTCGACACGAACCATGGTGGCATTGATTGACAGCTGAGTCCCTGAATCAACCAGCCGTTAACTATTAAGGGCAACAAGTAAGTCAAATTGGTACAAGAAATCGGCGCAAATGATCGGACGATTTATAGCAGCTAAGATGAAAGCATATATAAAGGTTCTTTTAAGTCCGAGATTCACCTAAAGCAATTTTGTGCCGTAGGTGTGGATTGTGGTGCCATTTGTGGCCGAAAGAACTAGATTATTATTTCTGTTTGTGTAAATGAAAGTTTGTTTGAAATAATCCGCTCGAATGTGCGAAAGGTCAGCGCCAGTTTTTATGAGAAATATAAATTTATTCGTTTTAACGAAAAAGAATGGATGGGCAGAAGTAGTAAGTGCGCGTAACGCGGTTGCGGTTGCGGTTAAATGTGTGTCACGCCCAAAAGAGCGCTGAAATATGTGTTTGATATTGTAGTGTGAAACGAATTAAAGAATATTTTGGATGAGTGAGTTGTTACATATAGAGGCATTTAAAAAATTGATAAAATCTTAATTAAGTTATTTATTTGTGCTAGTGCGTATACATATACGCAGTAAGTTTTCGTTGCTTCTCAATACAAACATTGCGAAAGCTATTATTTAGTTTGCGAAAAATAAATGATAAAGTATCAAAATGGTTTTCAAGGTAAAGGTCCCCGGAGATTGTTTTTATCGTTGGTATTTACATCTGAGCTCTATCAAAACTAACTAATTCATCCCAATAACCAAAAAACTTGGATTTAATTGGATAAGACCGCGAATACTATTGTACACAATAACTAATTGAACACACCATTGAAGTTAATATTTTTATTTATCTTAAATTAATTTATTATTTATTACAAAGTTTTTTTTATAATTTTTTTCACCACCATTTTGTCACCAGCTAATATTTTGGCGGCCAACACCACGAGCTATGTGTTGTCGCTTTGGAGATTGAGAGCAGACTAAATTATTTTATTTTGTTTTGTGTATTGTGTTGTGATTTTGTTCGTGTTTGGACAAGCCGGTCAGTGATTGGTTGATGACCAATTGCTGTACAGGTAGCATCCAATATGCGGCGAGCTTGTTGTAGTGGTTCATTGGGTGACTTTGAATTATTGGGTGAACCGCTACAATACAAATATAACCAGGCTAATAAGACTTTTCTTGTAAACCAACCATAACTATGCGTACATCTTAAGTAAAACTATAATATTAAAAACTGGCAAAGTCCGAAAAAAGGATCTTATTTTTTTTTTTTTTAAGGAACGTTTAACTTCATCATCGGAATATGTTCAACTGATTCATTTTACGTGTCGAATGAGAATTATTTTTGAACATTGCGTCCACTTAACGACAATGACATGAACAAAATAAGTCGACATTTTTTCAAACAAAACCCACGTTATAATACTAGGCCCAATAAACCTAACCTTAATTCTCCTGAAGAATTTTTAAATATTTTATAAGAACATCCAATTCACACCGAACCACAAGCTAAATTTATAAGAGCTTCTATTATTTATTTTCGTTTTGAAAAATCTCTCTTTATAGTAGATAAGTATTTCAGGGTTACTTGTCACTTTTCACTTATTTGTTTTCAATAATTAAAATATTTTAAAATTTTATAAATTTCCTAGAGATACTCCGTTGATTTTGAATTTGCAGCTGTCCAGTTACACAAATTATTAAATTCTAAAAAGTGACCGTGCAATTTAACGTGAAACATCCAAACGGGTTAAAATTTAACATCTTAAAAATAAATATTTGTATGCATACATATAGCCCAATGCAAACACACCGCTACTCTCTAAAATTGGGAAACTTGGCTTTTGTAGTATCAAAATATGCTACAATGCAAAGTATTACAACAGAAATATAGTATTCTCTGGTCATCTATGTGATAAAGACCGTATTTATAGTAAAGATGACTATAAAGGGAATAAAACTGAAATCATCGAGAGTGAGGAAAACGCAGATGACAGCGATGATACAAGCGGCAGGAGTTTGTGTAAGTCCGATAATAGTGATGAATATATTCCAGCTGGTCGTAATACTAAACGATTGCCGGAATAGTTTTCACAAAAAGAATTATACGATTTTATGGGGCACAATAAATAATCGTGAACGATCAATTAAAATCCATCGATCGATTAAAATCCACCACCACTTTAATTAAATTACTATTATTCTTAACCAAAACTGTTGACGTGTTGTCAAGTTGAACGTTATCCAAAGAGTGTTTCAAAAATTATGTGTCTGTTGAACGACAGTATGAAAACGAAAATGGTGCAATTTAAGCAAAAATTTCTGATTGGTTGTGAATGACGACAATAGATGGTGATGAACTGTTTTGGTGTTGTATTAAGGTGTCCAGGATATTTCTTAGTACAAAATAGTGATTGGTAGGTACTAATACATATGTGGAAGGTATTTATTTTAGAACGGATTCAAACCCATAGAGTAAGTCAAAATATATTCTATAGTTATCACTACAAAGCTGAAAAAGTCTATTCAAATACAATTATATTTTAAAGTCGAAATGAGCTGCACTTCGAATAATTGTAGGGATAAGCGAATGGAATAAATTAATTGCATGAGTGAATCACTATAATCTTATTCGGGACTTCAGATTGCCAAAAAATGGTGCATAATTTCTTGCGTCTTTATATTTAAAAAGAAAAATTTACTTGATGAAAGAACGCAAGCATTATTTTAGCGGAATAAAGATAAAAATTTTAGACAATTTTTCACTCGTGGTAACGTGGTATGAGTCGTTTTATACTCACATTATTCAACATTTACATTAGCCATTAGCACATTTAGGGTTGCAATGCTTACCATGGAAAAAGATATGTGGCTTTGTATGGCATGGGTAAATTGATTAGACAATGAGTGCTGCATTCAGATCGATTTAGCTAGTTATTTATTTGATAAATAAATGTTTTTTTTTTAAATTTACAAAATGGCGGAAATGAAAAAAGTAAAATATAATACGATACAGCTGAATTTTATTTTATGCGACTGAAGCACTTCAATTATGTTAATTAATTGATTGTTATTTTATATACTTCTAATTAACTTCAACAAATTTTAATTACGTCTTGCCTTACGAAGTTAAAATAAAATTATAAGAAGATAACTAGAAATTTCAAATGTTATACTAATTTCGCCTCTTTCCACTTACACACTACCCTACACTAAAGCTACTCCAATCCGCAATCTTGAAATCTGTTTAAATTGGCGGAGCAGCAAACTACTCTAACTAATACATTTACTTCTAAATTGCATTGCATTGAGAAATTGACATATAATAGCAGAGCCTTCTAGAGTATAGAGCCATAATCTTAATAACATATTTTTTAGAAGCATTTTTAGTGGTATAACTTTTCATTGATTTCCAGAGGAATCCATAGTATAAATGGTGTTTTTTAGCTTCAAGTTTTTCAATGAAAAAAGCAAAAATATTATACAATGCTTATATAAACGTTGTCTACATATCTTTAAGAACAATATACAAGAAGGCCATGTTGGTATTAGGTTAGGTTAGGTTAGGTTAGAGCGGCTGCCAAAACGCACACTTAGACCGATGACGGTCCGTTGTGATACCGAGGGATCCCATTCCACCTTCACTAGAACCAATTTGAGCTACTTATGTAGCGTAAGATATCTCGCACATTGCAGTTCTTGAGATCCGCAAGGCCGGCCAAACTATACTTGCACAGATATTTATACCTCCTGTAAGCTAGCGCCGGGCATGAGCAGAGGAAGTGGCTCAGAGTCTCTTCCTGCTCCTCATCCATGCAGATTCTACAGAAGTCATTTGTCATTGCCCCAAGTCTCCTCGCATGCTCCCCAATGAGGTAATGTCCTGTGATTACCCCCACGGCTATACCTAAGTCAGGTCTGCGTAGGGATAGTAGCGTCTTGGAGCGCTTCAAGTCCAGTTTCGGCAAGACTTGACGCGCTACATTGAATGTTATGGTGTTAGTCCACCCCTTCTGTACCGAGGCTATCGCTTCATTACCAAGCGCACTAAAAATCGCTGCTATGGGCCTCCCCAGATTTGCCCTTTCCGGTTTCAATTAGGGAGTTGTACGGCACAACTCTCTAATTGAAACTTGTTGCCTTGCCAGTTCGTCCGCCCTGCAGTTCGCCAGTACCTCCGAGTGACCGGGGACCCAGACTATCTGGATACTGAACTGCTCACTCATCTCGTTAAGAGATGAGCGGCACTTCAATGCCACCACGGATATCAGAGAAACTGATTCCAGCGACTTGATTGCCGCCTGACTGTCCACATATATTGTTATATCCCTTGTGGATATACATAACATTATGCCTCAACTAAGTCAGCGCTTCCTCAATCGCTACCACCTCGGCTACCACCAAGACGAACGGATAAATTCACATTTAATTTGTCACAAAAGACTCCTGCTCCGACTTTGCCGTTTAGATTGGAGCCGTCAGTGTAAAATTGTATACAACCAGTTTCTGCTATTGACCTGTTCCCCCAGGATTCCCTTGAGGGGAGAAGAGTCCGGAAACCTTTTTGGAAGCAAACAACCGGAATTGTGTAGTCAGTATTCTCCACATCTGCCTTTAGCGACCTGCCAATCGTCGAGTGGTTTATGGTTTGTCTGAAGACATTTCCACTCACACAAGGCAGAGAGTCGTGCAGCCGTAGCTGCCGCTCTCTGCTTATCAAAGATGTCGACAGGAAGAAGGTAGGACATAGCCTCCAGAGCACGTGTAGGGGTTGTCCTTATTGCCCCGCTTATAAGCAAGCAGGCCGTTCTCTGTACCTTCTCTATCTTATTCTTATAAGTTTTCTTATCTGGTGCTGACCACCACACACTCACCCCGTACATCAGAATCGGTCTGACTACAGCGGTGACAAGCCAGTGTACCAGCTCTCGTTTTAGACCCAATCTCCTATCGACGGCGTTCCTACATGAGTACAGAGCCATGGTAGACTTCTTTACCCTCTCTAAAATATTGGGCATCCAATTTAGTCTACTGTCCAAGATTATGCCCAGAAATCTTGCCTTATCAGTAAAGGCCAGTGCCGTGCCATTTAAGGTAGGAGATGCGAATACCGAAAATGTATATTTCTTAGTGAAGAGTACCAGCTCTGTTTTGGATGGATTAATAACCAGCCCACATTTGCTGGCCCACTTTGTAATGATTACGAGCACGTGTTGCATGACCTCCTTAATCGTGCCTAAGTACTTCCCAGAGATCGCGATCGCCACGTCATCTGCATACGCTATCACTCATATTCCCTCTCTCTCCAGTTCCAAAAGTAATCCATTGATAACTACGTTCCAGAGGAGAGGTGATAGGACACCACCTTGCGGAGTTCCTCTAACTACCCGCCTCCTAATGGTGGTTTCTCCCATATTCGCGTTAAAAATCCTGCCTTCTAGCATCTAATTTATCAATCTCCCTAAGGGGTCGTCTACACCTAAGAAAGACAGTCCTTCCCGAACTGCCTCCGTCCTGACATTGTTAAAGGCGCCGTCTATATCGAGAAAGGCTACCATACAGTACTATTTCGAGTAAATTTTTTTTCTCAATTGTTCGCACCAGGGAATGCAGAGCCGTGTCCACAGATCTCCCTTTCCAGTACGCATGTTGAGAAGTCGCCCAATTACTGGGTTTTATTTTTGCACGTATGTACACGTCGACCAATCTTTCAAATGTTTTCAATTGAAAGGATGATAGAGTTATCGGTCTTAGGTTCATTGAGTAGGCCTGTGAATTCTTCCCCGTTTTCGAGATGAAAATCATCTTAACCTCCCTCCATTTCCTCGGAATATAGTTCAGTTTTTAGACACCCCCTGGAGATCACCTCCAGCCATGGGAGAATGATCGACGAGTGCTTTTGCAGTTTCGCTGGGATAATACAATCCGGGCCTGCCGATTTAAAGGGTTTCAAGCCGTTTAGTGCCCATAGGATCCGGTTCTTGCACACGATTTCCTCCGGGCACCCCGACGATACTCCTTCTCCCTCCCCGCCAAGCTCTGTCGACACATTCACACTACCTGAGAAAAGGGGTATCCAACAGAAGCGCCAGTGATTCCCCAGTAGACGTTGTCCACAGCCCATCAGGTTTGATTAAGTAACTAGGGCTCGTTGGACTCTTAGATAAGATTTTCCTGAGGCGCGAAGTCTCCGAAACACCTTCCATTATTTTACAGAGTAGTCTCCAAGACTTCCTCCGCGCCCTCCTTAATTCCTTTTTATACTTTTTATTGTGCTCCTTATAGGAGTCCCAGTCCTGAGCTTCCCTAAGGCCCTTTGCTCTATTGAATTCTTTCCTACACCCTGAACGTAGGATTCCCAGCTCACTGGACCACCATACCGGTTTCTGCTCCCCTCTAGATATTCTCCTGGGGCAAGCAGTGTCCAAGGACAAGTTACAGGCGCTTGTGACTTCCTCCACCAGGAAATCCAGCTCCTTCTCTGTGGCTGGCTGCTCCGGATCATCAGTCGATAAGAGTCCTACTAACACTTCCCTGTATTTGTTCCAGTTAGTCCTTCTAGGATTCCTCAAGGATTTCCGGGTAACAGGGTGAATGTCAATATTAAACGTCACGTACCGATGGTCCGAGAAGGAGTGCTCTTTCGCCACCCGACATTTTTTTACCATATGTAAAATGAAGTCTGATGCAAAGATAACGTCCAGTACCTCCTGCCTGTTACTAATAATACAAGTGGGCTCTTGCCCCAGATTACACACTGCAAGGTTATTACCCAATAAGTAATCAAATAAGTACTCACCCCTTTCATTGATGTCGGTGCTACCCCAGATTGTATGGGCGCATTTGCATCACAACCCAGTAATACTACGATCTTTTCCCGTTTCGCTTCGAGTATTAGTTCCCCAAGGTTATTAGGCGGAACAACCTTCTCTCGGTCCATGTAGGCTGAAACCAGCCATAGTAGGCAGCCTCCCGTCTCCAGGCTGACTGCCGCTACGTCTCCATTACTATATTGTGGAAGAAGAAAAATACTCAAGTTGGTATTAAGTAAATATTAATTGCAGAAATATTAAAATTAAATTATTTCTAAAATATATTTTCTAGAACTTTCATTTTTAAAAGTACATTAAAGTTGGCTCTGGCAAATTAAAATAATACTTGCTAAATTTATCTTTTGTTTTACTGATGTCTAAAATGTTTACAGAAAAATACGAAAAATAGTTATTTGTGTATCAAGAGCGCAAAGTGCCAGTTTGTCACGCGAGAAAGGAAATTGCTGGCCGATGGGACGGAGGCCAGCAACCTTTCGAGCGTGACAAACAACTTTGCGGACGTGTTTCATACTTTATTTTTCCTACAATCATTTTAAAAAATATAATAAAAAGATAATTTTGTAGTAAAATTTACTATACTGACAATACGATTTTATTTTAGGACCGACATTTTGTTCAATCGAGTAGTCAAAGATTTTTTTTATTTTTCATAAAGAAAAACAAAAATTTGGTTTGATGTTTTATACGTAATTTTAATTTAGCAAGCGGTTTCAAGTTTTGTCACACGTTTCTAAGAGAAACGTGTGACAAATTAATTTGTTTATTAACTGTCAATAAAACAGACACTTTGGGCTTTGAAAACAGAGAAAAAAAGCCTGCTTTTCACGGCGATTGTAGGAAAAAATTATTTAATCGCAAAATTATCACACGTTCCTATATTTTGTGAATTTGTTTTGCTTTTCCTACAATTTTGGAACTTGAAATTTCCCCAGATAGTAATTTTTGGTACGATTTTTCTAAATTTGTACGGCCATCACTGCCATCTATGTAATGTATATTGACTTAATGTCCAAACGAATCGTAGCAAGCTTTTATTTCAATTTGACCAGATTGCTGTTGTTATGATTTTTTTTTAATATTTTGGTTTAAATAAATCAATTATTACAAGAAAATGAAAACGATTTACTTAAACGACGTTCGTATACATATGTGGAAATTCAAACATTTATGAAAGTATTTCAGAAATCATAATAAAGAAATTGTAACGATTTCATTTAAAAATTTATCTTGCTATGAAAAGCTTGTTTTCTCCTCGTTTCTAATTCCCTTAAAAAAGCATCTTTTTTTAGACTATAACTTTCTATAATCCGAGCCTACTGTATAAATAAGAGCCTCCAGTATCGACTGTATTTTTTACTAAGCTTAAAATAAAGTAAATGCAATTTTGGCTTTACTATGAAACTAATGGGAAAATGATTATTTTCATTTACAATTTTAGTTTATTAGAATTGTGAGCTTTTGTTTTGTTTTTACAAGAAAATGCTCATGAAACATGTAGTTTTATTTGATTTAAAAATCGAGTTTTGAAAATGTTTATCTCTTAGTGAAAATCGTCTTGAAAAAAATTGTATTTTTGATCTTCAAAATGATGTTGTTTTTGTAATATACGTCACAAACCAAAACACTCGGTATTTTATAGAGCCATATTAAAAAAATCTGAGCTTTTATAAGGCAATTAGAAACGAGGAAAAAACGAAACTTTTCATAGTAAAACACACAAAACATATGGGAAATCACTTTTTTTCCTAACACAAATTTTTAAATGAAAACGTTACAATTTCTTAATTATGATTTCTGAAACACTTTCATAAATGTTTGAATTTCTACATATATGAATATCGTTTAAGTAAATCGTTTTCATTTTCTTGTAATAATCGATTTATTTAAACAAAAATATAAAAAAAAATTCCTAACAACAGCATTCTGGTCAAATTGAAATAATAGCTTACTACAATTCGTTTGGTCATTAATATACATTACATAGATGGCAATGATGGTCGTAAAAAATTGTAAGAAAAGCAAAACAAATTCACAAAATATTATGAATGTGTGATAATTTTGTGATTCAAATAATTTTGTTTCATATTTTTCTGTAAACATTTTAGACATCTTACGTACACTAGTAAAACTAAAGATAAATTTAGCAAGTATTATTTTAATTCGTCAGAGCCAATTTTGATGTATTTTTCGAAATGAAAGTTCGAAAAATATATTTTAGAATTAATTTAGAAAACTTTGATATAAACGTTTTATAATATTTTTGCTTTTTTCATTGAAAAAATTAAAGCTAAATAACACCATTTTTACTATAGATTCCTATGGAATTCAGTGAAAAGTTATACCACAAAGAAAGCTTTTAAAAAATAGATCATTATGATTATGGCTCTATACTCTAGAAGACTCTGCTTAAACTCATAACTCGAAATATATAAACAATACAATAATCATCTCTTTCATTGCCTCCAATCGATTTTGAATTCGAATATCTTTCTATTGTTATTTTGAATTTGCGAGGCATGCTAGATTGTTTTGATTTTTTGTTTCCTCCACGCTTATTGTATTGATTTAAATTTTTATGTTTGGCTCTTTTTGATTTATATTAATTTTGATTGGTGAGCGGAGACGTGTCGTCTTTTTTCTTACCATTGGTTTTAGATGTGCACAATTCATGGCGTCATTAATTTGAATTTTTTCTTTTTAATACATATTGTTATAGTTGTAGAATATTTTTTTAATTTAATTTCCCTTATTTTGTTTTGATTATTGCTGGAAAATAGGACAATTTGAGAACCTGTGATGCTTAAGATGTTGGGTGGTTTTTAGCGATTTTATTCATGTTTTACGGTCAATTGAAGTCGCGTCTTTTCATGAAAACTAATTATTTTTTAGTGTTTCTATGCCCCTTATTTTAAGTTAATTTTTCACATTCCGGCTCTATTTATATCAAGATGGTTCTGATTGGTAAAACAAAGTACGGCAACATTTTTCATCGGACCATTACACTTCTGTGGCTTTGACAAATGAAGATTGTGCTGAGGATACAGATTTGGACCAACACGAAAATCAAAAAGGCTTGGAAAGCTATCCCAAAATTTCGACAATCATAGAGGTTGTTGAATTGTGTATGAAAAGGGCTAAAGAAGCTATGATCTATGAATTTTTTGTGGGGCAATAAAAGGATAGAGTTCTTACAGATACCACTTCTATCGTCCATATTTATTATGTTTATTTTTCAAAGTTTAAATAAGTTTGATCGGCTGTATCGACCCAGTTTTTTTTTTGTGTAAACTGTTAGATTAATCCTTATTAACTAACGAATTAATCATTTTTCTAACCATTAAATCTACCATCTACCATCATGTATATTCCTCAACTATTTCCGTACGTAAAATTAATAACTTGGGTGTTGTTAATTTGTTTCTATTGTACGATTTTATATAGGAACTACATTAATAATTTAGTTTACCATTATATAATTAAGTGGTTTTGAAGTTTAAATATTCACTCATAAAAGGGTAAATAAAATTAAGCGTTTACCTTAAATTGAAAAGCTTCCGTGAAGCAAATACACCATAAAAGCAACTGAACCTATTAAAAAGTTTTATGATATCATAAACCAAATAAACCAAAACAAAAAATGTATGAGGTAAAAATCTGAAATGTTCCATTCTCTGTGTGTGTGTGTCTTTGGCTGTATTTTTGTTGTGAACAGTCATATTTGGTGATTAAAATAAAATGATGATGCTGAAAAGGCCAAAAAATACTGTTAACTCTTCTTAATATATGCAGGTACCATCTGTATTTATATAAATCTATTCAGTTACATCCACAAATGGACAAAGAAACAAGAAAAAGGTTAAAAGTCAGATATGTGTATATGTGCCAAGTGTTGTGGCACCCGTCATTTATTTGACTTAGTAAAAAATTAAGAAAATTTATGATTCTTATTGGATTTCATTTTCACTATCGCCAGATATTGTTTTTTATACCCGCTTTTGCGCTGACCCAATTTAGAATGATATCTTTACTGTGCTAAACAGAAAACCTTAATTAAATTTTATGTGCCAGTTTCACTTATAGCAAAACTGTTTAAGTTTTTAGCAAAGAAAACAGTAATTAGTTAAAAATAAAAAATTTTATAATTAAATATCAAAATTAGCTTTTTAATAGTTTTTAACAGTTCGCGCGTTGTATGTAACGAAAACAAGTAAAACTTTGCAAAAAAGAAAAGTTCTGCTTAATATGCAATTTTCGTGTTACAATAAAAAATTAATTTTACATTTTAAGAAGTCGTTCTATTAGAATAGCTGTGTGGTATATATGTATATACATACTTTAACATACCTACATAGTTTTCAAACTTATGTGTATCATGTAACAACAATTTTTTTGTTTCTTTGATCATTTTTACAAAGTTTGTGTTTTTCTATGTAATTAACACACATGCGGTAGGCGTTTTATAATATTTTGTTGGCGTGTTCCGTTAACTAAAATGAGCATCTTTAATAAAGTAAGCCGACATCTGAGTTTTCAGTTAGATTTAAAATTTTTATGTACTGAGACTTATAGTTAACATTTTCATTTAAGTATGAGTACGTAAATTTAAATTTTTATCGTAGAGATTTTATAGCCCAGATAAAACACAAAAATCTCGAAATACAACTAGCGCAACGTGTACATTTTACCTTTGTTAGTTTTTCACATACTGATATCGGGCAATTAAGATCTCATGTTATTTTTTTTTTTGTTTTTGTGGTTTTTATGTGAAAAATTAATTTTTCATGTTCATTACATTTCCAAGGTAATTTTTTATGTACTATTTTCGCTTTAGATACGTACATATATGTATAGGAACAAACCTGTGTTGAATTTATGTTTTATGATTCAATCCATTAAAAATATAGATAAATTGTTTCGTTTTAGTATCATTTTAAAAATGTATACCAAATCTAATCAATATAGCATGCAAACATAACAGGTATGGTGTGCTTGAACATAATATATTTGAACATATAAATGAATATACATAGTTGATGGTTGCTTGACCCGACAATTGAACTGTCAGTTTAATGTCGCGCATCGACGACAAAACTTTATCAAATACCATTTATGAAAATATTGGGAAGTCGGTAGAACAGCAGAAGATAAACTCCTTAATGTTGCATATAGGACGTAAAAACACGGAAATTGCCATTTTTTGTGGTTCGGTAACAAAAAGTTATAGTTCTATCTCCATAATATTTGCTTCCAATCAAAAATGATTTAGAGGAATGTGCCCAAGCTAAATGAGTATTTTCGAAAAAAAAATTTATAATAAATAGGTTGAATAATGTCATTGAGTGTTGTAGATGACCAAGCCTGTAGCTAGCCTCCCGAGCAGGATGACCAGACGTCCTGGTTTCTCCGGACATGAACTTGCCGAAAATAACTTACAGTGTCCTAGTTTTTAGATAATATTCATTCAGCATATCACTAAATTTATTAGTGACTATAGAAAATTTCGGACGATGGTGAGCGATTTTTAAAATCATTTAAAATCGACGAAGTGTCACGTAACATTTTAATATTTGACTATAATTTTGCAGTGACAATACTGATATCAAAGTGTCATCTAAAATCGAATATTCGAACTATTATCGTACGTAGATTTTAGTACATATGTGGTTCCATGGGTATTATTCATTATTTTTGTTGTTAGTGAATTTCAAACATATTTTTTTTTTTATTTTTTTTTTTACTTTTTTTATTAGGCTTGGCTCCTACATAAAAAAAGAGCCATATCGCCATAAATCATATTTATAATTTTCTGTCTACATATTTTAATTCAAATTTCATTTTTAATAATTTTCTTACTCTTAAAATGAACCGGATTACTCCCTTCACATATTCTATCAGCAAGTATTTATTTCGTATTAGATTGTTATCCCACTCATCCTAATAAATTCATACATCTCCTTATAAACCTAATTGCTCTCATTCATTAAATCACTTAGGTTTCTTGCATTCCGAAGGATGTTGAACTTAGATCTATATAGGTTGTATTTAGGACAAACCAATATGAGATGTTCAACATCCTCCACACTTCCACACAACTCACAATCTTTGTCCTCACTCAAATGACGTTTCCAAAAGCATTCCTTCCAGTTTCCATGGTTCAGCCTGATTCTCTCAACCGTTCGCAACATTCGCGTATCTCCTTTGAGCTCCTTAAAAAACGGAGTTCTCAAAGGGGTACCATGGAGCGCTCTGTACTTCATTCCTTTCGTTAGACTTTTCTCATTAAACTCACTCTCCCATTTTCTCCACAGATTCATCTGAAGCATTCGAAGTACGTCTCTTCCATCCTTCCTTTCGTACTCCTGAACCATGTCATGCAATGTAACCTTGTTTGCTAACATATCGGCTCTTTCATTCCCTTCGATCTGTCTATGTGATGGGATCCATTGTATGGTCACATCACGTTGACAGTCTCGAACGCATTCAAAAATTAAATCAACATACACATTGCCTTCCCTTCCACCTCCACATTTTAGCAAACATAAACCACTCTGGGAATCGGAAAATATTACTATTTTCCTTTCCCCTTCATTCACAGCCAGTTAAATTCCTTCAAATATTCCAATCAGTTCAGCGTTCATTATACAGATGCTTTTGTCCACTTTAAAATACCTTTCAACATTCTTACTAGGCATAAAGACACCAACACCCACTCCATTCTCCAACCAAATTGCTCTCATTCATTAAATCACTTAGGTTTCTTGCATTCCGAAGGATGTTGAACTTAGATCTATATAGGTTGTATTTAGGACAAACCAATATGAGATGTTCAACATCCTCCACACTTCCACACAACTCACAATCTTTGTCCTCACTCAAATGACGTTTCCAAAAGCATTCCTTCCAGTTTCCATGGTTCAGCCTGATTCTCTCAACCGTTCGCAACATTCGCGGATCTCCTTTGAGCTCCTTAAAAAACGGAGTTCTCAAAGGGGTACCATGGAGCGCTCTGTACTTCATTCCTTTCGTTAGACTTTTCTCATTAAACTCACTCTCCCATTTTCTCCACAGATTCATCTGAAGCATTCGAAGTACGTCTCTTGCATCCTTCCTTTCGTACTCCTGAACCATGTCATGCAATGTAACCTTGTTTGCTAACATATCGGCTCTTTCATTCCCTTCGATCTGTCTATGTGATGGGATCCATTGTATGGTCACATCACGTTGACAGTCTCGAACGCATTCAAAAATTAAATCAACATGCACATTGCCTTCCCTTCCACCTCCACATTTTAGCAAACATAAACCACTCTGGGAATCGGAAAATATTACTATTTTCCTTTCCCCTTCATTCACAGCCAGTTAAATTCCTTCAAATATTCCAATCAGTTCAGCGTTCATTATACAGATGCTTTTGTCCACTTTAAAATACCTTTCAACATTCTTACTAGGCATAAAGACACCAACACCCACTCCATTCTCATTCACACTAGCATCTGTATAAACGATATCATCTTGCATACACCGCTGACTGATTTTTCCAAACATAATTTTGGCGATAACTTCATTCATTCCCTTATTAAATTCCTCCATATTCAAACATACAGTAAGATTATTAGGAACGGGTTGCGGACCAGCATTGCCTATACTCAGAAACATGTTCAAATTTTCAAGTGCAATGCTAGTTCTATATGTCGGTTTGTACACCGCCCTATTTTGTAATCTTACTATCATCTCGTTCCAAAACTCATTTTTCTTTGTTATCATTCGCACTGACTCTCTCACTGTAATCCACTCTCTCTTGTAATCAAGAGGTGAATCACCCATTTCAGACCACAAATTGTGTATTGGGGTTGAGTTAATCGCCCAATACCACTCTTGCACATGCATTTTCTACTTTCATTAATTGGCTATAAGCCCCTTTCGAACCAATTCCATACACACAAATACCATATCCAATTTTGGAGGATATAAGGGCCTTCCTTAACATGTCAGTCGCACTCGGATGAGCGCCCAATTTAGGTTTGCTCACCCGTTTAACCACATTTAAACGTTCCTTGCAGTTATCTGCCAAAATTTTCATGTGCTTCCCAAAATTCATACGTCTATTAATCCAAATACCCAAATACCTGTACGCATTTACTTGTTCAATACTTTGACTATCAACACTTATATTAACATTTGCAACGTTTGTTCTGAAACTCATATAAGCACACTAATCGTGATTCACTCTCAGATTCAACATTTTAAGTTTTTGTATTGAATCATTTACCGCCTTTTGCGCTCTTTGAGCCGCCACATAAATATTTCTCCCTTTTCCAATTACTACAAAATCGTCTGCAAATTGCAGAACGATTTGATTGTCTGTATTGATGTGGTGTATCTCGCTGGTATATAGGTTGAACTGAGCTGGAGATATTCTACTTCCTTGCGGAAGTCCAATATTTGCAACTCCCTCCAACCTAAAACCACTTCCATTCAGAACCATTTTTCTATCAGTCATGAAATCTTTTATCCACATACATACTTTCCGTGAAAATCCAAAATTCGATAGAATTTGTTGTAATTTCCACGGAACCACATAATCATAAGCTCTTTCGATGTCCAAAAATACCGCAACAGCTTTCAAATTATCCTTTCTTACTTCACAAACAAACTTTTCCACACACTCAATTGCAGAGTGGTTCTTTCGAAATCCAAATGTTGTCGATGGCAACAAATTATTTTCATTCACAAAATCTTCCATGCGCTCTTTCATCATTCCATTTAAGATTTTTATAAAAACATTCAACATACATATGCCTCGATAATTTGTTGCCACATCTGGATCTCTATCCCGTTTAGGGATAGGAACCACCCTGCTCTCTTTCCATTTGTCCGGTATTTTTGAACCCATCCACACTTTGTTGAGTATCTCAAACAAATTATGCTTTGCTGAGTCACTCAACAACCGAATCATCTTATAACTTACTCGGTTCGCCCTTGGAGTGGTAGATTTTGATCTATCTAACACTCTCATTAACTCTCCCCATTCATACTTGCAATCCATTCTTTCATTTCTACTCATTCTATCAACTTCATTTATTACATTCAAATCATTGCTTACATTCAATATAATTCTTATAAATTCTTCACCTTTTTCTCTTTTCTCACATACCATATTGCTCACATTAAAATATTAACCATTCACCCTATTAAACAAACTCCATACATCCTTAGTTGTGGTTCTATGTGCCATTTGGGACACATATTCCCGCCAACTTTTCCTTTTTGCTCTGCGAATAGCCTTTTTCAATTTGCATTCATTTTACCATACATAATCTTATTCTCACTACTCTTATTCCTATTAAATTCACGCAAGGCTATTCGCTTCCTTTCATACCAGTATTGAACTTCATTGTTCCACCAACCATTCACATTAATATCTTTCATATCCACAATTTTTGTACACAATTTATTTACCCGTTCAATTTCACTATCTAACTGGCTTTGATTTATTTCATTTTCTCCGAGAATCTCATTCATTTGATTCACCCATTTCCTATTATTCATTAATTCACGTTTTTTCCTAAACACTCGATTATCATTCATGATCATTTTGATCATGAAATGATCACCACCCAAATTCTCTTCTTCAACATTCCAAGTGACCCGGCAGGCCAGTTCAATAGTTGTCATAGACAAATCTATTGCGCTGGCCGTGCCTCCCACATTCGCCATTCTAGTTGGCCTTCCATCATTCAAGAGCACCATATCGGAGTCTTGAATCAGGTCGGCCAACTGTTTTCCTCTTACGCAATTGTCAAAACAACCCCACATTCTCGCATGCGCATTCATATCTCCACATACAATCAGGTCACTTTTATCTCTCACCCACTCAAACAATTTTTTATAGTCACTCAAGGCTTTTTTCCTTTCATCTTCATCAGGAACCAGGGTTACATACACGCTCACTAGTAACAGATTTCTTTCCAAATTCGTTGTTAAGGCGGCTATTGCTTCAATCACCTCAAAAGCGGGTAACTGAACCTCTTGAAGCGTTATATTTCTGGCGAACATTATCGCCACTCCACCATAACCATCATTTCTTGGTTTGGAAAGAAATCTATACCCTCTCACATTTAACGTCTTGTTTTTTCTTTCCCACGTTTCGCTTATAAGCATCACATTCACTTTATTCTTGGCCAGATAATTTTCCAACATACTTTTCTTTGCGTAAAAACTTTGTATGTTTATCTGGCCAACAATAATTCTTTCACTCATGTCTCACATTCACCCCAATAACAATCTATACATACCAATTAAAAATCTGTCTGGGAGTATCCGCTTCCAAAATTTAACAAAAATAAATTTTAATGAAACAATAAAATTTTGTTGCATGAAATTACTGATGTTGCATCCTTCATATAGATGTTGATGTTGCGAGTTGTTGTCCCATCTTTTGTACTGCTGCCGAGTTTCGTGTGTATGTAATATTGATTTTTATTATTTATTTATGATTTGCATTATTATCTGGTTTCATCGGTGTTGGTGGTACAATAAAATTTTCATTGTTAACGTCCGTATTCAACGTTGTGCTGTTATATTGGTCCATGAACGCTATATGGTTTTTTGTACTTGTGTACCGAGTTTTTTTGTGTGGTCGACCGCGTTTATTTAAATTAATGTTTACTGACACATCTTCATTTTCTGTGTCCATACACGACGAATCTGTTTCTGTTTTTCTCTCTTTTACGTTATATTCTTTTAAATTAACCATTTTTCTGATTGTTTAGATTTTGTTTTCTGCCTCTGCATGTAACATGTTAATTTTTGCTACATCGCTATACTTAACTCGTTCTTGAGTGGTAATTGATTGTACTGTATTTTTGTCGACCGTGCTTGTTTGTTGTACATGTTGTGATTGTCCTTGTGTGTGTAAATGTTGTTCATCTGGTTCTTGTGGTTGTAGTGTTTGTTGTTGTAGCTGTTGTTCTGCTAAATTGTTGATGTTATTCAAAAGTGGACATTCTGATTTTTTGTGTGAATCTTCTCCGCATTTGTAACATCTCTCTTTCATGCCGTCGTAAAATATTGTTGCTTTAATGTTATGAATATATATGAATTGTGGTATTTCCTTCTCGATCTCTATATATACTCCTCTTACTCCCGAAAAAACTGGCAGAAGTGAGTTAACACCAAACTTTTCGCGTCTTGTTGACAATATATTGCCAAAACGATGCATGGCCTCACTCAATGTTTTGTCTGTAATTTCTGGTGGCAAATTGAATACCCTCACGTACCGCATTATTCCAATTGCTCCTTTTACTGTTACCTCGGTTGATGTTCCATTAATATACTTGAACGTCAAAACATACTTGAACGTCAATTCAATATACCTCTGTTTATTGATAAACTTTATATAAATACACCGCTCGTACAAATCCTGGTACAACGTATGTATATCTTTAGCCGTTAGCCCATTGTTCAATACAAATTGCATCATTTCTTGATCTGACGGCTTAGCATCTGTCTTTTGGAACTGTACTTTTACAGTGTTTTGTCATAAACTATCCATTTTATTCCACAACCTTGTTATAAACAGGTATTAAATTTAACAACTGCGCAGAATTGCGCTTATCAAATTTGGACAGCACTAATATCACAATCTTTTTCAATATTTTAAACTCACTAATTTTTATTTTTATTTTGTAATTCGCTCTGTACGCCACAAAGGTTGACAATCGAATGTTTCAAACATCTGTCAAATTATATGTAAACAAATACATTACATAAAGTTGTAAGTAAAATTATATAATGCAAATTAACTATATTAATTCTGATCTTTTTTCTTTTAGGTAGCAAACAAACTATATAAAGAAAGCCAGTGAAGCTGTATTGAAGTTACGATCAGATAAGTGTATAATGATATTTATTTAATAAGAAATTGATTCTTTGTGTTTTTTTTTCTTTGCAAGAATCGCCGCAATCAGCGTCAACATCCTCCACAACTTGACGGAATCGTCCATCAACACTAATTTCATCGTCCACTGGTAGAGGACATCGGTGAAAGATTTTCTTCCTAAATAATCACCAGTTGTCCTTCCTTTAAATTAGGTGACTCGGTTGTCCATTTACGGCGGTGTTGCAGTAACGTAACATATTCTCTGGTCCAGCGAACCCAAAAATGTTGCACGAGAGCATCGACTAGTTCCCATCGTTTCAACAGGGATAACTTTTTTTGGTGTAGTTTGCTTGTGGTAATGACATTAACGGTCGGCCAATCAAGAGCACGGAAATGATCTGGATGAGATGACAGTGGAACTAATGGCCTTGAGTTGAGCACGGCTTCGATTTGCTTTAACGTGGTCAATAGCTTTTTATATGTCAAATGTGCTTCACCCATGATGCGCCTTATGTGAAATTTCGTGGATTTGACGGCAGCTTTATTAATACCACTAAAGTGTGAGGAGCTTGGAGGAGCAAAACGCAATGTCACCATGTTGTCGGAATACCATCCATGTAGTCGTTGCATATGATCATCGGACTGGAACAATTTATGAAGCTCATTCAATGTGGAGTTAGCTCTAACCAAATTTGTTCCATTGTCGGGGTAAATGAATCGACAAAAACCTCTTGTCGACAAACCGCTTCAAAGCACCCAACAATGAAGCTGTAGTTAGGTCACCAACTAACTCAAAGTGAACGGCTTTTACTGCGAAACACACGAACATGCAGACATAAGCCTTGACTGGAACTCTTCCTCTTGCCTTGAAATGAATGTATAGTGGTCCACAAAAATCGATACCTGTCGTATCGAATAGTGAAGAAGGCTGAATTCGTTTTGCTCTCAGATTACCCAATTTCTTATGTTGAACCTTGGGCTGTGCCTTGAAACACACAATGCACTTCTGAAATACCTCCCTGGCCAGACGCCTTCCATTGATTGGCCAAAATTGTTCACGTGTTGCTGCAAGAAGTGCCTGAGGGCCACCATAGAGGTACCTGGGGTGAAAGAGAGACAAAACGGTTACAGTGAAGCAATGATTCTTTGGGAGCAGAATAGGATGCTTTGTTATATATGGAAGCGTTGATTGTTTTAACCGGCCACCCACTCGCAAAATTCCACCTTGAACCAAAAATACTGACAGCGATTTCAATGGATTTTTCAAAATCGGTCTTCCCTTTCGTAGTAGTTGAAGTTCCTAACAAAATTGTTCATTTTGCACAATGCGGATGATTGTCAGTAATCCCTTCTCTATTTCGGATATACTCAACATTCCAAAATTTTGTAGATTGACGTCAGTGCCCTTTAGCTTAGTATTCGCGATAAACCGACAAACAAACGCCATAACTCTTTGCAGTCGACCATATGATTTGTGAAATTTTATTGATTTGATGAGGTAAAATTTTTCAATCGATGAAGATGCCATACAGATATTCCCCTTTCTTTCTGGGAAGTTAGTCAATGGTTCATTGACTATATTTTTAGGCCAATCATTGTTCGTCATTGATAGGAATGTTGGACCAGGGGCCCACATTTCTGACTAAAGTAATTGTGATGGATATAAACCATGCGATATGATATCTGCCGGATTATTTTTAGAATCTACATGCCTCTATGAAGAAATCTCGGTCAGCTCTTTAATGACTGATACTCTATTGGCTACGAATGTCTTCCAGGTAGACGATGCAGCTCGGATCTAATGCAGCACTATTGTGGAATCTGACCAGTAGTAAATATTTGAAATGTTCGTATTTATTGACGTTTTAGTTTTCTTCATCAATTGAGCAAGGAGTTCAGCAGCACATAACTCCAACCGTGGTAGACTAATTTTACTGAGCGGGGCAATTCGGGGTTTGGCACAAAGAAGAGCAGTGTAGAATTTATTATTAAATTTATAATTAAGATTTTAAATTAAATAAATCATTACGAAACTGCATCCAGTGGTTAATGAGTTCTGTGAGCAACCAATCGTCCCATCCTAGCTTTAAATTCCATAAATTTTGCATAAATAATTTTGCGACAGTGATAACTGGTGCCGAGATTCCAAGAGGATTAAACACACGAGCGATGTCTGATACCACTGATCGTTTTGTTATTAATAAATGTTCGGAAAGATTGACTTTTATATGGAACTCATCGCTGTATGGTTGCCAATAAACGCCTAACGTTTTTACGAAATCACCCTCATTCAATCATAGTAAAGTTTCCTGATCTTGGATTGGCACATCTTGAAGCACTGTAGTATTAGAGTACCATTTTCGCAATTCCATGCCCGCTGAATGCAGTAATTTGACTGTTTCCGATTTGACGCTGAGTAATTATTGAATTGAATTAGCACCAGTTAAAATATCATCCACGTAGATGTCATCTTTCACCACAATTGGGCCGAATGGATATGAAGTCTGTGCAGTTATTGCTAACTCTTTGAGGCAAGGATGAGCAAGAAATGGTACAGTTGTCGTACAATATGTGACGGTATTGAGTCGAAACATTTAAAGGCCATCGTTTGGAGTATCACGCCACAAAATTAACTGATAGGTTGTGTCAGCTGGATGAACAACAATTTGTCGATACATCTTTGATATGTCTGCGCTAAAGACATATAGATGTGTTCTGAAACGGAGTAAAATTGTAAACAAATCGTTTTGAACGACAGGTCCCACCATTAAAATTTCATATATATATATATATATATATATATATATATATATATATATATATATATATATATATATATATATATATATATATTATATATATATATATATATATATATATATATATATATATATATATATATATATATATATATATATATATATATATATATATATATATGTATATATATATATATATATATATATATATATATATATATTCATTACAAAAAAAATCGTAAATTTTTCACTGACTACATACCAATCTCGTGCATTTTACAATTAGCTTTGTTAACTTCTCCAGCGATTTCACGATTGTTCTTGTTACATCAACGAATAATATTTGTAAAATTATGATTACTTGTTGTATATTTTACATATAATTTTGATAATTGAGCGAACCCATGTTGTAAATTTGTCAATTATCATTGTTTAATTCGAATGGCAATTTTGTAAATTTTACATTTAATTTCGACAATTTTACGTACTAGAATTGTAAATTTACCAATTAAATTTGCTAAATCAACGAAACGTCTCGTAAATTGAATAAATGAATTTCGAAATTTAACGAATAAGTTTCGTTTATTTCGCTATTATCGTTGTTAAATTTTACAAGAAAAATTGTTATGTTTACTAAGCGCATCGTTCTACTCCACAAACCATTTTGTAAAAAACATTATTTTATTTTGCACATTAATTTGTAAATATCACAAAGGCTGTAGTAATTTTTACTATAAGTTTTGTAATACGTTTTACAAGCCACGAAATTTCTCTACGAAGTATCTGTGGAAATTTGGGAATGATAAAGTGTTGAATAACAATTTTAAATTTGTTGTCTTTGCGAACCGAAGCGTTGGCTGAAAACGAACGCTTTTTTTTGTAAAATTAACCGTATTTTTTTGTTTATATCTCTGATTACTTTTTTTCAGTGTATCAAATCGCAATCAGACAGCTTCAATTGGACTAATTCTTTCAGCAAGGTTACTCGTCTATACAAGACGCTATCTTCAAATGCTCTTGTCAAGGCGGTCCATGCTTGTTTCGCTGTTTTTGCGTTTGCGATGTACGAATAATTTTGCGTCTCCAACAACAAAATAATTTCCGATCTTGCCTTTAAATCGTTTGCCTTTGTCGCATCATTTGCATCTTCTGATAAGTCATTTTCGACATGTGAACAAAATCCTTTAATTACTAAATATGATTCAGCCGCAATTTCCAAACATCCAAATTTTCACGACCTTTTAATTTTTCTATTAGTACGTTTGACGAAGCCATACTAATCTTTTCGGTATACACGTAAAAAAAAATGTAAATTGCAATTTTGAATACAAAATAATTGCAAAAAAATACTTGTCAGACACTTGTTTCCTTTTTAGACGACACTTATTTTATGGAAATCTGGGCCCATAACTTGATAATCTTCGATAATTAAATAAGAGCTTAAAAAACACGTCTGTTTTGTACAATAAGCAAAACCGAAAAGGAATTTTTTATTTTCTAATATATTTACGTTTTACATGATTGACTTTGCCAGTATCACACTGAACTTAAATTGACAGATAAAGTTTTGTTCACATTAACATAAATTGACATATAAAGGTCTATTCACACCAACAATTACCAGCGTCAATATTCCAATTTTTTTTTTTTTTAGAACTACACTTCCATCCAGACTTGACCTCTTTCACAAAAATTGACTTTTTGATAAAAAATGCTGATAATATACTCGACAACTAATTTTGGCTTGGTAATTCCAACATAAGTATTTAATTACAAATTTTTCATGTTTATTAACACGCAGTTGAGATATTCAGCAAATTAATTAAATTACGTTTCCATCATTCACTTAACATTAAAACACCATTTCCATTTACAGCTATTATTAGCTAGAGCCAAATTTTAAAGTGTTGTCAGGTAAATTACAGAAATTTTGTATTAAAATGGTGGCAAATAGATAAACGACTCAAATCCTAGTATTAGAAGTTAAACATTTGTTCTGGTTTTCGTTTATAGTTTTTCCAGGAATTTATTTGACTAAAATGCAACATGGCGTGTTTTATAAGTAATAAACTAACTACCTAAATAAATTTATAGTTATTGCTATTTCAACATTTTTCTTTTTGTTTCAATCCCTACCGCCTTTGTTATTTCATTTTCATTTTGATTAATAATTACAATATTTTCAAAATAATTACAATGATTTATTGAACAGAATTTTATTTATTATTTTTTTCTATTAAAGGTGGATTTCTCCTTTCTAACTATTTATGTTTTGTTGTTCTGTTTCTTTTTTATTAATAAAAGAAATGCATGTGGGTTGGATTACACCACAATGTACACGCGATTTTTAATTTAGCTTTCGTTTTGGGTTTTCTGTTTACTTACATATTTCTTAGGTGTACATATATAGAGATCCATTTCATCGGTATTTCTCTAATACAATCACGCTATTAACAAAAACGTGTAATACTACTAATAATAGTTAATTTATATTTTGCATCCATTTACAAATTGTATCTTGTACAAAAAGCAAAATAAAAAAGTAAAGATTTATTCAACATTCGCCAAGCTTTATCAGATATTAAGTTTCACAAAATATATAACACTGCGGAAGAGGAAAAAATTTGTAAGTTACTAATTTAGATTTTTGATTCAGTGCGAGTTTACGTAAATATACTTATGAAAAATTTTCAGCAGGCAAACAATTTAAACCAATCGACGTAGTCTATTTCGTAAAGCAATTTCCCCTTCCGAATAAAATATTTTTAAATTGCAAAAAAATTTTCAGAAGCGGTGTCAAACTAAAAAAAATTTTGTGTAACAAAAATGTGCCCCACATAACTCCAGTCTAGGGAGAGAAATCTGCTTGGTTGGGGGCACCTTGGTTTTGGATGCCATTTAATTCACGCTTGCGATGCCATTCTGCACAGTAGGCTTTTTTGCTTGAATCCGAAAACCCGTTTTTCTCAATTTGCCCGTTTTGTGGAATAACTCGTTTAATTTGTAAGTGTTCTTGCTGCTTTAACTCATCTCGGATATTTTTGTATACTTTTTAAATGTCGCCTGGTACACTCAAAAAAATATTGAATAACCTAAGCTTGTTTAATTCGGCTTGGTTATCACAATAGTGGTTTTAGTTGTCATAATACTGGTTTTGGTTAATTTGGTTATAAATTGCGATGGTTAATTTTAATTTTGCATGTTTCATATTACTAAATTTGCTTAGTTGTTTGTTTTTAAATAGTAAAATAACCACGCATAGTTCAATTTAACCTATTGATACTAGTCAATTGAACTACATACTTTGTTATCGATGAAAATTTGTAAATGTGCCGTATTGCTGGCTATACATGCATAGATTAAATTTACTTATGAGTAAGTTTAATATTAATAAAATAACATTGCACTGATTAGAGTAAAATATGCTAAAGTAAATTCAACTGAAGATTTTGTTATCCCATCCCATATATACAAAGCAGAATAATTCGAAATTTTTTTTCAACCATTTTTTATATGAAACATATTTTGTAACATCGAAAGTAGAGTGGTACAAGAAATGGCGAGTAGTCATACATTTCCAGCGTATTACATTAATTTTTATACAAAATCAATTTTCTTCTTAATTGTTAAGAAATTTAAACAAACAATCGACCGTCTTAAATAAAAAATATGAAATAAATCGCCCTTAGCGGCCGCCAGTGGTTTGTGCTATATCCCGCAGACAACCGAGGATGTAGTGGCAACCGCAATACCAAAATGAAAATGAATCCCAGTAGCCATCCTTATGGTATACTATATATCCATCACATAAATCAATTTATTGAATATGATATATTTTGTGAAATCTTACAAGATCTATATAATAACAGAGTCAATCTATACTCCGTAGTCAATTCGATTTATGGACCATAGCTTTAGAGTGATTACAAATATAATATAAAAGTTACAATGTTACCTCACTTGGAGCGCCAAATTCTACTCGCAGTAAAAATACAAAATTTGTGGTTTTAGTAACCTTGAAAGATTATAAAAATGTTTGATTTATTGCTTTCTAGTTGTTTTCGTTTTGTTTCTATTGCGATAGTAAAAACAAAAAAAAATTAAAGAGATACAAAAACTTTGTTTTCTTAGAATATCAAAAAATCTTTCACAGATCCGATGCTATCCAAACCTATTTTATTTTTTGGTAACAAGGCAATTCAAAAGTGTATTGTATATTCTTAATGATCAATAAAGGGTGAAGATTATTGGAAGTATTATTGCATCAAAAACTTTGAAATGTCCTGGATTTATTTTAATGAGTAGATTTTGAATTTCTCTCTCTTGGTGTAAATGGTTTTCAAACAGATACCTGAAGGTTTCACGAGACGACTTACTTACACTTGCAATGCTAAGTGTTCACCCAATAGATTAATACATCATAAAAAAAATAATAAATTATTTATTAATTTTTTTCAACATATACCTAAATGGACATAATTCATGTTTTTAAAGAACATAACTTAATTCGTTATATAAATGATTACCGTACAGGCCAATATACCACCGAAATTTAATATATTTAGTCTTTGATACATATTTTAGCGTATCTACATAAATGCATTTGTGCACGTAGAGTCAGTAACCAAGGGTAACGCCATCGGTATATAGAACATATTGATGCTAAACATATTTATAATTATGTTGTGATTTTAGAACAATCGATTATGAAAGTTCTATAGAATAAAATAGTTAAACTACGCTCCATAGTCAATTTAACTTATGTATATTACTTAATTCAACTAGGCACGTAGTTAAATTCAAACGTGCCTTTTTGTCAACTCAACTACGAATGAGTTTAATATTACGATGCAATAAAATTGTAGTGGTTAAAGTAAAATATGCCAAAGTAAATTTAATACATGTTTTGTTCGGGTTGTAAATTTAAAAATGTATTGTTTTCATACTAGAATAATATATATAGTCAAACTACGCTTCGTGTATAATTCAACTTATTCATATAAGTCAACTCAACTACGCTTATGTTAATTCTACTAATTTGTTAGTTCAATTCTGACTTAATAGAAAGAGATGAAGTTATATTTTAAATTTTGATTTTTCGAAACGATACGAAAACCTATTGAAATTACATCATTCGTCTTTGAATTGTGCGTGGTGTAGTTACGTGAAAATAAATTCAATAATTTAATAAGTGGCCATTTTAAAATAATTTTTGAAAGAGTGAATTGTTTTGTGAATCGTGAATTTATAAATTGTGAGAATAATAATAAATATTATTAAAGTTCTATTTTACAACATTTTTAGCGGTTAGCGTTTTGCGATTTCAATTTTTGTTGTAGATTTATTTTTAACTAGAACAATTTTAAATTTACACGTGGTTGTAAATCTAACCTCTAATTTCTTGTAATTTAATTGTGATGCAATATAATGTATATTTATAAAAATTAAATCGCAAACCCGCATGCATGTGTTTAAATATTTTAATGTAGGCAAACAAATAAATACAGTTGCGCATCTCAAATGTATAAGACATCACCACTTACCCGAAATATTTTCGGAAAATGTATTAGGTGACAAAAGGGAAAACGAGCCCCATTTAATTACTTGGCAAAGACAACAGAATTGTTTTTTGGAGCCCGTTGATACCTGTAGTCTGCATCATGATGTAACACAACAAGCAGCCCAATTATCAAAGAATGTAGCAGACCAATCTAACTTAACGGTAAATAACAATAAGACTAAATTAAATAAGATTAAATTAAATTTTGATTAATTTTTAATTATTAAAATAGTAAGTTGATTGACTTATATATATATATATATATATATATATATATATATATATATATATATATATATATATACATATATATATATATATATATATATATATATATATATATATATATATATATATATATATGTATATATATATATATATATATATATATATATATATATATATATATATATATATATATTATATATATATATATATATATATATATATATCTATATATATATATAAGATTAAATTAAATTTTGATTAATTTTTAATTATTAAAATAGTAAGTTGATTGACTTATATATATATAATATATATATATATATATATATATATATATATATATATATATATATATATATTTAAAGTACAATTACATTTCCATATATTTTCATTTATTGCATTCAGTACAAGAGATTTTGAATAGAAACGAGGCAGGTAAATCTATTTTAAATAATTATAAAAAAAATAATAGACTGAACGATGATGAGGGTACCGAAATATTACACCAAATAGTTGATTACTATTTGAATCAAGCAAATGTCATCATTGGGGTGGACCGGTGCAGAAAAATTACAAACGACGGAGTCACATGTATTTATAATTCACTCTATGAGTGATACTATTTATTTTGATTTTTTATTACAGACTACATACTTCCTTCCCAGAGAACATTTTACCCCAAAAGGTAATTTATTCGATCGGTTCCAGAATCAGAAGAAAAAAGCAGCCAGAATAATAAAAAAATCATCATTATTGGAAAAAAGTAAGAAATAAATTTGTTTTTATTTAATTACATATAATCAAAATAAATTAACTTACTAAATTTTTATATATATTTCTTACACTAATTACGTTAGATCTTAATCAAAGCTTAACATCTGTCAACTTATCACTAAATAATATAGATATAGATACCTACAACAGCTCGTAGATTAAATTGAAACATATGCGGACACCGTGGGAAGCAGTACTAGCATTGTGGAAACAAACAGCAGAACAAAGGATTCTTGAAAAAATTAGCACCTCTGAAGCAATAATGACTACGATATTCGAACAATGGCCCTTGTTTAAACATTGTCAAGCTCCGGAATTGGTAAGTTACAGTAGTAAATAGAATTATGTTTTTTTGAAATAATATTCTTCTTTAAGATCTCATATGATTTTTCAGATTAGATATCCCGAACACAGCACAATACATGAAAAACTGGGACAAAAGGTAACAATTACATCGAATTTTTTTGTAATTCTCGACGACACAAAATTTAAATTTAGCAGTTTTTTGGAAGCAAAATTTTTTAATATATTCGAACTTGAATATCCGAGTGGAGCGAATAATCCGTGGATGTTTATCCAAATGTTTTTTTATGAAATTAAAACCAAGTATGAAGAACCGATTCCTGCTGTAATCACACTATGCAACGATGTAGAAATAATAACAACGATATAAAGACTACAAATTAGAAGCTCATCTCATAGCTACACTATTTTGCAATGCTAAGCCAATAGCTATGATTTAAATGCAACCAAAAACATCTTTCCGTGTTAGTAATTTAAATAATAGATTCGATTGGTTATATATGTGTATATTTTATACTAATATTTAAGGTAATATTTTTTGTTATAATTTTGTGATTCAGCCTATCAATTACAATTTTTGTTCTAAGTATTTTTACTATCGAATTGTCACGCATACATATACTTATATAATATTTATATAATATTACGTTTATATAATATACGTTTATATAATATTTATAATATTACACAATAAAAATAAGAAAACTTTAGTAGAATTTAGTAATTATAAGTTGAAATCAATTTTGTAGTTTATTGAATTGCGCACAAATTAAGGCAACAGTTAATAAAATGTTTTTTTTTTTTAAATTTTCTAAATGGAATTAGTATATTAATTTTTATTTATAAAACTTTTTCTAGTTACCTAACATGCCAATCTAATTCATCGACCAAAGGTACTTGTCACTGACTTTTGTATAAAAATCCTTACTTATTGTAATTTTTGAAATATTTTATGTCTACTTGCATACCTTTTCCTATTCTTACTTAATTATTACGTAGTAAATAATTGGGCATTGTTGTGCGGAAAGTTTTTCTAGTGAAAATTTGTAGCAAACTATTCTACTGAAAAAAAAAATAAAGTAGGTTATCAAAAATGACCTCCAAAATGTTATCAAAAGTAAGTACAATCGATTTAAAAAATTGTTCTAAAATACGAAATTAATCCTAATTTATTTTGTTATATGAACTACCGCTAAACTATATTTAAAGTAACTTAGCTGCATACTTAATATAACCGCGATGTTAATTCAATTATCCAAATAGAATGTTTGAATAATTGACTTATTATCTTGGTTATATTAAACTATATTTTTGGGTTCAATTAACATAGCAATTAGTTATGTTAATCATTGGGAGGGTTATTGTAACAAAATAAATCTGGTTAAGATTGACTACAAGCTTGGTTATACCAATATTAGCACTGGATTAATTTAACGGGTTGCAGTTTACACAATTAACTCAAAATCTAGGTTATATTAAGTATGTCGCTAAGTTACTTTAACTACAGTGTAGGGTTGAATTAACAAAGCAATTAGTATAAAATTGATCAAATTAAACCTTGGCAAGGGTTATTGTAACAAAATAAATCTTGTTAAGATTAACTACATGCTTGGTTATACCAAGCAATCAATGGATTAATTTAACTTAGCAGTTGTTTGAATAATTGACTAGTCACCTTGGTTATATTAAATACGCAACTCAGTTAATTTAACTTAGCATTGCACTAAAATGCATAGTTAAAATTAACCTGACGTGTATGTTAAAAAAATAACAAATAAACAAGCAATTTTAGTTATATTAAACAGGCGCTTTGTTGGACGAGAAACAATACCTATTTTTAGTTAATTTAACCATAGTTTTTGTTTACAATTACCAAGATTTTTCTTTCAGTGTACTTCATAATCCCAGAACAGTTTGAATACCTACAGATTTAGGAACACTATTTTCATCAGGATTCATCAGGAAGCTTCATTATTTTGGAGTCATCATCCAAATTTAGTTTAAATGAAAATGCATCCTCAGCGGCATTTGATTCGGTTGGGTTCGGAAACCTTGAAATCTGATCTGTTTCTTCAATCGCCATAATGTCACATACATTTGATTTCCACTTTATTAAATAAAATCCTTCAGTTTGCAATACTTGAGTGTTTTCTTTTGTAGATGTCAAACTTCCTCCACCGTATCTGCTCCTGAGATGAAATCATCAACGCAAAAATCTTTCAAGATATGCGGAACAATGTTTGGATAGTCTTGGTGGTTATCGTAACCTATTTGCTTGTTGTAATGCCCTTATCGCGAAAGTGATTCTGTTAAGCTTGTAATGCTTGAATTCGTTGGATGCTTCATTTCTCCAAGGCATGCGTTGAAAATGTGTATGTTGCTCAGCAATTGCAACTTGGTTGTACATTTTCTCTACCTTGTAGTATTTAAGCCTCATTAAAATGGACTATAATGTAGGTTGAATTGTTTGTCCCACCACTCTTAACTTAGTGGTATCGCTCGACTCCTTGAACACACAGTGATGCGGCAAATAAAAATAATTGGTTTTAATTGGCTGTAAATAGCCCAAATCTAAGTGGATGGCTTGTAATGTTCCTCGCACTCAGCTTCCTCTGAACTTAACATCTGCCGACTGGGAAATTCTTCTTGCTCGAAGAACCGTTTCAAGAGTCCAAATATTAGTCGGAACTGCCTCATATCTCTCGACGATGTTACTGTCGGTTATTCCAGAAACAACCCAACCAAAGATCATTCTTTGAGCAATTAACGAATCCTTAATAATATGATAGAACCTATCGGCTCCGATCAGGATATCAACTGGCCCAACCTGATTATACTCGGAATCAGAGAGTTTCAATTCATTTAAAAACCGTAATCTTGCAACTTAAAACCAAAACTAGATAGGTTAGTGAGCAGTTGACTGATTATAAGGGAATCTATCATAATTTCATCTTCTGGATAGTGCAGCGATTGCACATTAATAGAAAATGCTCCTACGATAGTTATACTAGGTCAATCTATATATTAAAATGTTTGCTTTTGACCTAGGTAGCTTGAACCGCTGCATGCATGCTTCTGTTATTAATGACGCCTGTGGTCCGGAGTCTAGCAATGCTCGGCATGTTAGCAAATTTCCAAATCGATCCGCAACTTGAACCATCGCTGTTGAAAGTAATGATTGAAAATTTGGTTATTTTGGATATCATTGATAACACACGCCTGGTTTAGTGCGTTGATGTTTAAGGTTTCGTTCGCTTCTGTTGGCTGCACATGATCGAGGTGTATAGGCAAATAGTGCTTCCTATATTTTGACCTGCATATAACTGCCTGGTGGGTTGGAGATAAGCAGTTTCAACATAATTTTTTGTCCGACGCAAAACCTCACCTCTCATGTACACTCAAAGAAAGGAACTGAACATTTGACGCTCACGGATTCTGTTGAAGCGGAATGGAGGCTTTTAAAACGATTGTTTGCTGGTTGTGACACTTTATTTGAGTTCATCGTATCCAAAGAATCACTCTGTCTGTTTAAAAATGTCAAAAACCTTTCCATGAAGGGAAAATCTTCCTCACCAGTCTCGGTTGCCCAGGCTTGTTTAGTAAGCCCATTCAATTGGTTTACTGAAATATGGATTAGCAATGGATCCGATAGATCAAACATTTGATTTCACAAGGGCTTTTGCTGATAGTTGGGTGAAAGCTGGTTGATAAAAACTGTTTAATCAGTGTAGAAATCACAAGCCTTGTTTTGTCATACCTCTCCTTTATTTTGTCTTATACCTCAATGTAATTTATGCTTCAGTAACAGCAACATGCCGAACCAATGCCTCAGCTTCATCCGTTAAATGACCTTTTAGTTACTGAAATGCCTATTTCCTATTTAAGTACGATTACCAAAATTATAACTTTATTTTATACCTTGTTTGATGGCGGCGTTTTCTGTTAAGAACAAAATTAATTAAAATTTCTCGCATCAACCCCAGATTTTTCAATTGATAGTAATGCATGCTAGAAAACCGCAGCAAGTGAACGATGGGTACTTTGAGAGGCACCAGGCCCATTCTTGTCAGAGTTCAAAATACAATATAAGGGATTTGTTCGATACTCGATTCGCCGCGCGATATTAAAGACCGTGATCAAGAAAAAGAACGGGATCTTTATCAAAGACTAGTGATGACTAGTTAACATGCATCAATTTTCAGCTGCAATTCAAAACACCTGTATCAGCCAGCATAAATTCAAGATCAACGTGGCAAAAATTTATCACAACATCATCAAAATTAAATAAACCAGATAATATTTATACACCTCGTTCACCGGCATGATTGCCGTCTGGTCCACCTTGTGGATTTTTAGGCAATTTATCTGGTTATAGTGTGCAAAATTAAAATATGTTAAATTCAAATATGGCAAGTCCCCTGCCGTTTCGCTAGCTAATTTGCCAAAATTACTATCACAAATCACCGAAAGTAAACAATCAGATCACACAGAAATAAATTAGCGAAAAGCGATTCCAACAATTAACAATGCTATAATGATGCCTATAGGCAACGTAGTATTGGAAGTGAATCTATTCATAATTGTGGTTCAAATAGTTAAATGGTAGCATACACTGAATTCTCCTTTGTATAATTTATCTCATGTGGACATTAATAACCATAGAAAGTTGGATCTGCCACATTAAGCAGTTTACAAGGAGTAGTTTACAAGGAAAGGGATCGCAAGGACCTAGCCCTACACCAATATTAGAAAATCATTTTAGGGGCGATTTAATAGCACATATTACGGTTTGGCCGGCTGACCTGCTAGAAAGAAAAGCTCAAAAATGTATAGATGAAGCTCATTTATTAGGTGATTTGCAATGTAATAGAGTGTCAGCTGATTTAAAAATTTATAGAATCTCAGTTAGTAATCACTGAAATTACAGCTACGCTGCAACAACAGATCCACTGAACGACAATTTGACACAGAAAAACTTATCTTCGCCAATAAACTTCGCCACGATATTTTTCAGAGGAATATTTACGTAAACTCGACTCAGCCAACCGGTTAGGAGGTAAGAGCAGAAGGGAAAATTTAGGCTGGCGGTAACAGACATTATTTTAATGAATTACTTTGGGTGACCACGACCCAATTAGAATTATTTAAACAAAGCAGGGACAATAAAACACACTAAACACTATTCGCTATAATGATGAAATCGTCGAATGTTGTCATTTACGCTTAATAAAGTGCGATTGGTTATGAAAATTATAAGCAAATATAGGAAGATAATTGATAAATTCTATTTTACCCAATAACTTGAACTACGATTTAACTAAAATGATTTAAACAAAACAGGCATAATAAACGATCTAATAGGCTTGCAATAAGATGAAATCGTCACATGTTTTCATTTGAGCTTATAAAAGCACTATTGATCATCCATGTTATGAGTTACATGCAGGAAGAGAATAAATATATTCAATTTTTTTTTTTTAATTTGTACCATGACCAAATAAAATTATTCAAACGAAGATGAAATCGTCAAATATTTGATATTTTAACTTAAAATAGCAAAATTGTAATCTACGTATATGACTTATGTACATGCAGGAAGATAGTATATAAATGTTGAGTTACTCTATAACTTGTACTATAAACCATTTAAAATTATTCAAACAAAACAGAGATCATTTTAGACACTCAACTCGGCTCGTAATAACGATGAAATCGTCAAATGTTGTCATTTAAGCTTAGAAAAGCACAATTAGTTATAAATCTTATGACTTAAATGCAGAAAGAGAATATATAAATTTGAATATACGAGTATTCTATAATTTGCATCATGGTTCAAATAAAATTATTCAAACCATGATGAAAAGGTCAAATGTTGTTATTTTAACTTAGAAAATTGCAATCGGCCATTCCCTCCAGGAAAAGAATATATCAATATTAAGTTACTTTATAACATACACCAAGATCTTATTAAAATTATTCAAACAAAGCAGCGGCATTAAATTACACCTAACACGAATCTCAATAACGAAATAAAATCGTCAAATGTTGTTATATGAGCTTAGAAAAGACGAATTGGTCATCCATGTTATGAGTTACATACAGGAAGGCAATATATTTGAATTTACTGTTTAACTTGGAAGACCTAATTAAAATTTTTCAAACAAAATGACACTCAATACGATGTGCAATAAACATGAAATCTTCAATGTTTCCATTTAAGCTTAGATAAGGACAGTTGTTTTTCATGGAATGAGTTACAAGCAGGAAAAAAATATATAAATTTGAATGTATTCTATAACTTGCATGCAATCCAATTAAAATTATTTAAACAAAACAAAGACAATAAATCACCTTCCGTACGATTCACAATAACGGTGATATCATCCAAAGCAGTCATTTGAGCTTACAAAAGCAGAATCAGTTACATTTGTTACGGATTACTTAAATTATAGCCATCATACATATATCGTAGCCGTCAGATAAAGGGTGTTCAAATTTGAGGTAAAATTTTAATTATTCCGCTATTTTTTTTTTGTACTAGAGTACCATACGAGTATGTTATTTGACAGATGACAAGTACAAACATTTCGATTATTAAAAATGAATCGCTACACGACAAACCGTGTTATTAAGGAAAATCCTAGGCAACTGTTTGAAAAGACAATAAAGCGAAAAAAGATACTGTATGGTATGGATTTTGGTGTGGTGGTGTAATTGGTCCATATTTTTTCGAAAATCGAAATGGCAATGCAATTACAGTGAATGGAGCCCGATATCGAGAAATGATTATAAACTTTTTGTGTAGTCAATCGGAAGATATTGATGTGCAGAATATTGTGGTTTCAACAGGATGGTGCAACCAAAAAATATCTTTACATTTTAAAATAATTTGAAAAAATACATCCTTACCATTTTTAACAATTACACACAAACCATTAAATCCCTTTATAACAAATTATAAACAAATAAAATCATCTTTGTCTTTCCAATATCAAACAATTAAAAGTGGTAAAGAACACTTAAAAGTAAAAATGGACAAACATGAAAGTAAAAAACTAAAAGGCGTTCGATGTTGAAAGGCAGAATGTCGGAAAGCGAATGTCGAAAGGCCGAATATTGTATGGCCGAATGTGTCGAAAGACCGAATGTATAATGGCTGATTGGGTCGAAAACCCGAAAGTGTGAAAAAACCGAATGGGTCGAAAGGCCGAATGTCGAAAGGCCGAATTGATCGAATGGCCGAACAAATGGAAAGGCCGATTGGGTCGAAAGGCCGAACTTTCATTAAATTTTCCTTCACTTAAATGATTGAAATCAACATTTAAAACTATTGAATTTATTTCTTAATGTAAAATGATTTAAATAAATTGAAAATACGTGCTAATAAATCCTGTGTATGTAGCATACTAATGTGATCAAACTTTGTCTGAAAAAAAAATTCTTTATGTTTCTTTTTTTAATAATATAATTAATTAAATTTAAATTATATGACAAAAAATACGTAACAGGGCGATTTATTATTAAACATTTGTATACACAAATTTTGATAAAAATATAAATTTTGATTTTTTTAACAATATACATTTTAAAAAATTTCATTCGGAAAAAGATGAAAAATTAAAATTAATTTTGACACAAACGACCTGTCGACATTCGGCCTTCCGACACAATCGGCCTTTCGACCTATTCGGCCTTTCGACACATTCGTCCTTTCAAAATTCGGTTTTTGGTTATTCAGCCTTTCGACCATTTCGGCCTTTCTACACATTCGGCTATTTAACACATTCGGCCTTTCGATATTCGGCCTTTCGATATTCGGCCTTTCGGTAAAGGTCTCCAATGTACCGCGATTTTTCTCGTACCAGTAAAAATGATTCACTGATTTGTCTTAAATTATATGGTAAAATAAATTCTAGTTACTTAAAAAATATTTAATAACCGAATCCGAATATAATTTCATTTTCAAATTTCTTAGCAAACCCAAATATCCTAACAAAAATTACAAAATAACGTTTACTCGCGCGAACTTTTCAATATTGCAGTTGTAATTTAACCTCACTTTAATTTGAATTGGCATTTTTGTCGTTTGTTTTTTTACTTTTGGTTAGTGTCGTTTAGTTTTAAATTTGTTGTAATATCAGCAGAAATTAAGTTTTGTTTTATTAAATTATCTCATAAACTTTATTATTTTATTACTCAATAAATTATTATTGTGATTGATTGAAGTTGTAACGGTTCACGCATGTGACAAAAAAAAACAACGCGCCCTTTCTATCGTCTGAATTCAGGCATACCAACCGCGCGACACAAAATTACAAAACAGATAAACGAAATTAATAAAATACAATACACAACCAAATCAGTCTGGTCTCGGATTTCGCGCTGATCGCACGCACGCTCATTTCAAAAATTTGCAAACACAAAAGATGGTGGTAAATAAAATAAAATTAAATAGGTGATACAAAAATCATAAAAAAAAATTATTGTAAAATAAATTAACAGTGAACAAATTATTTAACTAAATAAATACCACACATGTTCACATCATTTATAACATTCAACCAACAAAGTTTTGATTATAATAAATAAAAGTTCAGACTTGTCCATGATGAACTTTAATTTTAATTGCGTGACGAAACGCTCCCATCGCGGATAATAATTTAGCGTTTTGTTCAGATTAAATCAGAGACGCTATAAAGTATTGAATTGTGATTTTGTAAGAATGAATAAGTAAGAATTCGACGGAAAATTAATTATGGAAGTAGTGTCGCATCCAGTAATGTATAATAAGCGATCGAAAGATTATAAAAACCGATGCAAGAAGGACGATACTTGGGTGGCAATCGGTTACGCATCGGGCCAAGAAGGTAATTGTGGGCTTATATTGAATTTTAATTTCATATACAGAATTTCTTTTTTGTTGCAGTGTCTTTATGTAAGGCCACATGGAAAAACTTGCGCGATCAATTTAGTGCTGCTTTCAAGCAACTAACATCTTTAGGTTTAGGTACTTCTTAAGAATTAAATCATATGATATTGGAAAGATACATTTCCTTCTTTGATGCACCAATCAGCGAACTGCTCTCTTATATCATAGGCATAAGATGCCGTTTGAAGTGAGAAAACTCTTTGGTTGGACACTTCAATGTGTGTGCCGCTTTGCTCCGGAGTCTTTGGTGACATATCATCTATTCGAAGAAGGTTATGCAGAATGCAGCAAGCTTAAATTATGTTGTTTATTCTTTCGGTCTGGACTTCAAGACGGTTCAAAAGGATTCTCCATGTTTGCGTCAATATACCTATTACATTCTCAACCACACGTCGCGCTATTGATAACATTTTTAAAAAATATAAATTATGTAAACGAGTTTAATAGGAATATAGTTAAAATCTTAACATCTCGCCAGAAGACAGATCGGATAATGACAAAGCCACGCTTGCATGGGCAAAAAAAGTCACCAAGAAAAAGTCTGAAGGCCCTTCAGCTGGCTCACAGCTTAAAAGAAATGGATCTCAGGAGGTAAGTCCTAAGAACGCAAAGCAAACAAAACTCCATGCTTTCGCTATGAGGCCTTTTAACGAGGTCCTCAAGGATCAGCTGAATGTGGCAGTTATTGACAAATCCCAAGAGGATGGCAGTAACACGGCCGCCAATTGGGGGAAGGTGAAGAAGCCTTAACTACCACCTACCTGTAAGTCCTGTCGAAAAATCCAGGACCTGATCCGACTTGTCATGACGCGGGCTGCCACAGGAATCAGGTGAAACTGACTGCCACTGCAGATCAGAGGTATCTGCTGCTTTATAATTAGGCTGTGGGGGACTTGGCGAGTTTAGGCCCTGAGCCAGCCTTGCTGTGATTGATAGGAAGGAGATCCCCCGCAGATCAAGAGCTAGGGTGTACATACCTTCGGAGCCTAGTGATCCGAAGGAGATACTCCCCAGTTGTTGCAGGTTGGCAACCCGAAGTTGCCAACGCACAACTGGAAAGTTGCTAAGCTCGACGAGACAAAGGCTAACTATAGGTCAGCTGTTATCATCTTAAACAGGGAGTCACTGACTTTACTTGAAAAAACCAACGGTTTATTCAACTATGGTCTCAGTGCAGTCACACTCAAGGTGTACAAGAAGGACTTCATCTTCAGAAAATACCGCGGTGCTTGATAGCTCATCTGCGTGCGTGGAGGTAGCCAGCCAAGCGGAAACTCTTTCCACGGACACGGAGGCTCTCAGGAGACTTCTTATCAGGGAATGACTCTGATGTTACTGTGGTAAAGAGAAGAGGCTGTAGAGATGAGACTGACATTTCTTCAAGTCAACCTTCATTACACTAAGGCAGCATCAGCTGCTCTAATTTTTAAAATTGGGAAAGAAGCGACAGATGTCGTCTTGATCCAGGAACCTTGGGTCACTGAAGACCGGGTACTTGGGCCCAAGACTCCCTGTTATAGATAAATGCACGCGAAAAAAGAAGGTAAGGTTCTGTTGAGTAACGGAGATGTAGCAGCGGTCAGCATTGAGGTCGATAAATGAAACCTCTGGCTATTATCAGATTACCTGGCATATGATAAAGTCGATACTCCACCGATTATTCTAGGTGAGCTAATCTTGGAGGCTCAGAAGCACAAGGTTGGAGTCAGCCTTGGGAGTGATGCAAATGCTCATCACACGGTCTGGGGAAGTACGGACACAAATGAACGACGATATAAGTTACTCCTTAATTACAGTTTAAGTACTAACCTTCATATATGTAACATAGGCAATAAGCCGACCTTTATAACTAGTAATAGACAGTAAGTATTGGATATTACTCTTGTCTCAAGCTTTCTGGCGATTAGTTTATTAAACTGGAGAGTGTCGGAGGACCACTCCTTTTCTGATTATTGTTATCTTCAATTTGAAATGGACTTGACTTCTCCAAAAAGTCCAATCTACAGAACCAGGAGGAAAACCTACTCAGAAACCTTTAGAACTATCCTGGATAATTCACTACCAGTTCCGGTACCAAAACCTCCAAAAACTGCGCAAGAGCTGGATGGCTTGGTGGACGAGTTGTCCAGCGCTTTTAATGAAGCGGTACTGGGCTCTAGTCCCCTTAGCTGGCCTAGGGGTTGATCTCGGCCACCCTGGTAATCCAAGAAGATTTAATAAACACGTCGAAAATGCGAAAGACTCTTGAAAACAGCACGTAAAACAAAATATGCTGTAGACTGGGACTCATATAAGGAACTCCTCAAAATTTACAAATATCAATTGAGAAATGCCAAGAATAGCTCTTGGAGACTATACTGTGGCAAAAGTCAGGAGTCGTCGGAGATGTCTAGGCTACGCAAAGTACTAGCAACTGGTCCTTCCATCCCAAGTTATCTTCAACGGCTGGATGGAATATGGACCACTAATAGTGCGGAATCGCTGGAACTTCTGATGGAGACTCCTTTTCTTGGTTGTTCCGAATCTGTACCTAGCACATTAGTAGGTAAAAGGGCAAGTAGCTTTGTAGGCCAAATTATTAGCAGAAAAAAGATCCTTTGGGCGATACACAGTTTTAAGCCATATAAATCGCTTCGAATCGATGGAATTATCCCTTAGGATATTTAACAAACTACGGATCTAACAATTTTCTGGTTAGAGGTAATTTTCAAAGGAAGCCTAGAACTATGTCACATTCTTAGTAAATGGACAGAAGTGAAGGTTGTTTTCATACCGAATGCGGGAAAACGCTCACACTACAATCCCAAAGACCTTAGACCGATTAGCTTGTCTTCCTTCCTTTTAAAAACACTGGAAAGACAAATAGAAGCTCATATTAGGGGCAGGATTGTGTCGGAAAACTGTCTTAATCTCAACATGCCTATTGAAAGGGGAGATCTGTAGAAACTGCTCTTCATCCTTTTGTATTTTTCATTAAAAAATCTTTCGAATATAGAGACTACGCAATGGTTATCTTCTTGGATATTGAGGGTGCCTTTAACAATGTGATTTCAGGGGCTATACCTTGGAAACTTCCAGATCTGGGAGTGAGATTCTAAGAGGCATCATCATAAACGCCAATTTTTGGGAATCCTCCGTCAGAATATTTGCAAGCAGAGGTATGCTACAGGAAGGCGTACTGTCCCATCTAGTTTGGAACTTAATCATAAATGACCTGTTGCTGAGACTGGAGGACGATGGCTTCAAAGTGGTTGCCTATGCGGATGATGCTTCTATTGGTGTCCGTGGTAAATATCCCAGCGCACACTTAGTGACCTTATGCAAAATGCCCTGGGTACTCTTTCACTATGGGCCAATGGCTGTGGGTTGAATGTGAACCCACACAAAACCGAATTGGTTCTCTTCTCTAGGATACATAAACCTCTTCACATCGATCCTCCCACTTTAAAAAGGTTCAGCTTGACTTTTACAGTTAAAGCGAAGTTTCCGGGTCTCGTTTTGGATAGCAAATTACATTGAAAACCCAATATCCTGGAAAGTGTAAAGAAAGCTACGGTAGCGTTGTACTCTTGCAAAAATGCCATTGGGAAAGGATGAGGGCTGGAGCCCCGCATCGTACATTGGCTTTATACCGCAGTAGTCAGACCCATACTCTTGTATGGGGCAATAGTCTGGTGGCCTGCTCTGGATATAACTATTAACCAAAAGCTGACAAAAGTTCAGAGAACAATCTCTCTGTGGATCAGTGGTGCACTGAGGAGCACATCCACTCAGGCTCTAGAGACTCTGCTATTTTTGGCTCCTCTAGATATCTTGGGGAAACAGTTGGCAGCTTGTACTGCCATACGGCTGAAATCCATCTTAATGTGGACCTGCAACAATACAGGGCACTCATCTATTTTGTGCAACAAGCAAATTCTCAAGACCACCGACTATACTGTCCCGTCACTATCCTTTGACACAAAGTTCCGGACTAGGATTCCATCCAGGGAGGACTGGATGATGTGTGCAGTTTTGGAACCAAGAGTTATAAACTTTTCACTGATGGCTCAAAACGGGACGGGAAAGTCGGGGCTGGAGTGTTCTGCGGGGAACTTTTCTTGAATCTCTCCTTCCGTCTCCCCGACTACTGTAGCATTTTTCAAGCTGAAGTAACTACCATAAAGGAAGTCGTAGTCTGGTTGAGGTATATTGTAATATCAGTTTATGATAAAAATAGCCATTAACGCGCTTTAATCACACCTCCTTACGTCGAAAGTAGTGCAGAACTGTCTCTCATCTCTTAACGAGATGGCAGATAGTTTAACATCCACATTTAATGGGTGCCCGGACATTTCATAAGTACAGAGAATATAAACGCCGATGAAGTGGCCCGACGTGGTACAATGGACTACTTTTCAGAAAGCAGAAAGGGTATTGAAATGCGTCTTGCGGTACGCCAACTGCTGCAACAGGAAGAAGATAGTAAGTTGATGAACGGCAGATCGTCAATGAGCACCTTAAGCGTAATAACTAATCAGGTCTGGCCAAATATGGACTTGGCGAGGTCCAAACAGCTGATCTCACTTCAGCGAAGTCAGATCAGTGTGGTTGTTGCGTAGATTTGGTGTCTTCTCACATGACAACTGTCGTAGTTGCGAGGACGAAGAGTAGGAAGAGACAGTACTTCATCTTCTTTGCACCTGCCCTCGTCTTGCACGAAATAGACTAAAGTTTCAATGGGCACCCTCATTGGAGGACCTGACGAACCTCTGCAGGATGGACGTCAGGAGAATCCAACGCTTTGTTAACAGCTCAAAATGGTTCCAAAGAAGTGGAGAAAACAATTATTCATGGTATGGCTACGGAACATTCTTGTATCTATGCCTAGTCCTAGTGAACCGCTACCCAAACCTAACCTAACGTAACCATATGCTATACGGCTTCCAAAATAATGTAAAAATATAAATTGACATTGTCCTAAATATAAATATTTATATGGATTTATATTGCACACCACAGATCTTTATTAGGTATTTTATACGAGTAAGACTTAAAATTAATATCGTGCATATATTAAAAGGTGATACACTTAGAAGCCGAAAATGTAGCAGCATTGCACAAAAAACAATCAAAACTTTTTTCATTAACACATTTTATAACAACAACAACCAAAATACGTGACTATATACTGCTACTACTACCATACTGTTACTATTACATCCCCAGTATACCATACAACTTCGACTACTTATTAAATACATTTTGCAATAAAAACAGAAAAATTATTTCCCAAACAAAATTGTCAACTTGATACGTGCTTATGTAGTATACATTCTCGCTACATATCGAAATATATCTGTGATATGTTTTCCGGAAAATTTTGGTTTTTAATAAAAAAAAAAAAAAACGCCACAGCAACGAAGATGCCATGGAGAAGATGATGTTTAATACATCGCATCCTTGTTATATTCATGGTGTTGATATTTTTTTTATTTTTGTAACGAAGCAGAAAAATACAAAGATTATATTAAAATTAAAAACAAAAAAATTGGAATTAAAAGCACAAAGACTTTTAGGTAAAATTTGTTGGTTTTCGTTTTTGTTACCCATTAAAGAACGATGAAAGAACTAAAAAAAAAAATAATAATTGCTGTCATGAATATAATTTCCAGAATATAGAGATTTTTTCATAGTCTGTTGTCTCATATACTAATACAGAAGATGTACCACAAAAGCTCTCGACGTATACGTATATTTTATAGTTTTTCATTGTTTTCAATATATTTTACCTCACACTTCTTGGTGCTACATAAAGTTTTCCACATATTCATAATTTGGTTTTTTTTTTTGGTTTTTTTTGTGCTTTTTTGGTGCTTACACAGAGGTGAGATATCTGGAAAAGACGATATTATGTACAAGTTGTATTATGTAAGTAATATTTTTATTATAATTTTGTAGAGAATGTGACTTAAGGTGGTAAAATAGAACATGAATTTTAAATCTTTAAATTCGTTTTTCCTGTATTGTTATTGCAGGTATAGGTAGGTTATCATGTATAGGACAAGAGAAATTTTAATTTTTTTAATGTTCCATATTGTAATAAATGTAATTACGGATATGTACAACTATATTATGCTAACAATATCTTCATTTGTGCTCATGCATTATGCAAGACAATGCATCGGTTATTATTGTCTATATTGACTAGATGATTTAATTTTAGTAATTATTTTAATGTACCATACGAATTATCATACCGACGAACCCTATTTTTTGCTATTTGTTTTAATATTTTTCGGTTTCATTCATGCTGACCCCAATACAAATGTGCAAACACCTTAACTCTGGTCAATTCACATGAACCTCGTTGTCATTGGTCTATGCCCTCAAACTGCCGAGTACTTAATGGCACTATAAACAAAATTATTATGCAAATGTGTGTGCCAATATCTAATGACGATATAATTTCTGTTCAGCAAATATCACCCAACAACAAAACTCAAACACTAAAAACGATTGAATTAAAAATTACAACATTTCGGAGAATTAGAACGGTCCCGGTTAAGGTTGAGGAGTCTTCTGAGGTTCATATTATTATTTGTTTTGTACCACCCTAATCAAGGACATCATTCGGACCAAAAAATGTTTGGTTTTTGCTGCTACTCCAATTAAACAATAATCCAACATTAAAACAATCATCAAACATTAACTTTCTGATTTTAATATTATCTTACATAAGTTCTTGATATTATATTACCTTTATTTGCTTTTGTTTATCTATTTGACACCTACTGTCAATTATAAATATCGCTTTTGTTTTTGTTTGATTTCATTTAGTTCTCAATTAGATATTTAACAGTTGTTTCCATGTTTCGGTACTAGGCAGTGGTGGTATATGAATTCAACTAAAACCTGTAACGGAGCAAAGTATAATAAAATTTATTGGCTCATTCAGTCGGGCAGTGTACAAAATCGAGTTGCCACTTGAATGCACCGAATTCTTCTCCCTGACTGTCCATCATTCATAAAACGTTATAATTTCCTTCACCTGACGATACAACATCGGCTGATGTAAGATTCACGCACATTGATGTATCGGGCAAAATCAAAATATGTGCGAAAAATGGGGAAATATGCCGATTATATTTTGCAAACCTACACAAACGCAGTAAAAATTGATATAAGATAGTGCAAAGTAAAAAACGGGTCTCTTTCCATGCAGTAAGCCGAGCTGAGCAAATGGATCAAAAACGGACCAAATAATAAGAAAAAGAAAGTAGAAATAAAGAGACAGAAGCGCAAACAGCAACAGAAAACTATATGAGCAGCAAGGCAGTGGAGCAATAATAAAATAAGCACGTAAAGTTTTTTCTTAGTTAAAATGAAAAATGCCAAAAGTAAGAGTGGTTTAGTTTTTGGATTTAAAATTGAAAACTCTAAAAGTAAAGAGATCCATTGTGGGTGTTGCTCTTAAAAAAATTAGTTGATTGTGACAAAATTATCGTACGTTTTATCTGGTCGCAATTTGTTTAGCCCGCCACTGTGATTCTTGCGGTTTATATCATTTTATTTTATGTTTCAGTGCGCTCTCTGTCTTATTTATTAAATTTGGTTGTTGTTGCGCAACCGTACTCATAAATACAGTTGGGTGCATAAGAAAAAAAAGCGATTTGTTTAACTTGATGGATCACTTGAGATAAGTGGTTGCTTTCCCGGTCAATATGGTTGATTTCAGGTGAAATTCTATTGACTATTTCTTAGTAACTTAATTTGTTAAGAAGTTTTAATCCATTGCATTATATCTTCGTTTACCTTGTCCTTAGAATTTAACAAATTTTGGTAATTGATATGATTGGTTCGCGCGAAAAATATATCGCAAGGTTTCTCTCCGGTTACGGAATGTATCGTATTATTGTATCTGTTCACAGTAATGTTGACTATTTGTTTTATGGAGAAATCTTTATATTCATCCAGTAGATATCGTATTATTGATTGACTTGATTCATTGTCCATGACCATTATTTTAGGTGTTGTGAAGTAGTGCAAGATTTTGATTATCTTGCCTCTTAGATGTATAGAGCTGATCTGACTTTAAAAAGCATGTGAAGTTATCCCAGTTTTTCATCCCAGAAAAAATAAAAATGTACATCAGGTAACACTATGTCATCCCACCCCAGTTTTTTTCTATACATATTAGAAATGTAAATAAAAAATAAAATGATGATTACATTTTTCCATCCCATCCCAGCTTTTTCTATATAGTGTATTTCGAATACAAAATATTCAATATAAACTAATCATAATTTTAAATTCTTTATTACCGAACTCATAAGAACTTAGTAGGCCGGAAATGATTCTTTATATTTTGAGTTGGTAATAGTATAGACTAACTTTGGTGGAAATCTTAGATCAGCCGTATGGGTGCAATTCCCACAATCGGCCAACTTCCAAATGGGTTCATATAAAATAATCAAAATTTTAAATTTTTTATTACCGATCTACGGTCTAATCTACGGCCTACTAAGTTCTTATGAGATCGGTAATAAAGAATTTAAAATTATGATTAGTTTATATTGAATATTTTGTATTCGAAATACACTATATAGAAAAAGCTGGGATGGGATGGAAAAATGTAATCATCATTTTATTTTTTATTTACATTTCTAATATGTATAGATAAAAACTGGGATAGGATGAGATAGTGTTACCTGATGAACATTTTTATTTTTTCTGGGATGAAAAACTGGGATAACTTCACATGCTTACTTTAAAGTGAACAAGGTTTTTGAAATACTATTAAAGTTAGCCGAAAGTTTTCAGCCGAAAGATATAAAATGTCGGTAATGCAGATAGTGTCTTGGCTATCAGCCGAAAGTTACCAGCCGACATATTTCAGCCGAAACATATTTTAAATAAAATGAAAAAATAACAAAACAACCTAGAAACTGGTATTTTCATGAAGTGAATTTACGGCTGAAAAAAGGCTCATTTTGGTTTGTCACTGTTTACCATAGGAATTATACTTAAAATTTCATCAGAAAAGCTAAATATAAAATTAAAAAATTTGTATAAATTCAACCTTTAAAGTGTCATGTCTGGAAAGTATTTCAATTAGTGTGCCTACCAAACAATTATTTCAAGAAAAATTATCAGGGCAAGTTTCATGTGGGGAGCTCGGGAAAATTCGCTTGAATGAAAAGCCCATATAAAATTGAAAAATTTGTATAAATTCAACCTTTAAAGTGTCATCTCTGGAAAGTATTTCAATTATTGTGCATACCCAACAATTATTCCTAGAAAAATTATCAGGGCAAGTTTCATGTGGGGAGCTTGGGAAAATTCGTTTGAATGAAAATCCCATATAAAATTGAAAAATTTGTATAAATTCAACCTTTAAGGTGTCATGTCTGGAAAGTATTTCAATTAATGTTCCTACCCAACAATTATTCCTAGAAAAATTATCAGGGCAAATTTCATGTGGGGAGCTCGGGAAAATTCGTTTGAATGAAAAGCTCATATAAAATTGAAAAATTTGTATAAATTCAACCTTTAAAGTGTCATGTCTGGAAAGTATTTCTATTAATGTTCCTACCCAACAATTATTCCTTGAAAAATTATCAGGGCAAGTTTCATGTGGGGAGCTCGGGAAAATTCGTTTGAATGAAAATCCCATATAAAATTAAAAAATTTGTATAAATTCAACCTTTAAAGTGTCATGTCTGGAAAGTATTTCAATTAATGTTCCTACCTAACAATTATTTCTAGAAAAATTATCAGGGCAAGTTTCATGTGGGGAGCTTGGGAAAATTCGTTTGAATGAAAAGCCCATATAAAATTGAAAAATTTGTATAAATTCAACCTTTAAAGTGTCATGTCTGCTGGAAAGTATTTCAATTAATGTTCCTACCCAACAATTATTCCTAGAAAAATTATCAGAACAAGTTTCATGTGGGGAGCTCGGGAAAATTCGTTTGAATGAAAAGCCCATATAAAATTAAAAAATTTGTATATATTCAACCTTTAAAGTGTCATGTCTGGAAAGTATTTCAATTAATGTTCCTACCCAACAATTATTCCTAGAAAAATTATCAGGGCAAGTTTCATGTGGGGAGCTCGGGAAAATTCGTTTGAATGAAAAGCCCATATAAAATTGAAAAATTTGTATAAATTCAACCTTTAAAGTATCATGTCTGGAAAGTATTTCAATTAATGTTCCTACCCAACAATTATTCCTAGAAAAATTATCAGGGCAAGTTTCATGTGGGGAGCTCGGGAAAATTCGTTTGAATGAAAATCCCGTATAAAATTAAAAAATTTGTATAAATTCAACCTTTAAAGTGTCATGTCTGGAAAGTATTTCAATTAGTGTGTATAGCGAACAGTCATCCCTACAAATTAACAGTACTGTTTAAAGAGCCTCCAGTTACTATATAAAGCTCCGTGGAAGCCAGCAATGAAACTCCACCCCATATCACTACTGATCCACTACCAAATATAATTGTTTCACGATTATTGCTCTGCGCATAATGCTCATTTGGCCGTCGTGAAACTTGTGGTTGTCAATTTGAAGAATACCGCGAGAATCTCGATTCGTCCATAAACAAAACGCCTTGCCATTTATCGAGTTGCTGGTATTATAGAAATCTTGTAGTTCTGCAAGGCATTTTCTTAATTTAATAGAGCGTACTAAGATTGTGGATGCCCCTAAGTTGCATTTACAGTTTTCTAGTAGTTGTGACTCACCTTCTTAATATAATCATTATTATAAAGCGATCGTGTGTGGCTAGTGCGACTCCTACCTGCCTCGCCCAGGGAGTCTTCATGTTAACGCTTATTCAGAACAATATATTGGGACTATCCTTTTTCCGCTAAAACAACCTCTTTAGAATATTCATCGTGGCTTAAAATTCTTGTTGTTCGTTCCATTATAAACTAAACAGTAGAGTAAAATGAAATTAAGTAGAATAATTTATCAGGAGTATGAAAAATAAACTTTACTAATCAAATCCAGAATAATTTTTATTTATGTTGCTTTATTGAAAAACAAAAACTTCTAGAAACAATAGGAGCCTCTTACTTCTAAGCATACTATCCAATTACATTTGAAATCTTCTGTAATAAAAAGTTACAGTGAAAAAATCTTTGGTGTGTTAATTTTGCAGACACACTGGTCTTAATGAAATTCTAATTTTCTTTTCATAATGCACTAATGAATATTTTTCATGTATGTATGTACATATGTATATGAAAATATACTGTTCGAAGTGTAGTTTATTTTTAATTTATGTACATACATACATGTATTAGTAACTAAAGATCTATTTAACGGTAACGATAAAATTGGAGTTTAACAGTTGTTGTCCTAAAATTGTATTCTCTAAACGCTTGTTAAATATAACTGCAATAATTGGAAGCACCCTGAATACATATAACTTGACACATTTTACAAATATAATTACTCAAAGTGCATCTATCGAGAAGTAATACACGAAGAAGTAATTTTCCGGGCTCTCCACATGAAACTTGCCCTGATAATTTTTATAGGAATAATTGTTGGGTAGGAACATTAATTGAAATACTTTCCAGACACGACACTTTAAAGGTTGAATTTATACAAATTTTTTAATTTTATATGGGCTTTTCATTCAAACGAATTTTCCCGAGCTCCCCACATGAAACTTGCCCTGATAATTTTTCTAAGAATAATTGTTGGGTAGGAACATTAATTGAAATACTTTCCAGACATGACACTTTAAAGGTTGAATGTATACAAATTTTTAAATTTTATATGGGATTTTCATTCAAACGAATTTTCCCGAGTTCCCCACATGAAACTTGCCCTGATAATTTTTCTAGGAATAATTGTTGGGTAGGCACATTAATTCCAATAAATTAAAAAAAGAAATACTTTCCAGACCTGACACTTTAAAGGTTGAATTTATACAAATTTTTTAATTTTTTATGGAATTTTCATTCAAACGAATTTTCCCGAGCTCCCCACATGAAACTTGCTCTGATAAATTTTCAAGGGATAATTGTTGGTAATGCACACTAATTGAAATATTTCCAGACATGACACTTTAAAGGTTGAATTTATACCAATTTTTTAATTTTATATTTAGCTTTTCTGATGAAATTTTAAGTATAATTCATATGGTAAACAGTGACAAACCAAAATGAGCCTTTTTTCAGCCGTAAATTCACTTCATGAAAATACCAGTTTCTAGGTTGTTTTGTTATTTTTTCATCTTATTTAAAATATGTTTCGGCTGAAATATGTCGGCTAGTAACTTTCGGCTGATATAGCCAAGACACTATCTGCATTACCGACATTTTATATCTTTCGGCTAAAAACTTTCGGCTAACTTTAACAAGGTGTTTTTGAATTTGGTGAATTTATCTATGCATGTGATGATTTTTTCCTTTTTGTTGTCGATTATATGTCTATACGGATAATCTCAGATGGGCAGGTCGGGATTGGTGTTTGTTGTAGTTTAACTTTTCCAGATGACGATAGTAATTATTGCTGTGACAAATTTCACAATTTTGTGGCAATTTCTTTATCAGCTTTGCCATTTGTGGGAAGAAGTACTATTCCAAAATTTGTGCTTCGTTCTTCTTCCAATGCCGATGGGCGCTACTATGTTCCTCTTCAATAATCTCGAATTTATTCTCTTCATTATTGATTTCTCTGCAGAATTCTTTGTGTTAACCGGATTTTGAATCCAGTGCGGTATTGGGAATATCTCTTGTAAAGTTTGGATGTGTTCTTCTGGAATCTTTACTTTATTAATTATAGTCAGATTGAGTCTCTCTGTTAGGACCTTCAGCAGAATTTCTTAGTTTATTTCTTGTAGGCTTATAAAATGCCTGTGGTAATTTGGATGACGTTTCTCAGAGGCATAAATGTCTTTATTTCTAGTGATAATAAGTTGGTTCTTAAATACATTTATGGGTGCCTCGCAGTATTAGATTAGATCCGTGCTGTCTTTGTCTGCGCTATGAATTGTGCCATCTGTTGAAAATGAACTAGCCTCTACTTCCAATATAGATGAAGCATCCGCAACTTTGTTGGTGCAACCAGGTTTGTAGACAAGCTCATAGTTATATTCCTCTAGTCGTGCTTTCCACCTTTTTTAGTTTTGCGTTGTTATTCCTATTTCTTAATGAAAATGTTAATTATGTAAACTGTCCAAAGCCTAGATGATGTCCAACATTTCCTTTTCATTAAAAGCATTATTTTCTTCTATTTTATTTAGTGATCGGGAGATAAATTTGATTGGTTCATCTCTACCAATGTCACCCTGTGACAATACTGCACCATTTGCTGTATCAGATGCATCTGTCGTTAATATGAACGGCTTCTCGAAGTTCGAAAAGATGAGTATTTGCTTTGATGATAATAAATCTTTGATTTGTTGAAATGCGTGAACTTCCAACTCGTTTAGTGTGATTTTCAATTATTTTCGACTGGTTCGCTTGTAAGATGTAAGAGGCGAGTCCGAGAAATGATTTTAATTCTTTAAGATTTTCGGTACTCTTGATTTTCGGAATAGCACGAACTTTTTTTGGATCAGGTCAAGTGGATCGATTGGTTAGGATATAGGGAAGAAATTCTGTTTCACTTTTTTAGAAATTCTGTTTAAAAATAATTTTTCGATGTTAGCCAGATGTTCTTCTTCGGTATTTCCACTAAAAATGATTATGTCGTTTATATAGACGTAACATATTTTTTCGACCGATCAACTCCTTTAATACGTTATCTATCATTCTCCGGAAGATCGCTGGAGCATTTTTAAATCCTAAGGGAGTCTTAAAAATTCGTACTTCCCGTTCATCATTGAAAATGATGTGTTAGATATGTCTGCGTCTTTCATCTTGATTTGATCAAATTCAAAAGTGAGGTCGATTATAGTAAAGAACTTGGAATTCCCGAGGTACGCAAGAGTGTTCGATATATAAGGTTTAGGATACGTGTCTGAAGATTTTACCATCCCGTATTTTTTCTCCACTACCCAGATTGGGGAGTTATACGGACTTTTTTAGGGTCTTAAAATCCCGTCTCTTAGCAATTGAGTGATTTGTATTTTTACTTCACTGCTTATGCTTGCAGTATTAGTTCTGATTCCTGCTCTTACATCATTGTCTATTGATTCAATATTATTCACCGGTTCAAATAATGTTTTAAATTTTAGCAGGATTGTCCAGAGTTTTAACTTGGATTCGCAGAAAAAATTGTTATCACGAATTTCACAGTTATTCACTTGCGATGACTTGTAATCCTTTAGTGTTATTTCCCCTATTGGTTATGGCTTATATTATCCCGTCGAATAACTTGAGTCCTGGTAGTACGAAAAAATCCATTATTTTGTCAGTAGGTTTTCCTTTATCGCCTCCAGCTGATTTAATATTAAATTGGGCTTTGGTTGGGATTGGATTTACCGCTAGCTCTGGTTTTATGAAATTTTTATTGGCTCCGGTGTCAATGAGAAACTTGAGCGTCTCTTTTGTCCTGTACTCTATAGGTACGGTATGCTAGAGAGGCTCCCGTCATAACATTTACTTCGGAGGTTTCTCCTTTATCAAGATGTTTTAATTTCTTGATAATCATTGACAACTTGGTTGTATTGTTCCTCTTCTTCTCGAGTTTCGCGGTGATAGATTCTCTGGTTTCCTCGAGGTTTATTATGAGAATAATTTTCGCGTTTAATTGTTTTCTGGTAGTTTGGATGTACTAGACGGTTGATGTAGTTAACTTGTTTCATTCGGATAGATGGATCAACTTCCATTGGTAGTGCTGGTTTTGGTTATGTTGGTCGATGAGGCGGCATTTTAGTATTTTGATATTGGATGTTGTATGCAATATTTCATTGTGGCGCTGGCATATTGTAATCGATATTTTGTTGGGGCGTTGATATATTGTAATCAAATCTTCGTTGGGACACTGGTATTTAGTCAGGTTTCCTTTGCATATTTCGTGGATCTACAGGAGTTACTTGATTAATTGGAGCTATTATTGAATTGTTGATTTTCCCCTCATGATTAGTGATTTTAATTTTGTGTATCAGAATATAAGAAGCAAGAGCAGGAATTCGAATAAGCTGCTGGCTTACATTGAGTCTAAATTGATTCGTTTTTCTGAAACCTGAATCTTTAATGATGAAATTGGGAACTTCGGTATGCATGATTATAATCCGTTTGCTAAATTTAATGAGGATTATCCGGAGGTCCAATGGTGTTGCAATTTACGTTTGTAATCAGTTGAATCTTGACTTTAGGTCTTTTGATGGTGTTGGTATAACTTTTCCTTGGTATTCGAAAATATTTTGAATACTGTCTGTATTTACAGACTGCATAGTGCTGATATTCCAGAGCTCATTATATATTTCACTAGGCTTCTGCAAAACTTGCTTTATCCAAGCCTTTTAATTGTAGGGGATATTAATATGAATTTCGTTCGGAGAACTACGCATGTTGATAATCATCTCTTAAATATTTCGTCTATAGTTTTGATCTTAAGATAATAGTTGATGAACCTCCCAGGATTTTTAAAACCCCGGCTACCTGCATTGACAATGTTTTTTTAGGTATGAACAGATATTTTAAAATATTTTGGTATCTCAGACCACTATCTCTTATTGATGCTATATTCATTGGACTTACTGTACAAAGCTCGAATAAAGGATATATGGTAAAAGAGAGGCAGATATGTCGAACAGATTATGATTGTTTCAAAGAAATGTTTATAATGAGTCTAATGTGTCATTAGTTCATGATAATTTAAAAATATTTTAATAGGTCATATTGCTAACTGTACTAAATTGATTTCAGACAATAAAACAGTCAAGCTCGAGCCATACATATCTGATAATTTATTAAAAGACATACGTAAATGAAATAGAAAATACCACCCAGCGAAAAAGTTTTCCAAATATAAGGGCTACAAAATATTTCTACATAAAACTGTTTAAAAATAATTGAATTGATGCTCGCAAAAACTGGCAAACTGTAAATAATGATATTTTTGTGTGCATTGGGATCTCCAATGGTCCGACTGTGATGGCTAGGTTGGAAGGAAGTCGAATAGTTACCGAGCATTGTGATGTTATGAATAGTAGTTATTTCTCACTTTTTCCAGGAGATATTATTAATTGTCTAAAACATAAATCGCTTCTTGAGATAGAATTTCAAATAGTGTTGTTAAAAAATGGCTTGCTTTCTTGTGAACGTCTTACTTAAGTGTAGAAACAGGAGTTTTTCCTGCAACCTTCAAAAGAGCTGTTGTTATTTCTATATTTAAGAAACATGGTAAAACTTGTATAAATAACTATCGACCAATATCTATCCTTTCCATTTTCTCTAAAATATTTGGAAAGGCTATTATGCACAGAATTGTTGATTTCTTGGATAAAAATGAATTAGTAAAAATACTAAACAAGCAATTTTAGAATTTAGATAGCATTGATCGAGGACTACAGGTTTCAGCAAAGTTTGTTGACTTAACCAAGGCCTTTGAGTTGATCATAAAATTCTAACGCTGATCATAATAATCTAAGTGATCGAACTCAAGTAGTTGGCATCAATAATCTACTGGGCAAGGAGCTGCATATTAGGGTTGGAGTTCCTCAACGTTTAATCTTTCATCTATTTACGCTTGCATCAACAATCATGCGAACATAACTACACTTTAATATTGACCACGGCTAGGTTATGCTAGCTATTTGTTTGGAAGCCCATAATTTGATTTTGAGCAACAATACTAAAGTTAAGCATTTCAGAGATAGCCAGAGATACCAAATAACGCTTATATATCATGCTTTTAGCTTTAATAAGAGTCCAATTTTTACCCGTAACGGTTGGCCAAAGTATTGATCCTTGCGGCAACCCACGCACTACATTGACACAGCATGATTTTTCATCACCAAAAACTGACATACTGGGAACGACCGCTTGGATAGTTTTTAATTAATTTAATCGCGTGCTGCGAAAATTTAAAATGATTTTGTAATTTAAGAAGCAAAATACCATGATTCAATGTATCAAAAGCCTTCGAAAAGTCAAGTAAAACCAATAGTGCAACATGACCCTTATCTAGAGTAGCAAAAATGTCGTCCGTTATTTTGAGTAGCGCTGTTGCCGTACTGTGTTTAACCCTGAAACCAGATTGAAATTTGTTAATCATTTTAATATTCTCCAAATATTGGACCATTTGATCACATATGACTATTTCAAGAACTTTGGATAACATAGGTAATATGCTAATGGGTCTTAAGTCCTTAATATCTTTGTACAAAGTTGTATCCAATAGGTTTGGTTTAAATTTTGTTTTATATGCACTATGTGTGGCAATTCGCAAATAAAATTTAATTACCAAAACCCATATAATGTGTGTTGAACTGGAAATTTCTCGTGTCCGGTAGAATAGCGTTGGTCGTAATAAAAATGGTTGGTTTTGTCGTCGGTGTCCAAAATGAAGGCGAAGGTCCAAAAAATCGTTTGGGGTGTTATCGTGTCCAATTTACTTGCGTAGGTCAATAAAATGTCGAAGCGGCTTTCTCAATTCCAATTTTTTGTTCCGGTATATAAAAAATAAAAATTCACTGGTTTTTTGTTTGTTTGGTTGATCACTGTATTCACTGGATTATCTCAGACTATTGTACATAATATTTTCTTTTACATATTTATATAAAAATAATTGTTATACAAAATTAATTTAAGTGTTACACAATAAATATCGCCATCTAACATTTAAAATAATTAATATATAAGGTACTATAATTACGTTGGTATCTTAACTATAAATTATTTTCTAATTGATAATAATAATTTTAATTACAAAGGTTGGTATGATTGTGACTTATGTTAATAAAAATGTCAGACTTGTTTAGTAAGTAGAATATAAAACAAGAATGAAAAATTATTTAAATGTAACGTTACAATAATTGATTTTTTTAATAATTGATTGATTATGTGATTAAAAAACGGCGATACATCAGCCGGTAAATTAGATAAGTATAATTTATAGTTTTTTTTTTGTGTTTCGATGATTCTCTGTGGTTTTTTATTGTTTTCAGGATGTCAGCTGTTTGATCATCATCAACAATCTTTAGTATTTGAACACTTGGCAACCGGCACAACTCTCGAAAATTCCCTTTGAGTAGGAAATCGCGATTCATTTAAACAACTATTAATCAAACAGCAAAGAACTGGTGAGATATATTCTAGAATCAATTTAATAAATTTAATAGGAATTCCGTCGTCACCAATTGAGTTGGACTTAATTCGCAACACGGCCTGTTTTACTGCAGTTCATTAACTGTATTGAAACTAAATTTATGTTCTACATTATGATCTACGTTACTAATACTTATATTATCAATATCATCACTATTTGATATAATCTTTGCAAACCAAGTGTTAATTTCATTAGCTGAAAAATGAGGAGTTGTTACAGCTACATCTCTACAAAGACCAAGGTTACGGATATTATTTCACAAATTTCGGGGCGGCAAATTGTGGTGAAGCATTTTATTCAGGAATTTGGATTTCGCTGATCTAATGAGCTTTTTGACATTGCTTCTACTTTTACAAAAGGCTATACGGTTCTCACTCGTTTTATTATATTTCCAAAAAATTTTAAATTTCAATCCAATTTCGGCGTTATTCGTTTAGGACCAATAAAAGTTTTAATTGGGACATGTTTATCAAATAAGCCAAGAATGTATTTATTAAGTAACGAAAATGGTCAATGGTTTCGGCATTATTTTCATTATTTAATAAATCCATATTTAAACGAATTTTCGGAATTTTTCAAAATTTTCGTGACTTTTCTAGAATTTACACTCTTTTCCATATTTTTCATTATTATCCAGATGTTTCTGTATTATTGAAATTATTCTATATCAATCAATGTTCACATAATATATAACAATTTTTCGAATTTTTCTGTGGTAATCGAGATTATTCTGTGGTTTATTCTAGATTTCTTAAGTTTTTCGATATTTCGATATTCGAATTTTGTAAGGCAATGTTCTGCGCTTAGCTTTGAGTTGTAAAAACTATCAGAGTTACACATACAAATCTAAATGGTGATATTTAAAATGTTTTGAGATTATGACAAAATTTCGATATTTCTCTGATTTCGTGTAGGTTATTCGAAATTATTCAAGACTGTCCAGGTTATTTGCGTTTTACATGGCGGTGATTAGTACGTATATGATTCCCTTTGGTTTTACACACTTATGGATAATTTGATATTTGAGAACTTTCTAGAATATTCAAGATACTTTGAAAATTCGACATTATTGAGATTATTTCGAAATTCTTGATTTCAAATTATATTCGAAGTTTATGATACTTCATCGACATTATTTAGAACTTATCATAGCATAGAGTTGCAAGATGTTTTGTTTTATTTGAAGTCATTCAACTGACTCACTTTGCGTTTCATCTACTTTTGAACGATGGCCCGAATATGCAAATTAGTTTTCTTACAGAAGGTACGCTCGAAAATGTAAACACATTAAGGATGAAGGATATTTACATTGAGAACAAATATTTTGATTTTTTTCCAAAAAATACCCTTTGTAATATCGCACAGTTTCGAAAAGTGAAAGTTCTTAAAACTAAAAGTTCTTGACATTTGTTGCAAATACATAATTTATGCTCATAAAACGAAAGACAGAATTTATGGAAAGGCATAAAAATTATCGAAAAGGTATAAATAAATTATCAAGCTTAAAGCTCATTGAGAAAAAATACTGTAAATTAATCCCAAAATACGATGTTCCCTTATAATACTCAAGGCGCTCGGCACAAAGGCCACTGAGAGGGATCCATGGCTAATCCACATATTAGTAAGCAAATTAGACAATGAAAGTAAGACGCAATTGGCGCAGATGTCAAAATTGTTTTCGAAAGCATCACACTCTCCTCCATGAAGCGAGTACTGGTTTCAAAAAAACACAACAAGATGCCCATGAATCGCCGAAGATAATACAGGCCAAAGCTACAAATATTTCAACAGAATCATCCATTTTTCTGAAGGTGGCAGGGAACGCAACTTCAGCCGTATTACCCACTGATAAATTCAAGGTATTACTAGACTCTTCGTCGCAAGCATCATTCATTTCTGAAGGTTGTGCGCAGATTCTTAAGCTGTCGCGAGGAAACGGTTGAATATTAGTTCATGGAATTGGTGAAGCTGCGGCTGATCACGCTCGAGGTTGTTTAGAGTTATCTATCGAATCAGATACCGACAGAGACGTAGAAATAGCAACGAAGGCATTCATTATGCCTCATATTGGGTATCAGTACGCAGAATGTGAATTATACCAAACAGATTATGAATTGTTAATCAAGTTGGAGTTAGCGGATTCTAAATTTAACGAACCTGGCTTGGGGTCGATATTTTCATGAAGATTATTCAAAATGGAAAAATTCCATTATCCAACAACCTTGTAGCTCTAAATAAAAGTTTTGGTTGGGTAGTGGCTATGGACGTCTAATGTCCAATAGAGAAGTAGTTGAGAACTTTAATGTACTTTTTGATATTTACCGTAGTCTCGGTCGATTCTGGGAGATCGAGGAATTACCAAAGAAAAGCCACCGATCTAAGGAAGAAGATTCATGTGAGCAGATGTTTTGCAATACAACAAAACACGATAAGGAAAATAGGTTCATAGTGGCACCGCCATTTCGCCATTCACTAATTAATTTAGGATCTTCCTATAATAGTGCATTGAATAGATTACGAGCGACGGAGAAAAGGTTTCAAAGAAACGTACAATTTGCAAGCAATTCATGAATGAATACGAATCGTTGGGACACATGAAATTACTCTAAGGACGTCCTAATATGAAAAATTACTTTCTGCCACATCATGGAGTGCTAAGGACATCCAGTACTACAACGAAGCTTAGGGTGGTGTTCGACGCATAATAAAACAGCTGAGTATACCGAGGTTGGAGCTGATGGGCGCACTTTTGCTCAGTCAGTTGGTTGATATGATTCAATAATCGCTCACATTAGATATAACAAATACAGTGTTATGGACAGATTCACAAATAGTCCTTGACTGGCTGTCTGATCATTCCAGGAAATGGACAACATTTTTAGGAAATAGAACTAGTAAAATTATGTCTAAACATAAACGTTGCCAATGGAGACATGTGTCCTCAAAGGAAAATCCTGCCGATTTAGAGAGAGTAGAAAGTTTCACATTTAGTGGATTATGGTGGCAGGGCCCTCAATGGATTAGGAAGAATCATGTTGGCCAACCCAAAGAGCTACAAAGTCGAAAGAAATACACGTTGAAGAAAGAAGACCGGCCAACTCAGACAGCTTCATTATAGAAGTAGCAAGCAGCTTGTCAACGAAGAGCTTTATGAGAGCGTTCAAGCGATTTATTGCTAGACGCGGAGTTTGTCATACCATATACAGTGACAATAGAACCAATTTTGTAGAAGCTAGGAATGACTTTAAGGAGTTTTCCAGTCTATTGAAAACAATTCTAATGAGTTCTCTTCCTTCTTTCTTAGAAACAAAATTAATTGGAAGTTCAATCCTCCAGCAGCTCCTCATATGGGTGGTGGTATGCATTTGAAACTAGGAGTACTCAACGTTAATGGCTTAAATCGAAGCAGTAATCATTTCAAGGCCGATATATGCACCAACACCTCAGAAGACTGTAGATACGCTCACTCCAGCACACTTTTTTATTGGAAGAGTTCTCACTAATATACCTGAGATAGACGTCACGAAGGCAAAGATTTCACCAAATGAGAGGTGGAAATTGGTTACACAAATCAAACAAAACTTTTGGTTTCGGTGGCACAAAGAGTATCTTCGTTTGCTTCAAACGAGTCAAAAATGGCACAGCCAGCACACCAATCTGAAAGAAGGCCACATATTAGTTATTCTATCTGAAGACAACTTAGCTATAATAAGTTGGGCTTTGGCAAAAGTTAGAAAAACACATCCAGGTGATGACGGGAAAGTGAGAGTCGTAACGATCAAAGTCGGCAATTCCGGAAAGACAATACCACGTTCAATAAGTAAACTTTACAAGTTGCCTGAACATCCGTTTAAATCGTGGGATTCAAGGCAGGCGGGAAATGTTGATACAGCTATTCAATCACATTGAAGCAGCTGAAATAAGAAGAATTATGTAGTTGTATTTTGTTTACTTACCTAAAGAATAGATTCACGCCATATTTGTTATTGTATAAATCTGTTGTCAAAAATATCATGGCTCAAAACCCTTGGCAATATGAAGCATTTATATATTGTAAATAATTATAGTAGAGAAATAGAGGAGCTAGATATTATATATTTCAAGTTAGTAAAAATTAAGGTCGTAGACCAATTTAGAAGAATGAAAAAGTACAAGTAATTGCTTTATGTTATTGTTGTAAAAAAAAAACTTTTGTATTCATTCGCATATCAGAAGTTCAGTCGAGAAGTTTACAAAACAATAAATCTGTAAAGTCGTCAGAATGTTGCAAATTATCAATTGAAACAACAGCTGATTTCGAAATTAGCAAAAAACTTTATTCAAGCCTTTTATATATGTATATTGGTTCTTTTTCTTTATCTTTTCAATATCTATCCACATAGCATAAATGCTAACAAAAGAATGATTCGAAAAGCATGGCGTCCTCCTTTCTTCTCTTCCTATACGTAAGTGTGAATTCGCCGCCATTTAGTAGTTTACAGCTCGGCCAATCTGACTCAGTGATTGACCCCGATCACCGATTGGGTAACCTAGAAACTCAGCCTCATCTTCTCCCTCGGAATTAGGTCTGTGGAAATCGTCTTTGTCGGTGTCAGTATCGCATTCGCTTGACTGATCAATTGAGCTTTCGGCCGTGCACGGTGGTATCCACCGACGCATTTTATCAGAGCACCCTGTATTTTATAGAGCCATAATCAAAAAATCTGAGCTTTTATAAGGGAATTATAAACGAGGAAAAAACGAAACTTTTCATAGTAAAACACACAAAACATATGGGAAATCACTTTTTTTCCTAAGACAAATTTTTCAATGAAAACGTTACAAATTCTTAATTATGATTTCTGAAATACTTTCATAAATTTTTGAATTTCTACATACATGAATATCGTTTAAGTAAATCGTTTTCATTTTCTTGTAATAATTGATTTATTTAAACCAAAATATTTAAAAAAAATCATAACAACAGCATTTTGGTCAAATTGAAATAAAAGCTTACTACGATTCGTCTGGTCATTAAGTCAATATACATTGCATAGATGGCAATGATGGCCATAAAAATTTGGAAAAATCGTACCAAAAATTACCATCTGTGGAAATTTCAAGTTCAAAAATTGTAGGAAAAGCAAAACCAATTTACAAAATATAGGAACGTGTGATAATTTTGCGATAAAATAATTTTTTTTCGTATTTTGCTGTGACCATTTTAGACATATTACGTATTATACTAGTAAAACTAAAGATAAATTTATCAAGTATTATTTTAATTTGTCAGAGCCAACTTTGATGTATTTTTCAAAATGAAAGTTTGAATAAATATATTTTAGAAATAATTTAATTTTAATATTTCTGCAATAAATATTTACTTAATACCACCAATATGGCCTTATTGTATGTTGTTCTTAAAGATATGTAGAAAACTTTTATATAAACATTTTATAATATTTTTGCTTTTTTCATTGAAAAACTTGAAGCTAGAAAACACCATTTTTACTATGGATTCCTATGGAAATCATTAAAAAGTTATACCACTAAAAAAGCTTCTAAAAATACGTCGTTAAGATTATGGCTCTATACTCTAGAAGGCTTTGATTTTATTCGCTTCTACAACTCCATCGTATGGAAGTTGTGCCTGCTGACAACACTCAATGTCTCGGATAACGTATCTATCATTTCCTAAAACTTTACGAACCACATATGGACCGCGGTATTTTGGAATGAGCTTCTTATTTGATCCTACGACTGAATCTACGTTTTGAATTACCACATAATCTTCAACATTGAATCGTTTCGTTGATTTTTGATGATCCTCATGGCGACTCTTCTCGTATTCTTGCCTCTTGGTGATTTTGTTGTGAGCGTTTGTTCGGAGCTCTGCCAAATCTCTTGGTGCCTCAGGTGTCTCCTTATTACCTAAATATTCTGACAGTTCGTCCACTATTTTTCCTCGTTGTTCTGCACCGAATAATAATTTGCTTGGTGTTTCTTTCGTAGTGGCATGCGTCGAATTATTACTTGCGTATTCGATCTGTTGTAATTTCTGTGACCAGTCCGCGTGATTGATGGGATTGCTTAATTTTCCCAGAACGGCCTTCAAAATCCGATTAACCCTTTCGGCCTGGCCATTGGCCTGGGCCAATGCGGTGGCCACCTTCACATGTGCCACATTATTTCCCGTCAAAAATTCCGCGAATTCCAAGGAAATAAAACAGTTGCCTCGATCCGAAATGATTCTACGTGGTCGACTATAAAATGTGAAATATTTCTCCAGAGACGACATAACCTCTTTCGTGCTCGTTGAATTTACCGCAAATAATTTAACGCACTTCGTAAAAGCATCCACAATGACCAATACATGCCTCCTTTTGTTCATGAATGCCGGTAATGGGCCAAAGTGATCCACGTGCAATGTATCGAATGGAATCGGTGCCTTTGGTATGCAATACAAACTTTGTTCAGACACACGTACCGGTACCGCGTACATAATGCATTTGATACATTTGTCGATAAATGACTGCAATTTTGTTTTCATCTTCGGAAACCAGTAGTGTTCGCGAATCTTTTCGTAACATTTATCCACCCCTGGTGTGCTAGCTTTTCATGATTAATTCGAATAATGTTATCCTCCATTTCTGCCGGCACGTATATCATACGATGTCCTTCACCGTTTTTCCTGTACACCAAACCATACACTAGTTCGTAGTCGTCCATTGCCTCATTCTCTAATTTTTTCCGCAACGCCAAAGAGTTAGTGTCCCTGTTTTGGGCCAATTGTAATTGCATGACAACGCTGATTGGATCCACTGCCACTACCGTGCATTTCGTGACCGCTTTCGTCCGCTCTACCTCTTTTTTTTGTTTCCACGTCCACGTGGGTCACTATTTCCGCCTCATTTTTTGTGTGGCATCGGCTTAGTGCGTCTATACATGTGCCTTGTTTATTCCTGGTCTATGTCTCGTCTCAAATGTGAATTTTGAAAATTCCAATGCCCATCTGGCAATCTTCGGATTCATGTGCTTTCTTTCCAGCGTCAAGTGCAGCGAATTGCAATCAGTTATCACTTTGAGCTGTTTGCCCTCCAAATATATTCTGAATCTTTCCAGTGAATATAAAATGGCCAATGTTTCTAATTCAAAACTGTGATATTTGGCTTCTGCCGTCGCAGTAGCCCTCGAATAAAATGCCGTCGGATGAAATTCTCCGTCATTTTGAACTGGCGTCGCTGTGCAATTCAGTTCCTCGTTCAGGATGATAAATCGCTAGTATTGGGCCAGTCATGAGTAATGCTTCTTGGCATTTTTCGTCAAAAATAAAAGGAACGTTTTCCTTCAACAGATTTTGCATCGGGCGTGCGATTCTCGAGAATTCCGGGACAAACCGACGGAAATACGAAAATATCGCATAGGATATTTTTTATTTGCCTCAATGTGTGCCTCACTTGGTCTTATTCCTTCCGAAGTAACAGAGTACCCCAAGTAATTGATTTCCGTACAACAAAATTGACATTGCTTCAAGTTTAGTAGTAAACCTCGTCGTGCCAATCGTCGCAATATTTTCCTCATTAATTTCTTGTGTTCGGCCAGAGTTTCCGTTGCCAATAATATATCGTGCATATAAATAATAATTTCACCCTTTTCCAGAAAATCTTTGAAAATTATATTTATAAATCGATGAAAGACCGCTGGCGCATTCTTCAATCCAAATGGCATGCGACGATATTCGTATTGTCCATGCGGTGTTACAAAAGCGGTGAATTTACGCGATCGCGGTGACACGCGTACCTGGTGAAACCCGCTTTACAAATCCAGCAACGTAAAATATTTTTTTTTTTCCCGAAATATTCGACGCAGTAATCAATCAAAGGCAGCGGATAATTGTCCCATATCGTTAATTTGTTAAGAGCGCGATAGTCTACACATATTCTGGTGCTCCCATCCTTCTTTTTTACAAGCACAATTGCTGACGCATAAGGTGAATCGCTTGGCGTAATTATCCCTTCTTTGATCATATCGCAAATTTTCTTCTGAACCTCAATCTTTTCCACATGAGCTAAACGTCGTGGTGCGTGGTGAAACGGTACATTCGAAGTCAAATGAATATCCATCTCATAGTCGAACGGTTCTACCTCAATATCCTTTGGTACCATATAATTCTCCTCGATTATTTGTTTGACCTCATCGTAATCAATCGCCTCTAAACTCTTGTTTATTTCTGGGATTGGCTCATCTCTAACAATATCAACGGCAAATATTTACGGTAAATCGAATTCAAGGCTTAGACCCTCCTCAATTAAAGTAAGACTTAGGTTATCCCCGGAATTTCTTTGCGGTGTGACCGTTTTCCATCACTGGCTTAATTGGCCTCAAAATATTCATTTGTGCAAGCTTATTCAAAATTAAATCAGGTACACGGGGATACGTTTCATTTTGGACAAAATTCTTTTAATTTAAAAGCAAAAGTTTCAATCGGTCATACATTATTGTCTTCGACTGGACCAGCTTGATATTAAAAATTTCCAAAAAATCTCTTTCTAAAATTATGTTAATGCTGATTGTTGGGTAAAATTATCAAATTAATCAAACGAACTCTATTGATAAATTTAATTCTACAAGTAATGATCCCATGGGTCCTCAGTGCCTCGCCGCCAACGCCTCTTATTCTTGTTGCCTCAGTTGCCTCGTTGACCTCAAATGGTATTGCCGCTCACCGCACGAAACTACTCGAACTGCCAGTGTCGAAAAGAGAAACGTATTCGTTGTACTCCGTGTACTAATACAAATTTACGTTTGCCAATTCTCGTGCCCCAGCATCAGGATCCTTAATGTCCAGTTCTGGTGTCACAGCTGCTACCAAGTGTTGGAACTCTGGTTTCACCTTCTGGATGTATCGTCTATTGGTACAATTTTCCGCATTGTGCAATAGTTCTCGCGCCATCGGCTGCCAGCATTTCCGGCACACGCTGTTCGGACGAAGTTCCATTTTGCACTGTTTCGAATGATGTCCCATTTGATCGCAATTATAACACCTGTGCGGGTCCCTCGAAGCTGGTACGTTTGCCGCCGCTGCCCGTGCGTTTCGTTGTGCCGCCGCCTCAGCCTCTTTATCTGCAGCCTCCTTGCATGCTGCGTCCTCAATTTTGGGTTCATAACGGAATATTTGCCTCTTTAATTAGCTTATATTTTAAATGCCTTGCAATATTGTCTCCTCTCGCGTTATTATATATGTTATATATATATATATACGTGTTGTGAGAGACGTGTTGTCTACGTTATTTACTTTACTTATTTGGGGTGATTGTTATTTATTATATTTTTGGGGGTTATTTCTTTTATTATACTTTTGGATGTTATTTACTTTGGTTGATTGTTGACAACCGTACTTAGATTTGTCAATTTTTATAGTCACTTGGCGCTTGCCGCGGGTGGGGGCTATGACCCAAGTGATATACTTTTTTTAGTGAGACAGTGTTGTTATTTGTAAGAAAGTCAAGATCTCGTCAATTATATAAGATTATTCAGCGGGTACAATGTACTGCCATATTTCTTTCTTATATAACGGGTCAATCTTGACGGTGCCCAAGTGTTAGTTTATTTTTTATACTCACCAAATTTGTTCTCCAATATTTGTACTTTAAAACTTAATTTGTTTTGATTTTAACTTTTTATTTGAATAGTTTGTGACTGATATAACTTTAATGCTAATTTTAACAGAGTTGATATGATAATACTGATGATACTTTCAACTGAACTGATACGATAATAATGAATTTTTTTAACTGAAATTTCTTGTTCTTATATACTAAAATTATGTGGTAACTTACACTAACAACTATATTATAATTACTTCTGCTGAATTGTATTGTTCTATATTTACTAAACGCATGGGTTAATGTAATTTTGGGTCACTTTGGTTATTTTGATTTATTTGCATTTCCTAATAATTTTATTCGATTATATTTAATTTTTATTTACATGTTGCGTTTTTTGTTATTACATATTTATTGTTTTCAGGCATATGGTCTACTTTCATTTTTATGGTGCATTCTTAATATATTATTTATTGCATCATTTGCATTTTCTTTAAATTTAATTTCTTATTAAGTGTATAACCCTTTTTGTTTATCTTTTATTTTATTTCTACATAATTTCAATATCATTTTATTTCCGCCGACCTTGTCTACACATTCAAATAATTTTTTATTTCTTCCGTATGTTCTTTACTTATAATTTTCTTTTCTTACGAATTCTTTTCTTACAATTATTGTACGTATTATTTCGCCTGAATATATGTTTAAGTAATTTATTGAGTGAAATGTATGTCTGGTAAAATAATTTGGTACTTGAGTGGAAATGTTTTTGGTATATGGGATGTTTCTTGATACGTTTTGAGTAAAAGTCTTTAACTTTGAGTTTTATATAACTTTTTAATCTTATTTGGGTGCTATATGTTTCACAACAGCGTCGGTAGGTTCATATTATCGATGATAATGTCGACAATTTGAGCATCTGTTAGCCGCCCTTCGCCCATTTGGCGATGGAAACATTCCATTTCCAATGCAAAATGGTGCAATGTCTCCTTCTTTTCACCTGAACGTCACCATTTACGACTACGCATGGCTGCTTCTATGTCTGCACTTGTATTTTTGTCGCCAAATTCCTCATTTAGCCGCTTCTTCAATAATACGTAAGTTCCCACATCTTTGTGAGTCAACAACGTTTTTGCCGCACCAGTGAGCAATTGTCTCAAGTACAATATTTTTACACGATCGTCATGCTCCATTGTTCCAATAATGTCCTCAAAATTTTGGAAAAAGATGCGAACGTCACTGGTGGTATCATGTGTACCCCATTGCGTAGCGACACAGGATTGGAACGACTAGGATACGGCACAGTGCGTAGCCTCTTAGGCAGCAATATCGGATTTGCCTCAAGTTCATGGTACGAAATATTCCGGCTGCGGAAGGTCGCACTCCCCCGTGAATCAGCACAAGCCAAAGCAGCCTCAGCCGACGCAATAGTTTCTACCAATCTGGCCTCTGAACGTCTTTGTGCCTCAATTTTATCGACTTCTTCTCGTTCCCGCATTCCGCGGATTCGCTCACGCAAAGTCACAATTTCCTCTTGTTTTCGTAATAATGCAATTTCTTCATTTTCGGCCTCTTGCACTGAATTTGGCAATGTACTTACTGTACCAACTACCTCGTTGTCCTCAGCCTCGTCCGCATTCCAATCCTTTTTCCACAAGAAACAAAATATTTCACTATTCGTCGTTTATAGTTTTGAATTTACCAACCGGTTTGCCACTGATTCGTGGTTCGTTTCCCAAATTTACACAAATTATTTTCACTTCAATTTTCCGTCCACAAAATAAAAGTTTTCCAAAATTAATCGTCCACTGATTTTTTTTCTTCGTTCTCGTGTTCGTGTTCTCAATGCACCGCAAACAATTAACTTCACAATTTCAATATTTGCTCTCACCCCACATCTGAAGTTGTAAAGTCGTCAGAATGTTGCAAATTATCAATTGAAACAACAGCTGATTTCGAAATTAGCAATAAACTGTATTCAAGCCTTTTATATATGTATATTGGTTTTTTTTCTTTATTTTTTTAATATCTATCCACTGAATTTGCCGCCATTTAGTAGTTTACAAATCAATAAATTATAAATTTATTGAAAAATTGTTAAATACTTTAACTACATATTCAAATTGGTTTTATTTAAATACTTGGTGTTGTACCAACATTTACGAGCAAATAACCTTCCTTTGCAATATCAAATTTTAGAGTTGAAAATGGTTTGGTTTGAAAGCCTCTTAAAACTAAAAGCTTTTGATAATTGATGATTAAGTTTGAGCACAAAGATTCTAAATTTTACCCAAAATTCCGACACCCTTGATGAAATCATATTTCTGAGTAAAATGGTTTGGTTAAGAAAGCTTTAATAATTGAAAGCTTATAAAATTAAAAGTTCTTGATTCTTGGAAAACTTATACATAAACATTTTATCAAAAATCTAAAAGTATGAAAAAGGCTTAACGTTAAAAGTTAAGTTAAAACCCAAACTATTTTCCAAATACATATTTTATGCTTATACAATTATTTAACAATACTTTTAATTAATGCGGGACTAGACGATAGGAAGAAATAAGTTTTTCACTAAAAGCTTTAATTGTTCATAGGGATGTATACAAGAAGCACTTTAAGGGCCCCAAAAAAATTTTTCGGGGGCCCAAAATTTGTAGTTACGCCATTGGTTCACAGAGCGTTTTCCAACTAATAAAAAATCAGTTTTTGCTGATTAGTGGTAGATACAAGATTAAAAGTCGTTCTTTTTTTACTGTTTCCTCAAGATTTCAAATTCACTAAAGTATTCTACCAAACCTCTTACCTGCCTTAACTAATTATTCCTTGATGTCGTGATAATCTCATCACCGATTAATGTGAAAATAAAATAAAAACCAAATTATTTATTTTCAAAAAAAAAAAAATCGTTTTAATTTTTTTGTTAATCATTAAAAAATAATTATTTACAATTTACACAAAAATCATATAATAATTCTCATTTGTTTTTGTTGTTTTTTTTTTTTGCCTTAATTTTTTCATTTCTTATCACATAACTATTTGGTTGTTCGTTTTTCAGTTTTTATTTTATATTTAATCAATACTTAATTGGCACAAATTTTTTTTTTTTTTTTTTGTTCACCATTTATCATAAATTATTTAAATTAATTAATAAATTAAAAAAACATGTAATTAAAACAATAAAATATTTAATATGATTTAAATTACGGCATCCTGAAACAGCTTTTGTATATGGATCCGGATCACCAATTATTTCGGCTGGTTGAGCTGATGATAAATAAACAAGTAGACAAAAAAACAAATTAATGTTTATTTATTGCTCTATACATAAATTATAGTTGGGGAATTAATTTATTAAATAAAATTAAAATGAAAAACAAATGAATTTTTATTAAATTTAATGAGTTTTTATATGGTTTTAAATAATTAAACTGTCTGCGTGTGTTATGTGTATGTAAATATATATAATTACCATTTAATACGTGCAGTGTTATTGTAACGGGCGGACTATTTGACGGATTACACGTGTAATTGCCCGAATCTTTTTCTTTGGCCGATTTAATTATTAGTGATCCAATCTGTTAATAAAAATAAAGAAATATTTTTTTTTTTTTTATACCGAGTTAAAAGCTAAGCGCTTATATTTATTTACCGTACTATGTGGATCAATTTCTGGATCAAAATTTGCCCGTTCAATCGTTACCTGCCATCCTATTCGATTTTCAGTTAACAATTGCATTGCTCCGTGCGACCATATAATATAGGACGGCGGTTCTAGGGCACCACGTACAACACATCTCAGTACCACTGTACTGCCTGATTTAACGTATCGATCACTTTCACCAATTAATTCAGTTCGTGGTACTGCAAAAAACAATCAAAATTATTCATTTAAAATAATTTGTTGGAAACATAAAATTTAATCCATAATAATAAGTTACCCTTTCAAAAAAAAAAAAAAAAAAAAAAACATAATTGAAGCATAAACAGCAAAATATGTATGTACGACGGAAATTACATAGAAAATTTCCATGGAGGATAATTTTTTACACGTAAAAATGTCATTATCATCATTGCCGCATAAACAAACATATAACACACGTTATGTACAGTATAGATTGTATGTACAAAAATGTATGGTAGTTTATTAAAATTTACAATGAATAATTACGTCAACATCAACAACAACAATAATAATATTTTTGTTTAATTAACTTTTTATTTATTTATTTTTCCTTTATTTTAATGGGGAATTTGTGATGGATGCTCCAAGAGTTTTCCCAACACAAAATTATTATTAAACTGTAACATTGAACTACAAAAAACAAAAACTAATAAAAACCTTATATACTATACATATATGCACCAAACAAAAAATAAAAATTCAAAACCTCAATATTGTTGTTGATGGTTTTGGTTTGCCATTTTATTTTATGATTTTTTATATTTTTGTTTTGGAATTCGTATATGTAGAACAACTAACAACAATTGGGGAATAATGAAAAATTATGGTGTCAGTTTGTTAAATGCTAAATGCTAAATGAAGTTAATCATGCTGAAATTATTAATGTTTATGTCATTGTTGTTGTTATATGGTCGGGTCAGTCAGTTTCATTTATAAAATGTTTTGGAAAACATAAAATTATGTTTGCAACAGATTTTATATGTAATTAAATTTAAATTCATAAGGGGTATTGTAAAATTTTTTAAGTGGGTAAAAAGAATCCCACCATAAAATTAGAATCTTTATAGTACGTAAATAATTTTAATTATTATATGAAATTTGAAATTATAAAAGAATTCAATGAACGAATGCAAAAGTATATCCAAACGCAATTCAAATCATCAGCCGCGTTTTTTTATTAGCTCCGGATAGCAAGCTATCGGGAGTACCTACATGGGCAATTTCTAATAAAAGTTTTGCTATTATACGCATGAGTCGCTACTAAACAAAAACCTAAAATTTTAACCTAACTTCATGCAGTTGTATGACATTTCTTCAAAATAAAAATTCGGGAGAATAAAAATATCTAAAAATCATCGGGAGATTGTTGAGGAATACGTTAAAGTAGATGCGGCAAAAAGATTTTTAAAACCTGGAAAGCAAAAGGATAATCGAGATGCATTATTGTCGGAAGGTGACGAAGATGAAGATAAATAATATTTTGATGAAGTGGATATTCTTGGTATAAAATTCCATTCCAAACAAGGAATTACTATACGGATTCTAGGTATACGTAAAGACACAGTTTTATATCTCAGAAATTTGGACCCCAATTCGGCATATTATGATCCAAAAACACATTCTACGAAGGATAATTTTGATCCAAAATCACATCCAGAAAAGTATAACGATTTTTTGTTCACGAAGTTTAGAATTAAATAAACAAAATAATTTTATTATTTTAAAGCAGAATTATTTGCGTGAGAAGCTTTTGGTAAAATATTCTCGAAGTGGAAAAATCATTAAGGGACAAGAAAAACAAATCACTCGAAGCCGATATGAAAAATATTTATATTTGAATGATCACTTATCCAACTATGTATTTATACCTCTTAAAAATTTTTTATCTTCGACTATTTTCAGTAAGGCTGATTTATTTTATTCAAAGATTCAGTTTTCTTAAATCACAATTTGTATACTCTTTCGAACGTAACATACAAACTTAAATCGTTTGCTGTTCGGTAAACAATTTCGACATATTACATGGCTGCAAGTTAAAATTTTGTACAAGGTAACAATCCTCGCCTATTTCCCTTTCCCAAACTCTAGCCTTTTTAATATTTTTCATGGCATTACACACTAATAATTTGAGAAATGGATACAGGATACTCAAACAACAGCTGAAATGGATACAATTTATTCAAAGTGTGCGGCAAAATTATTAGCTTTGATAGCTCGCGTTTTTAATCGAAGAAAATGTTCACCAAGAGATAGATATTAAAGTCTTTTGAATCTAACTAAAAGTCACTCTCTCAGCTTTGAGTAGTATTTTAAACCAATTGAATTTATTGTAAATCCCGGTATAGAATGGGCATATCTAGGATCGGATAGCGCGGCAGTTATGTCTTGCCAATTTAACGGGATTCAAGGAAGATTTAAGCAAATAATTCCCGATCTTTCTTTACAAATTGCGAATAAGATTCGTTGTACTTATGTGCCAGTTACCCTTGCCAAAGCAACTAGCCTGAAATATTTTTATTTTTGCCCCATAGCTCCAAACGTTGCCATGAATTAAAAAAAGTTTCAGGAATATCTTGCACTGCTTGAGAATATTTGTGCGTGGCTCCAGTACACAACTCAACTCTAAAATAATAAAATTATTTTATTTATTTAATTATTATATTCTTTAGGGTTGTGATTTTGGATCAGGATTATCCCTCATAAAACATATCCCTCATAATATTCCGAATTGGGGTTCAAATTTCTGAGATTTTAAGATGTGTCTTCACGTATACGTAGACAACGTACAATATAATTCTGTATTTTGAATCGTTTTTTTTGTAGCAGGCATTTCCACTTCATCAACATATTTATCTTTATCTCTCGCCTTCATTTTTAGATATTTTTACTTTCCCGATTTTTTATTTTGAAGAAATGTTATACAACTACTGAAAAAAAAATAAATATATACAAAAATTGTATTAGCCGTTTGTTGATTATAGTCGTCTAAATTCATTCTAGATAAGCATTAATGATAGGAAATCCTAGACAATACATTTGTATACATTTAAATATGTGTTCATGCTTATTTGAATCTGAACCAAAATCAGCATCATCATCATCAGTATTTATATGTTATATTGAAAATTTATATTTAATTAAACTTTTACAAATGACGTCAGAGGTGGAAGTCAACAAATGTGCATGATTTCATTTATCGGCTTAAACACATGATAGCAGATGATGGATTACCAGCCAGAGGCTGATCTTACTCAGGTGTTAGACCTTTTCTTATCGGTGCACAAATCAACCAATCCAAATGCAACATGGCACTCCACGAAGACGATACTTCTTTGATTTTTTAGCAGTTACGACTTCAAGGAGGAGGCTAAGGAGCAGATACTATACAGATTCCAGAATCCTAGAGAATGTTTCTCCACAATTTAAATTAACGGAAAACCAGCATATTTATAGATTGTGCCAAAATATGAATCCAGCATTACGAAAAGTCACACTCCCATACATAAATTCAATGACAAACCAGACATGCTACGATCACAAGCAGTTTAGTGATAACAATTTAAAACGCAGACCCTTGATGAACGAGATGCAAATGGAAAATAGCAGCTATGGCATAACTCAGAACAAACAACAAAACGAACCATTTGTAACAAGCTACGGATTATTGAACTTGTTGCAGACTTTCCTGAAAGTTGTTCCACGCAGCATTTCTCAGCCGGCTAGAAATCAGTGGTGGTGAGGGGTGGTTCTTTGTGGACTTCAGGAAAGCTTGAATTTGCTGCATTGAAAAAAAAAAAATAAAAAGATAACTTAAACCTACATCGCGTCATGAATCACCAGCAGAACCAATACTAAGTTTAATTAACCACTCATTTTAAAAGAAAACCAAACAATTTATCATCAAAAAAAAAAAAAAAAACAAACCAAAATTTCCCGAACGAAAATGTACTAAAAAAAATAAAAAAAACACTTGAAATATTTTACTATTCACAAAAATTTTTCTTTTTTTTTATTAATTATTCAAACGAACAAAACCCATCACCATTTAATTTTAATTTTACCCATCTATATAAATTTATCTTATACAAAAAAAACCCTTACTTAATTATAACCTCGCCGCGTTGCAGATCTGATCCCGTTGAATCGTGGATTTACCGTCGACGCCGAAATTTGTTTTTTTTTATTATTTTTAACTTTAAATTATTATTTATTGTTTTCGTTAAAATTTATTTATTTTTTTTTTTTTTTTAAATTTAATTAATATTTCTTATGTTTAATTTTTCTTTTCTTTTTATTTTATTGTTTTTATTTTCACATGGTTTTTCAACCCACCGTTTAGCAATCCGCCACCTTTTTTTTTCTAGGTCTTTTTTTTTATTATTCTTATTTTATAATTTTATAATTTTTATTATTTTAGTTATTATTATTATTATTATGCAATCATTATTTGATTTTTTTTTCTTTCACTTTTATTTTATTTTATCATCTATTTAATTAATTTTATTTTATATTTATTTTTCAAAAAGAAGAATCATTCCAGTCCAGACAAAAAAAACTCGTCCGTCCTCTTCCATTTATTCTGCTTCACTCCCCTTCTTCTTCTCTCTTTTTTTTTCTTTTTTTTTTTTTTCATTTCCGGCATTCCCAATCTATAAATTTCTTCTATTCCTACTTTTATTTATTCCTAACTTTTATTCCTACTTCGATTTATTCCTAAATTATAATTACAATCGGTCAAATAAAATTAGTGTAAATATTTCGGAGTGTATTCAATTGATAAAAAAAAGCTGTCGGTTATAATTTTTCTGTTTTTTTTTCTTCATTAATTTGTTTGCTTTTTTTATTTATTTTTATTTTTTTTTTTTTTTTTACAAAATGAAAATTACCATCTTTCGTAACAAATCGTGGGGCAGACCCAGCACCCTTGAGATGTCTCAAGCCGGGCATTTTATACTAAGTATATGTTATTTTATGGTTAGTAGTAATCAATTAAAGTACTAAATAAGAAACCGAATCCAAATCTAAAAATATTGTTTTTTTTTTTTTTTTTTTTTTTTTTTAAAACTATTCGGCAAGTCGTAATTATCTATATTATTCACTAGTTACCAATACGTAGAAAAGAAACGATCATCGTATATCTTTCGCATGATAGACACCAATCGAATGTCCTTTAGTGTCCGCAACTTCGTAAGATACGTTACCTATTTTCCGAATTATTTGCCCTTTTACGAATTTAGGTGCGAGTTTTGCTGAGAAATTTGCAGCCGCATTGCTTTGCACGAAGTTTCTCACAAAAACATTTTGCCCAGGCTCAAAATTTCTTCGTTTACTTCGTAGATTGTAAGTTGTGTTACTTCTTTGGTAAGCGTTAAATAGATGAGACAAAACTAATTCTTGTGCAGCTGAGAGGCGATTAGTAACATCCATGACTGATGCTTGTTTATCATTTAACAGATTTAGATCCCTCATCAGTTTGTAGCAAGAACCATGATTTACCATGTGCTGTCTAAAAGTAAGAAAGTATGGGGAGAAACTTGTAGAACTGTGCACAGAGTTTCGTAATGCCGAACTGATTTCGTCTAAATGAACATCCCATTTCTTATGATCATCTTTGACATATGAACGAATTGCAGAGAGTATCGTCCGGTTAACCCTCTCAGATGCGTTCGATTGCGAACAATAAATGGGGGTGAATTGGTGTTTAATCCCATAGTAATCCAATAAGTCAGCGAGAAGATTAGATCTAAATTGAGGTCCGTTATCTGTAGTGATGACTTCGGGAACACCAAAAATAGAAAAAACACGCTTTTTCAAAAAGTTTACCACATGGTTTGCCGTAGCGGATTTTACTGGTTCTAAGAGAACAAATTTGGTATATTGATCTAATATAATTAATATAAATATATTCCCAAGACGACTTCGTGGATAAGGTCCTAAAAAGTCCATAAACAATTTTTGGAATGGTCGGTGTACCTCCATGAACTTACCCATTTCAGGCTGAGTAATGTAATTGGTGGCTTTAACTTGTTTACAAGTTTCACATTTTTGTATGTAATTTCTTACATCACGTGCCATAGTCGCCCAGTAAAATTGCCTTTGTAACAATTCAAGAGTCTTTGCCTGTCCCAAATGGGCTGCAGTGGGTGAGTCATGTGCCTGTGACAATAACGAAGGAACCAAGGAATCTGGTACTACAAGTTTCCAAGCCGAGATGTCATTCATGGAACTAATATCACCATTAGGACAAATGTACAATTTGCCATCTAATTGTTTAAAATTAGTTTTAGCCGTAGGGTTATCTGCAAGAGCCTGAACTCTGTCAACGTAAGCAAGATCGAGAAAGGCGTTTGAGTCTAGATTCACATGCAGAGGCGGTACACCCCCACCATCATCATCCTCACTCGGCTTAGTAATAGCTTCGAGATCCATTCGGGATAACGCATCAGGAACAACGTTTTGTGAACCTTTCCGATATTCAATACAAAAATCGAAACGTTGTAATTGAAGGCTCCACCTCGCCAGTCTTCCCGATAGATCTCGCTGATCCATTAACCACTTCAAGCTTGAATGATCGATGATGATGGTGAAAGTATAACCCTCCACATACGGTCTAAATTTTTTTACGCTGAGTACCGCAGCTAGGCATTCTAACTCGGTTACGCTATACTTACGTTGAGCAGGATTAAGCTTATGGCTGTAGTAGGCAATTGGATGTTCACTCCCGTCCTCAGACCTTTGGAACAATACGCTCCCGATTCCCCTTGAACTGGCGTCACATTGTATGAAAAAGGGTCGTTGAAAATCTGCATTTTGTAATACTGGAGCCGAAGTTAATGCTGCTTTAAGTTTTGTGAATGCCTCGTTCGCGGACTCATTCCACACAAGTTTCTGATTCTTCTTTAGTAAGTCCGTTAAGGGAGCGGTAATGGAAGCGTAACAAGATATGAATCGCTGATACCATCCCGCCAAACCCAAAAATGACCGTAATTGTTTGACGGTTTGAGGAGTTGGATAGTCTTCAATCGCCTGCACTTTGTCGGGGTCCATACGGATGATCCCGTTACCAATTACATGACCCAGGTACTTTGTCTCTTTTAAGACGAACTTGCTCTTTTCAACGTTGATTGTAAGATTTGCTAATTTTAATAACCTTGCAACCTCAGTTAATAGAGAGAAATGTTCTTCTAATTCTGCCGAAACGAGGAGCAAGTCGTCTAAATAAACAAAGACCCGGTCATGCAAATGGTACGGAATCACTTTATGCATCAGTCTACACAATGACTGAGGAGCATTGCATAGACCGAACGGCATGACCGTGAAGTGATAGAGGGGGCGGCCCGGAACGGTGAACGCAGTTTTATCACGCGATGCCACATCAAGAGGGATTTGCCAAAAGGCATCTTTTAGGTCGATTGATGAAATGTATTTGGTCTGGTCAAGTCGACTTAGTAATCCCTCAATCAGTGGCAGCGGATATGCGTCTTTAATTGTGACTTCGTTAACCTTCCGGGCGTTGAGACATAGCCTCACCTTGCCATTGCCTTTACGGACAACGGCGATCGGTGAAGACCATGAGCTCTGACTTTCCTCTATCACCCCCGACTGCAGCATTCTATCCAACTCCTTATAGATCTCTGCTTGGACAGCTGGTGAAACGGGATAGTATCGCTGTTTAACCGGTCTTGCACTACCGACATCGATTACGTGAGTAATTAAGTTCGTTTTACCTAACCCGTTCTTAATAGAGCATGGAAATGATTCAACTATTTCTTCCAACTGAGACTCGTGTTCAGGAGACAACTGGTGACGATTGTCTGTTACCTGATTTGGTTTTTCTATATCCAAGGAACCTACGACTGCTGGAGCCAAGCCAAACAAGTTCCAGAAATCGATCCCGAGATAAAGTGGTTGAATTAACCCTGGAGCGATATGAAAACGCAGGCGCTTAGTCTTACCTTGGTAAGATACTGGTAAAATTGAATGCCCGATTATCCTTTGGTTTTCGCCACTTGCGGTTTTTAAAAAGGAAGGCAGATAGTGAATTTTGATACCAGACAGTTGTAAACAATTTTCTGAACCGGCCCCAAGTACACTTATATTCGCACCGCTGTCTAATAAGCCTGTGTATGGTATTCCAGCAATCAATACTTTTGCGTATGGCCGTTGATCATTATCCGTTACATGTACCACAGATTCGCATATCATTTTTTTTAAGGTGCGCCGCAGCATCCAATACTTAACATTCCTATGTGCGGATTTTAACGCAGGCATTGGAGAAACAGTTTGAGTTAATTTAGAATGTGATGTTAGGGCATCACTTCTTGAAGTTTGGCTAGGACTAAATATGGTTTGATTCGAGCTAAAAGATGAATTAGCCGTCAAAGTATGAGCAAAGGGGTTTGTGGAATGATGGTTGGGTTTATAAATATTTGGTGTGATAGAATTTTGGACGTCAGGATAAGCAGGACTTGCTTTAACCGCAGAAAAAGTTAACGTCGGTATAATTCCGGGCATGTATTCGAGGCCGTATCCTCGGTTTGTATCCTGGTGGCTTCTGGTATCGGGGGAGGCTGAACTCCAGGTGTTCTCATCCCCCGTCGACTGTTTCCCGCATTTGGTGAATTGCAAAGCTGACAATTTGGCTTGATAACGTTGGGTGTACCACAACCATAACAATGTCTGGTCATGTTGGGATTTCGCCAATTATTTATATCTTGGGTGGATGTTGGTTGAAATCGATTCGGATACGATGACTGTAGATTAATAGGTTGACTCGCGACACCTATGGCGCCTACTTCATTATAATAGTCGGTATTACCATAATCTACAAAAGGATTACCCGAGTTACCGGGACTAACCTGTGCAGTGGGATATTTGGATTCCTCAATCGGTGGATAACCAGATGGCCTAAAATTTGAATATTTAATTCCCCCAGGGTTTTGGTTTTGCAAATTATTACCACTATAATGAGGATTGTCGTGGACTACTTCATGAAGTTGACGAAAGGCTACTTGTCTATCCGGTTTATCACTACTCAACCTCTTCCATGTGTCCTCTATATCGACACATTGGTGAACCAACTCTGATACTGAGACTATCTGTCGTCCAGCAATCTTATACTGCAGAGCACTGTTCATGTTCCGTCGCAATATAAAATATAGGTCACCATCAGGGAGCGGCGCACTGAGAGGTAGAGTCGAGTCTATGACCCTTGTATAAAAATCCATAAAACTTTCATTATACTTCTGTCTGATGGAACCAATTAGTTGCCTGATTTCAGCATCCGTTCTACGATCTTTAAACCTTTCTAGTAGTTCTTGCTTTAATTCTTCCCAGCTAACATTGCCACGACGCTCTAGAAAAGACCAGTACCACTCCAGTGCACTTTTCCTTAACAATAAGTACAAATCATTAACTAGTCTTTCTGCCGAGATTTTGTTAGCGAGGGCCAAACGTTCAACTCGGTATAAAAATCGCTCAACAGCTGGTCCACTTGGTGAGCCATCGAACGTAATGTTCCACTTGTGAATACCTAGTATTGAGCCATCGATTTTACCACCATTGGTTGTATTGAAGTTTGAACCCAAATCAGGAGCGGAAGCTAGCTGGGAAACTCCTTGCCGATTTGAATTAATGGCCCGAGGTGGAACATGTTTAAACCTAGTTTGGTTTTGGGGAGTACTCATATCTGTGCGTTTGCCAACATTCATAGCATCACTATCTTGGTTATCTTGGGGTGATTCTGCAACATTGTTATCAATGGTTAGTTTGCTGACTATCGCCTTTAAATTCTCGTATTCTTCTATCGTTAAATTGGTCGGGATGGGTAGCGGCGGTTTTTGTTTTAAGCTAGCTTGACCCGAGGAACTAAGTAAATTTATATTTTGTCTAGGGTTAATTATAGATTCCTCACTTTCGGAGGTGTCGGAAGTATCAGACTTAGGGCAATCCTGCGAGGAACTAAATGGATTGTTTTCAGGTATTGCGTCAGAAACCGATTTCTCGAATTCATCTACAGAGACTCGGGATTCTAGTAATGATTGTATTACTTCTAAAACTTTCTCGCATGCAATTAACAATGTTTGTGCTGATTTCTTACACTTGGGAGATGTATTTGTGATACGTTGTAGTCGTGCACTTACATGCAGAATTCGACTACTCAAAATTGCAAGTTTCTTGCCTCGTTCATTAACATTGATATTGGAAATTTCTTGTACCTGCGGTTTCAAGTTTCTGAGTTTCTCAGAACAAATATCTAGTTCTCGCTGAGGGGATTTTCGGGCAGATGGGTGCATTTTCTCTGGCACAGTCACTTTTCCTCCATTTTCTAATTTGAAAACAGCATTTAACTGATCCAGTTGTTCAAGTACTGATCCTGAAATATTGCGTAACAAACATTCGATTTCAAGTTCGTCAGTGCTCAAAAATGTAGGATCCATGATCTTTGTCTCAATTATCTCAGGAGTAACGATGAATTAATTAAGTTTACTAATAGACTAATTAAGTAAATTAATCAAGTTGATTTTGTGAGAGAAATTCACAAAATATTACTTTTTGTTTTAAATTCTTAAGGTTCTATTTATTACCAAAATAAAAAAAATTAAACCCGAAACCAATTTAACTAAATTTAGAAAAAGGAATTTATTTAATATAAAAAAAATTATTAATAAAATTAATTATTAATTTATTAAAAAAACTAACGATTATAATTCGGATTAAGGGTTATCCTTATCAAAATATCTGATCTAACGATAACCTAATTCGAGATGAGGGCTTTACAATATTTATTAATGGATGCACGGAAATAAAAATATTTCCAGTCGCTTTGCTTTGTAGTAAAATGAATAATTTAGAAATTACGAAACTTCAATAGTTAGTTTGGTAAATATTGTATATAAACGTTGAAAAAAAAATTTTCAAAAAAAACAAAATTGATTAATAAAATAAACTCAAAAGAAAATTTCAAAGAAAAATATAAGGAAAATATCATATACTTAATTAAATTAATTATTAATATTTACATCGGAAAATATTGGTTCCACTAGTGACGTCACAATACGATTCAATTTACAGTACCTTAAATCAGCTGATATACTGCTATCGAGTGAGACATTGTATTGTTTTACCTTGGACGATGCAAAAAAAAAATATGATGTGAATTAAAAAAAAATAAATAAATTTAAATAAGCATTATTTGTTGTTGCTCTCAGTTAATACATCAATCATCCAGATTTAATTAAAATCTTAACGTTCGGTAACGGATAAATGTTTGAGAGAAACAAAAAAAATTACCCAATAAAATTTCTGAATAACACCTCTATTATAAGCACTCGAAAACAAAAAAAAATTAAAATTCTTAACATATGTACGAGTACATACGGAAAGCTTATTGTGAGATAGCATTGATATAAAAAAAATTACGCAAAATGAAATTTATAGAGTTATATTTATGAATTGAATTCGAAATTAAATTTAAACATTACAACTGTATAATGGAATCAATCCTGTTACAACTCAAAAAAAAATAATAAAATAAAATAAAATGTAATGAAACCCCGTTTAGCTAAATTCTTTAATGAAATCGAACATTGAAATATATGTAAGCAAAAAAAATCAAAATGTCCTTGGACAGAATTTATGCATATTTCAAAGATGAACAAATTTATAAAAAAAATCATTCCAATTTAAAACAATCAATATTAATACTTTCTCTCACAAATCACAAATTATTATTTCGACAGCACGATATTTGGGCGCCACTGTAACAAGCTACGGATTATTGAACTTGTTGCAGACTTTCCTGAAAGTTGTTCCACGCAGCATTTCTCAGCCGGCTAGAAATCAGTGGTGGTGAGGGGTGGTTCTTTGTGGACTTCAGGAAAGCTTGAATTTGCTGCATTGAAAAAAAAAAAATAAAAAGATAACTTAAACCTACATCGCGTCATGAATCACCAGCAGAACCAATACTAAGTTTAATTAACCACTCATTTTAAAAGAAAACCAAACAATTTATCATCAAAAAAAAAAAAAAAAACAAACCAAAATTTCCCGAACGAAAATGTACTAAAAAAAATAAAAAAAACACTTGAAATATTTTACTATTCACAAAAATTTTTCTTTTTTTTTATTAATTATTCAAACGAACAAAACCCATCACCATTTAATTTTAATTTTACCCATCTATATAAATTTATCTTATACAAAAAAAACCCTTACTTAATTATAACCTCGCCGCGTTGCAGATCTGATCCCGTTGAATCGTGGATTTACCGTCGACGCCGAAATTTGTTTTTTTTTATTATTTTTAACTTTAAATTATTATTTATTGTTTTCGTTAAAATTTATTTATTTTTTTTTTTTTTTTAAATTTAATTAATATTTCTTATGTTTAATTTTTCTTTTCTTTTTATTTTATTGTTTTTATTTTCACATGGTTTTTCAACCCACCGTTTAGCAATCCGCCACCTTTTTTTTTCTAGGTCTTTTTTTTTATTATTCTTATTTTATAATTTTATAATTTTTATTATTTTAGTTATTATTATTATTATTATGCAATCATTATTTGATTTTTTTTTCTTTCACTTTTATTTTATTTTATCATCTATTTAATTAATTTTATTTTATATTTATTTTTCAAAAAGAAGAATCATTCCAGTCCAGACAAAAAAAACTCGTCCGTCCTCTTCCATTTATTCTGCTTCACTCCCCTTCTTCTTCTCTCTTTTTTTTTCTTTTTTTTTTTTTTCATTTCCGGCATTCCCAATCTATAAATTTCTTCTATTCCTACTTTTATTTATTCCTAACTTTTATTCCTACTTCGATTTATTCCTAAATTATAATTACAATCGGTCAAATAAAATTAGTGTAAATATTTCGGAGTGTATTCAATTGATAAAAAAAAGCTGTCGGTTATAATTTTTCTGTTTTTTTTTCTTCATTAATTTGTTTGCTTTTTTTATTTTTTTTTTTTTTTTTTTTTTTTACAAAATGAAAATTACCATCTTTCGTAACCATCTTTCGAATACAGGAGGGATTTGGAAAATGAACCCAGATTCTATTTTAAAAATTAATAATTATTGATCAAAAATTGCATTTCATCCATTTAGAATAATTTTGTCAAAGATGATCCACGTCCTTACGCCAAAATCACTCTTGCTTCAAAACAAATATACGCCTTACTCGGACTGCGGTACTCCTGTTAGCGTTTTAGGTAAAATTCTCTTCAGTTTTTAGCTGAGTACAAAATTAAATATTGTAAACTTAAATTCTTTATAAGAACCGCTAACGGAACATGCAATTTGATAGAAGGTTATGTATGTATGTAACTGTCGCTTTTGATTCTAAAACGGCAAACATCAAATTTTGTATTGCTCCCAGTTTGGAAGCATATGTATACCTTGGGATTGATTTTTGGGAGCGTTTTAACATTGTGCCAAATGTCCATATTAGTGAAATAAAAATAGTCAAAAAAGAACAAAATAATTCCCACGTGTTGACTGAATCGGAACAAATAGAACATGATAGAGTCGTAAGCTTATTTCCTTCCTTTTCCAAAGATGGACTAAGAAAGACGCACCTGTACAAGAAAGAACGATATGACTCTATATCACCTACCGTATAGCAATGTCTCTACGAAGAAATTGACATAATGTTACACGTTGGTGTAATAGAAATAATCAAAAGTGCTTCGAGTTCGTTAGTGACGATCGTACGGAAATCGAACGGAGAGACCAGACTATGTTTCGACGAACGAAAACTTAACTTGGTAACAGAAAAATAGGCATATCCTCTACCCATAATTGACGGACTTCTTTGAAGATTCTCTGACACGAAGTGAATAACACTACATCACGCGACAAGGCGGTATTTGTAGTACCGGGGTGGCCACTCTGTCAATTCAGAGTGATGCCATTTAGGCTGTCTAATGCGGTCCAATCAATCTGTCGGGTGATGCTTCAAGTAATACCGCACGAACTACATGATAGAGTTTTTGTCTATTTTGACCATTTGCTGGTCATTACCGCCACATTGAAGTAGCACATTGAGTTGTTAAAGTTAGTCGAGAACTTGTTACGGAGAGCGGAACTGCGGAAATAAGGTACTTAGGATATCTAGTAGGCAAAGACGGCTTGAGACCAAATCCTAATAAAATGAAACCTTTCTTGATTCGATGTGATGGAAGTACGGAAGACGTGTTTACAGTTTTATACCGAAAAGATACTGAAGAAAATGAAAGCTCAAAAAAATTATTCGGTAACTGAGCTAGAGTGTTTAACAGCGATATTCGCCATAAAAAAATGACTTTACTATAATAATGGATCACTCTAGTCTAAAATGGCTCATGGTACAGCGAGATCTGCGTGGTTGACTTGCGCATTGGAGTCTGAAGCTACAAAGCTACAAATTCTCCATTGAGCAACAAAAAGGCAAAGACAGTGTCGTTCCAGATAATTTGTCACAAATTTATTGCGAGCTTGACCAAATTTAACTTTCTTCCTGATATAGCTTCATCTAAATTCAAAGACGAAGAATATAATGAATTGAGAAAAAAGATTGAAGCGGATCGAAATAGTTTCCCAGCTTTTTGTATCAATAATGAGCAAATATTTATTCGACTGGAACCAAGGTTAAAAAATGATTTATCCGACCTCTCTGTATGGAATTATGGATACATGCAAAAATAAGGAAGAGCATTGTGATCTATTATTATCAGATAGAGGAATCGCTAAAACTTTAGAGAGAATACGACGGTACTATAATTGGCCCGGTATGAGCAAAGAAGTAAGAGATTTTATTGCGAAATTTGATATTTGCAAAATGTCTCTTGGGTAACATGCACCAAATTGATAGGCCCTGGCAGCGAGTGTATATAGAATTATTCGGTCCTTATCCAAGATCAAAACAAGGAAAAACCGTGATCCTTATTGTGTTAGACCACTTCACGAAACTCGTGATTCTAAAAGCACTGAGTAAAGGTAGCTCACAACAAATCGTAGAATCCCTACAAAATAAAATTTTATTTGTATACGGAGTACCGGAGACCATCCACTCAGATAACGGATGCCAGTTCAAAAGTAATGAGTACAAGAACCTACTAATCTATCAATTCGGTGTTACTACTAGCCACAATTTAATCAGTCAGAACGAGTCAATCAGTCTATCTTGGCAGCGATAATTCATACATAGGGGACAAGCACCACATTGGGATAATCATTTACCAGAAATATCATCTGCACTGCGCAATGGGGTACAAGAAACTGTTCAAAATTCATCTCAGGGTTATAACTTATTAATTGAAGGAACTTAGTGCAATATCCTAGGAGAAATAATGCTTCCATTGCTAAGCAGATTATCAATTATCCATAACAAGATTAAAGCAAACATAGAAAAAGTTAACTCGAAAAGCGCAGACAGGTACAACTTGAAAACTAGACCTATCAACTATATGGTTGGTTAAACTGTCTTTGTACGTGCACATCCTCAAAGTATCGCAACAAAAAAAAAAAATTCTGCGCAAAATTTGCACCACAATTTTCGAAAGGGATAATGACAGAGATAATAGGCAACGTAAATTATCAAATAAAAGATGAATCTGGCATAATATTAGATGTTTACCATGGGAAGGATTTACAGCCATCGTACGATTTTTACGATCTAGAAAGTTGTTTTAGCGGCAAAGAACCTCAATCGGCTGTAGTCTATCCTAATATAAAAAACGTGTTAGCCGCCAAAAGATTGGTTACAGTACCAAGCGATGCTTGTTAATGCATATCTAGCATGAATTCAGGCGTCTATAATCAACAAACGGATAATACAGTTTTTTTTTTTCATAATTCAACATTTGAAAGTTCTATCCATTTTACGTACAAACTCAATACCATGTGAAACTTTGTAATGCATATCTAGCATGACTTCATACTTTTATAACCTAAAAACAGCTAATACAATTTTTTTAATATGTCATCATATGGAAGTTCTATCCATTACGCATACAAACTACATAACCAAGCGATGTTTGGTAATGCATATCTAGCATGACATAGGGGTTGGGCATGTTCGTCGCGTTTTTGAAAAGTCTAAAAACTTAAAATTTTCAAACCTTTCCCAAAATCTCAGAGATGTTACAGGTGTGGACCTTTACTTTAATAAAGTGGACAGGTCAAGCTTTCCAAAATGTTTCAAGATGTTACCAGGCCACACACCTAGTTTTTCAGGTGTTCCAGGTAGCAATCTCTTTCACAGTTTTCAAAAATGCGATGGTATGTATGCCCAACCCTTTTCATCTTAAGAACAAAAACTGTTTCAAAAAACTTGACTTGGCCACTTTATGAAAATATCAGCTCACACCTGGTAATATCTTTTAGATTTTAGTGTAGCAGCAATTTCAACAGCCTCATTCTTTTTAACAATTTTCAAAAATTAGTCGAGTATGTATGTATTCTACCTCAATGGCAGTACATATGTCGGCGGGTGAATACATAGCACAAAACTTTATTAATCGCCTAAATGTATGCAACCTTAGTTGTACATACCATGGATTACTTCTACGTAACACGTATTATTACAGTGCAACAAAACGCGATACGGCCCAAAACGCGATATGGTACAAAAAGCGATATTTCAAAACGCGACATTTCAAAAACGATATGGTACAAAACGTGAATAGTACAAAACGCGATAATTCAAAATGCGATATTTCAAAACGCATAGGTATCCTAGTTCCATCGTATTGTACATGTTCAATTTCATCATAAAGGTGAAGGGAAATTTTATATGTGAAATGAAGGAAGATTAATAATTTTAAAGTATTGTTTTGTACCATATCGAGTTTTGTACAATATCGTAGTTTGAAATATCGCGTTTTGAAACATCGCGTTTCGAGGAGAAAATTTTCTTTAATGAATACAAAGTACAGTAAAGTTTATTTGTAGCTCTATTTCTTCTCTACAGTTACAGTAGCTTTGGGATAATTTTGAATATTATACGCAATAGTTATTCTAAAGTTGAAAGATAATTTCAGAAGTTATGTCGGTGAAAATGTAATACAATCAATAGTAGTATGACTCAACGCTAAATCATGGCCTCGTAGAAAGAAGAATGTGGCCATTGGTTGCATGCTGTCCTGTTTTTATTTTTTCTAAATTGCAACGATACCACCGTTAATCGAGCTGTTGGAATTTTGATATGGAATATTTTTTACCAGGACAGAAATTTGTAGCTTTAGGTCGTGCCCTATAATTCGGAATAATTGCAACCTTTTCTTTCTAACAGACTTTTGTAAAATTTCGTCAAATTTGCTTTTTCAGTGATAATTAGGATATTCATATAAAGCTAAGATTCTACTACTCTTAAGTAATAGCGAATATTTAAAAAAGAAATTTATTTAGTTTAAATAAAATTGAGTTTGATAATCTTTCAACATGCCACACACATCTATAAGGCTCCGGTGAACACATGTCATGAAAATATTTGTAGAACACATAAGTAAATGAGGAGATGTTAGAATCCCAAATCATTTAGTATGCTCAGTCTGAACTCGGTCGAGGAGAGACAGGTAGGTCTTAGATATGCTAGCCCAAATAAAATATATACTCATATATGTATTTTATAAACCTGTAAAAGTTCCGATGAATAAAAATAAAGTTTACATCGTCATAAATATAACGAGATACCTAGTATCCACCGCACAACAAGGAAGTGTGCTGCCATCAGCATAAAAATAAATCGAATTAAGAATATCGGATGAGCGATTATTAATAAAAACAGGAAAAAGTGTATGGATAGGCCGAATGCCTAAGAGACACCAGCGTTTAATGTATGATGGTTGGAAGTCGCGCCGAAAAAAACAGGCACCTAATCCAAGAAACCAGCATGCTAGAGTCTCAAATTGCTCTCAACTTGGAGAGTAAACTGTTTTGCAAAGCTGATGGCGAGTTTAATTAAACAGAAGGAAATTGATCATTGTTTCTGCCCCATTTGCACAAAGGCTGATCAAAGATTTGTAACAGTTTTTAAGAACAATTAGGGCAATATCGCCAGCCTTCCTTCATAATATTATAATGATGTATATTGTTCCGTGTTGATTAGGGATTAATGCCTGATTTTGAGCTGCAAGTTGTTAAAACTTTTCGAAGGCTCCTCGATGAGATTAATGTTATTTAAGCCAACCGTAGGGCATCGGAGATTGAGTTTTCGATTTTCTAAAAGTAGAAAACGGCGGTTTTGCACATTGTACAACATTTTTGCGCGAGTTAAGTATTATCACTTGGTAAAGAAAACTATTTAATATATTTTTAATGTTCTTTATTAGAAGGTTCGTGTAAAACTAACTTATCATATATGGAAAAATGATTTACATGGTATTTAGAAGTGCTACGTTAACAAATAATTAATTATAATTATAATTCTAAGAATTGTATATTAATGTATCAAATAAAATTATCATTAAAGAATTTAGCTTACGTTATAATAAATGATGGGAACAAAATAGTAATTTAATATAATTTAGTTTAAATGAAATTAAATACAGGATGTTGTTGCGATAACGTAACTCCTCCCCTCTAAGAGTGAAGCGACGGCCATAAGGTCGCTGGGTTTGTGGTGTCATTGGTTGTAGCTGTAATCGTGGGTTCATCTTGCTGGATTGGATTCTTCCTACATTGCATTAAATTGAATTGGTTCACAATCTTATAAATTATATAAAATATGATTATTAGAAGAATAGTAAATCCTGCAATTAAAGATTTAAATGATTCATTAGTGGTCTGTTTCAATACAATTATTTCCTTCAAATTTTCCAATGTCCAATTATTCAGTTTTTGAAAGTTGGGTTTTTCAACTATCTCAAGATGTTGAATGTCGTTGTATATTGTTGAAATTATTTCTATCGTGTCCCAATATATTGGAGTTCTGCTTTTGTATTCGAAGCCATTTATGGAAATTGAACAGTTTTTGAAATGAATTAATAATATTCCTTTCAATGATTTGTGTTTTATGTTGGTACCACACGATGTTTCTATAGCAACTTCATTTTGCGATATGATAAGCAGGTGTTCGGGTTCAAACATTTCTATTGTGTCACCGATGTCTGTATTGGTTATTAAGGTGCAATTTGCTGGTTGATTATTGATGATATTTGGGACGCATCCATTTACTGTGTTCGGTTGAATGGATTCTTTTTGGCAATATCTTATCTTTTCGATGGTGAGGCATGGTTTATTCACATATTGTTGAAAATATTCACTTAATAAAAGGAACGGGGTTTTAATTTGGATAGTGTAGGAATTGTTAATTGGTAATTCTTTTAAATGGTAAAAAGAAAATGAATTTGGGTGAAATATTGGTATTTTAATAATAAAAATTATATTAGTATGGTTATAGTAAGCTTGAAGTTCGAGGAATTCGTAAATGTTTTCGTCGGAAAAAACATTAACACTTTGTTCTCTTAACATAACGGAAACGTAATTGATTTCGGTTGGGTGTAAGATATGTTTAGATATGATCCCGAGTTTGGCTAAAAGTAATGATTCGGAAATATCATTCAAATGTTCACTCAACATGTCCATGTTGAATAGTATTTGTTCAAAATATTGATTGATATGCAAGGTTCGTTCAATAACATCTAATTTTTCGATTATATTGTCATGAAAATTATTCAAGTATTTCTCTAAATGCTCCTGTTGTTTGTTTATGTGTTTTGTGATATTGTTAAATCTTCTCAACATTTGTGTGTTAATATAGATTTGATTTTTCATTTGATTACTAATTTCATTCTGAGTTGATTGTAAACTGTTTAATTTGGTGTTAATTTCTACGTGGTCTTCGTAGTCCATATTTCCAGTTATTGTTTTAATGATTCCTCCAAGTCCGTTGATAAGTCCTCGTTTGTTTCTGTATTTTGGCCGAATTAGATCTAAGTCGTTTGATAATGTGTGACATTTCTTCCGTAATAAATTTAGTTTAGGTAAAAAATCAATATATTTCATTGATTGATTGTGAAAGTAGTCAATATTTCTTGTTATTAAATTTAAATTTATGTCATACTCTGTTAGGTTGATTATGTGAAGCAGTTTCGAATAACTCGTTATTATTCTTGCATTTCCTAATTTTAGGGGTAAAAGTCCGTTGTTGTTATTCAAGTCATGAATTTCTATTTTTTGCTGTACCGTACTTTGAAGTTTAAGTGTCCTGAAAATAAATTAAGTATTGCGTTTATTTTTTTTATCTTTTGCTTATGAACCTTTCTTTTGTCCGTCGTTACTGTTACTTTATTATCACTTACAACTATATGTTTCATAAACCTAGGTGCTAACTTATTTCTACGGTTTTCTAATTCATAAATCTCTTCACCTACTTCATAATTTTCTGGTTCTACTCTATTTTCATTTAAATTTTCTATGTTTCTCGTTTTATTTACTAAGCTAATATTATATGCTAACCTGCATAAATCATCATAATTTTTAGAATGGTTCCTAATGAAATCTTCCCTAGATTCGTTGTTTTGTTTTGCCAAATTTAATGGGTCTGATTTGGTATAATGTCCATTTAGTAGCTCGAATGGAGTTAATTTGGTCGTCGAGTGTATGGCATTATTATATGTAATAATTGCTTCGTCCATTATTTCGTTGATGGATTTGGTCTTATCTTGATTAAATATAATTCTGATTATTTCTGTTAATGTTGAGTGGAAACGTTCTACTGGTGAATTCCCTGTGGAATTCTTTGCAGTAGTATAATGTATTTCTATGTTATATAATTTCAAAAAATCCCTAAAAATACTTGAGAGAAATTCCTGTCCATTGTCTGCTATAATTTTCACGGGTATACCATGGTGGGAAATGAAATGTTTTAAAGCTTTTACTATATAAATACTATTTCTTCCTATTAAATGGTAGGCACTTGAAAATTTACTAAATTTATCTATTATAGTTAGAAAGTTTTCTTTATGTGAAGCATATACATCTATGTGTAATATTTTTAGTGGTCTATCCGGGGTTTCCGTTAATTCGTATTTTATTTGTTTAACATTTCTTTCATATTTATAGGTTTGGCAGATTTCACAATTGTTAATTATACTAGAAATAACATTTTTCATTTTTGGAAAGAAATAATCTCTTTTTAAGTGTAAGAGAGTTTCTTGTATACCTCTATGGTTGGATTTAATATGGTAATTCCTAATTATATCTTCTTGGTCATCTCTCTCTACTACGTCTCTTACTATAAAATTACATCTAATTAATTTAATCTTAGAATAACTAAAATATTTAGAAAATGTTGCTTGTACGAGTTTAAAGGTCTCATCATCTGTTAGTATTCCTGTTATTTTTTTCGGAATAAAATAGTTTTTGAATATTTCTAACATGACTTCCTCTTTCATGAAGTCATTTCTTCGTATTATAAATCTTTTTTGTGTTTTAAATAATATCTTATATTTTATATCTGGTTTATCTATTATACTATTTTCTAGTATAACCTGGTACGTGAATTCGTTCAACGATCTTTCAGATATTGGTATTCCCTCATCTAAGTTTTCCTCTCCAGAATGTATGGTTTCTAAATCTCCTACATTATTAATAATTGAATCATTCGAACTAGTTTCTTCTTGTAAATTAATTTCTATACGTGATAATGCATCTGCATTTGTATTCATTTTCCCCTTTTTATAATGTATGTTGTAGTCAAATTCTTCTAATTTCAATCGCCACCTTACTAATTTGGAATTTGGTTCCTTTAACGAGAAAAGCCATACTAAAGGTTTATGGTCTGTTACGATGTTAAATTTCCTACCGTATAAATACGGTCTAAAGTATTTCGTTGCCCAGACGATTGCTAATAACTCCTTCTCAATTGTACTATAATTTTGTTCGGTTTTTGTTAGAGTTCTACTGGCATAACACGTTGGCTTATCGGACCCTATTGGTCCTTGGGAAAGTACCGCTCCTAGAGCGAAATTGCTAGCATCGGTCGTTAAGTTAAAGGGTTTGTTGAAATCGGGGTATTGTAATAATGGGTCGTTACACAACAAATTTTTGCAGGTTTCAAAGCATTCCAAGTAGGTTTGATCAATAACAATACCTTTGTCTTTTCGTAAGCATTCAGTGAGGGGTTTTGTAATTCTTGCAAAATCTTTTAAGAACTTTCTATAATACCCTAGTAACCCTAAACAACTTTTAATTTGTTTTTCAGTTTTGGGTAACGGGAATTCTTTTACAGCTTTAATCTTCTTAGGGTTCGGTTTAACACCTTCCGGTGTCACTACGTGGCCCAAAAATTCAATTTCCTTATGTAAGAATTTGCACTTGTCCAATTGGACTTTTAGGTTTGCTTCCCTGAGTCTTTGAAATATTTTACTTAAATTTTCAGTATGTTCTTGTAGGGAGGTCGAATAGATTATAATATCGTCCATATAACACAGACAAATTCGCCCTTGATATTCCCTTAGAATGTTATCCATTACTCTTTGGAACGTTGACGGCGCATTTTTTAAGCCGAAAGGCATTCGAATAAATTCGTAATGCCCATTGTCAACACTAAAAGCTGTTTTGGGAATGTCCCTTTTGTTGATTTCAATCTGATGAAATCCGGAAGCTAAATCTAACGTACTAAAATATAAGCATTTCCCTAGTTTATCTAAAATTTCATTGATGTTAGGAAGAGGGTATCTATCGTCTACTGTTTTATCGTTCAGTTTTCTATAATCTATAACTAGTCGCCATTTTTGTTTTCCACTAGCGTCTGCCTTTTTTGGTACGATCCAAATGGGGGACGACCAGGGTGAGAAACTGGGTTGTATAATGCCCTGTTCTAACATTTTAGATATTTGTGATTTTATTTCATCTTTGTGGATTTCAGGGTAACGGTACGATTTTGTGTATATTGGTACATCATCTGTTGTGTTAATAGAATGTTTAATTTCGTTGGTGAATGTTAAAAGATCACCGTCTTTAAGGAATATGTCTTCATGTTTTTTGCCAGTTTTAAGTAGTTCAGTTTTTTCTTCGTCATTCAAGTGGTCCAGTCTTAGTAAATTTTGTAGGTCACTGTTTGATTTAGTTAGAATTTGGTTTTTAAATTGGTCGATTGAATAATTATGTAATTCGAAATATTTCTGTTCTATTGATTCTACTTTTAAGGGTTGTTCTAGCCTAAATGTCTTAGGTTCGTTTGATGTATTTTTTATTTCAATGTTAGAATACCATTTGTCACTATGGTATAGTCCTTCAGAAATTTGTATTTCGTCCGTGATTATAGTTGGTTTTAAATAGAAGTCTCCGTTTTCTAAGTCTACTGGTAGTCGTGTAATTAATTTAGAGTGTGGGGGAATTTCATATGTTTTTGACATTAAACAAGGCTTTGAAAGTAATAGGATCTTAACTGTATCAGTTTCTAAATAATTGTCTATGAAATTGAGTCGAATTTTTAATTGTTGCATCATTTCTGTACCTATTAATCCGTCAAAGTAATTATGGAATTTAAAGAGATAAAAGGTCAAATTTTCGTTTGTTCTAAATTCTTTAAGTCCAGGTATAACAAGTTTTTTGTCTATGTTCTGTTTATTAAATATAGTCGTAATTTCTATAGGGTCAATAACAATAAAGTCTTTTTCGTCGATTAAAATTGGGTTTACAAAAGATTTTGAACTACCTGTGTCAATAAGAAATTTTAAATTTTTATTACCGTTCCTAATATGAATGTAAGGAAGAAGATGGTCTTTATTAGTATTATTATTATTTATGTCTAAATATCCGATTTGTTCTCCGAGGCGATTAAACGAAAATTTTCCTCGTCTATTTCGATTTCTTGTTGAGGTTCTAAATAATCTTCTTGAGATTCTAAATAATCTAATTCTGTTGTATCTGTCACAGAATCATTTGATTCGCCATCAATATTAAATAGTTCTTCCGATACAAATCTTGGCTGGTTAGTGGGTTGAATTGTTCTATTTGCTTGATATTGATTAGGGGATCTATATTTTGAATGTCCACTTGATATATCCATTGGTTCTGGTTTTGGATAATTGGGTTTTGTAAACTGGTTTGAATATTGTTGAGGTTTATAATATTGTTGAAAGGTTTTGTGATTGGAATTTTGTGGGGTTCTAAAATTATTAAAATTTTGAGGTGGTCTTGGATAATTAAAATTATTTGGAGATTGGTTGTAAAAATTATTTGAAGGTGTCCTGAAGTTAAAATTAGGTGAAATATTCCTAGTTGGTATTTGGTTATATGAAATATTCTGTCTCAGATGTGGGTTATTTTGTGGCTTTGAGATTGAACCAACATTTCCGTGAAGTTTAAATGGTTGGTTATTAACTATGTGAATTTTATTATTTTTCATATAGTTGATATTTTGTTCTCGCAAACAATAGCTAAATGCTTCTGCTAGTGAACTGGGTCGCATTGCCCTTATGATTGACCCTAAAGGTTCCTTAAGGCCAGATAGGAATGTGTTTAGACACATTTGCTCATAGAGTGTTTGTTTAGATTTAACAACGTTATTATCTGTTTCATGGATTTTAATATGGTTTATTATTGTAGAATATATATCTATTATTTTAGAATAAAAACTTTCAACTGTTTCATTTATTTGGGTCATGGAATGTAAATCTTTAATTAAACTAGTTTCATTTCTTTTATCGGAATAGTGAGTCGTTAAATTATTTTTTATATCAGTCCATGTCAGTGGAGTCCCGTACATGTTTAAGACGTCGTTGGCTGGTCCAACTATCTTATTCCGTATTGCCCTTAATATAATTTTAGCGTAACTTGTACCTTCAATATCCTTCATTAAACTAAGAATTTCTTCGACATTGTCGATAAAGTCATACAGACTTCTAGTATTTCCCTCGAATCGAGGTAAATCCTTAATTGCGTCGGGTATACGCAAGTGATTAAAAATCGCGTTATTCGCGTCTGGATTCATTTTGAGTGAATTTAATTTAAATGATACTAAATTATTACTTTTAATTTTAATATGTTCTAAACTTATACCGTAATCCGCGGTATGTTTTGGTTGAGTGATACACGAATTCTTCAATTTACCAAGTTTTTTAAAAGGTGGGAACATAAAAGGAAATAACTATATAAAGGATAGCGAATATAACAAAATATAAGACTTACCAGACCAAACTGCCGATTATTGCCCAATACCAGTTGTTCATCGCCCCGTTGTGACGTCAATAATATTTAAACACCAATATGCCGTTGATGTTGAAATTTTTGTGAATTGAATACCACAACTATAGTTATTTTCTGTTTATGATTTTTACTTTTTTCACTTTTATGCGATGCACTTGAATAAATTTTCTTGATATTTTTCTATATATATATAGATTAGGATAGAAAATTTTCACAATTTATATCACAGTAAACGAAATTTTCGTTTAAAAGTTTCCACACACTTTTGTTTTAAATTATTTTATTCTCTTTCACTTATTTACTTTTTCGTTATCTACGTTTATATACTTCTACTTTATTATATTATTTTATTTTGTTATATACTTTTTGGTTTACTTTATATTATGTATATATTATTATTGTTATTTTTGTATATTATTTTTAAAATTTACGATAAATACTTTTATTTTTATATATTGATATTTAAAAATATCAATCCTATCAACTGCGCCAGTTAAGTATTATCACTTGGTAAAGAAAACTATTTAATATATTTTTAATGTTCTTTATTAGAAGGTTCGTGTAAAACTAACTTATCATATATGGAAAAATGATTTACATGGTATTTAGAAGTGCTACGTTAACAAATAATTAATTATAATTATAATTCTAAGAATTGTATATTAATGTATCAAATAAAATTATCATTAAAGAATTTAGCTTACGTTATAATAAATGATGGGAACAAAATAGTAATTTAATATAATTTAGTTTAAATGAAATTAAATACAGGATGTTGTTGCGATAACGTAACTCGCGCGGAAAATTAATTTTCGATTTATATCTTTACTCCTCACTATAAACATAACTTTGTTTCGGTTATTTACAGAGAATCGAAGAGATATGTAGATCTAAAAAATATTTTTATGTTGTACGAGTGTCCATGGAGCAAATAGTCGCGTCACACTAAAGCTCCTGGACCCTTGGAATGGCTTGTTGGTGTTTTTGTATAAAACGGTTATAAAAGAAAAGCACAAAAAGAAATAGTTAAGGTAAAACTTTGTTTGAAATTCAATATTTTTGATTGTGTAGAATAACACTACAATTTACTGATGTAAAGATATATATTACGAAGAGGAGAAATTGTTAAGAGTTCTGCAATTCAATTTCGATCTTTCCGATCGACTTTTCAATCATCTCATTAGGCTATAGCATTTGAACTGATAATATATTATACTGATTTTTTTTTCTATATACACTTTAAAAACTTTTAACAAATAATATACAATAAATCAATTCCGATATAACCTAATGTTTCAAATAGAATCGGCATGTATGGATTAAATACAATAAAATTTTCGTACCAATCTCTGCGGCACAAAAAAGGATTAACACCAGTTGCGGTAACAGGTTCAAACCACAATGCATTGTGCGGAATGAAAATGGATTGTTCATTATCTAATCGTGAACTGTAAAGGCTCTCGGTCTCAAAAATCATTCAAAAAATTATCTGATTTTCGAATTTAAACAATTTGCACAATTTAAACAATTCGGGGCGCAAATTTCAAATTCTTTAAATTTTGCGAAATTTTCATGTTTTTATGTATATTTCTAAAACAAAATTCGAATTTAAAATGTGGCTCCAAATATTCAAGTAATTCGAAATTTAAAAATCCAAGAGCGATGCTGATCGAGGAATTTTAAAAGCTAAATTTATAGTTAATGTTTAGGAATTTAGGAGTAAGAAAATCAATTTGCAAAAATTGATCAAATTTGACTTAAAAAATTTAAATTTTATCGAAAATTCTAATGTGAAATATAATATAAAATTGGTTGAAGACATCGAAAATCAAAAAAATGTGACTGATAGTAGAAATTTAAAACAATTATTAAGTTTATCTTTAGTTAAATGTTATTATAATTCAGAGCAAAAGGATTACAGTTTCAACCTTGGTTAACGATCTATATTCTGCTCCACTTGTATCGGGTGTAAATGTCCAATCGAAATATTTAGTTCTGAAATTTTACATATAAATTTACTTAAATACAGCCCGTTATGCCCCAGAGGAGTTATATGTTTCATTGTAAAATCAAAGTTTATCAATTTTCTGAAATGATATACGCTAAAATCAATTGATCATTCATTAGACAAACTTATGTGGAAACATATAATGTAACAGGATGCGGAACATTGATCAGTTAATGTAGAAAATATTTGATTTTATTTTCCCAAATATTCATGAAGTTCACAAAAATTCTCACTGTGATTGTATTGGGTAAATCGAACGTTGGATAAGCCCAGTGCAAATGCGAAGTGCTTTTGTGATGGAAATCCTATATGCACCAAAATTGGTAATGGAACAGAAAGCTCGATAACAATTCGGTGCAATAATAATAATAGTGCAATTCGTTGATAATCTTTCAATAAAACAATTCGCCTTTCCCTTTATGTTGGCTGATTTTGTTGGTTGGTTTGGTAGTCTTATCGCTTCGGTGGTTCGATAAAAAAAGGGACTGATTTTAAGTTATTTTATAATTAAGAAATATTTTTACACTCATTTTAATTTATATAATCATCAATATATGTTTAAAGCCTTTTTAATTTATGAACATAGAAAGTGCTAATAATTATAATTGTGCTACCGAAAACCCTTTAACATTTATGAGGTTCTACATCAAATGATTTTATGTACTGTACTACAATATATAGATGGTCAAAAAATTTTGTAAATTAAATTTAAATTAATTAACAAATTGATTATTTTAGATTGCAAAAGTTTAATGGAATTTATAAAATGATAAACTACCTGAGATGATGAGTATTTAAAATATTGTAAGATTAGAAAATGTTTGAACTAATAAATTTTCTTATATGACTTCAGGAGTATATGACGACAAATATGAACTATCAAGTTCAAGTTCAAGACTTAATCAACACCCTAGGAGAGTGTTCAATGCGTAGTATCGCCATCCTAGCCACAAATATAATAAACTTATAAAGGTAAACGATTATTCTTATAGAAACAAAAGATGGAAACAATAATTATCAATAATATTGATGATCAATAATGTTATCGTTATAGGGTAACTTAAATTTAGCAAAATTTTGAAAGTCAAAAAAGGTATCGTGAAATACATGTATAGTTGTATCCTCTCTCACAAGAAAATGTCAAGGTAGACCAAATATTACGCAACTCTAAAGAAATTTGGTTTTTCATATTTGTAAACATGATTTGGTCTAAACTTTAAAGGACATAAATAGACATTTAAAATCGAAATAAAATTTGTTGAGTGGTTTCAACATTTATATTTCGAAAGTCGGAGGAAGTTTCTAAATGACGTTCTTTACGATAGCTTTTTTTATGTTCCTGGATATCATAAACTTTGGGTAATGCACTTTTACGTTTCTAAAATAATAAAATTTAGGTTTAACCGAAGATCCTTCCAAAACTTTACTCTCACGTTATTCCGCCACTAAATTAGATATTTCAGAGCTCACCCATTGAATGTATCAATCATTTCTCGTTAAAACTAAATTCAGTATTTACAACGACGAATCTTAACGCCTCTGTGAAAAAAATTAAATATAAATTGGTATTACATTTTAATTGTATGCCACTCCATAATTTGTCACATCGAAACTATACTAGTGGATAATAAGAGTGGATACGGCTATTTTCGAAAATTGGGAAATATAAAACGTCATTTACGATCTGTCAAATTACATATATAAAACTAATTATTTGTAAATAATAAATTGCAAATTTAAATTTAAATAAGTCTTTGAAAATTTAAGTTAAAAATGGAAAATATATTCAATGGGTCCTCGTCTTCGTTATCAGAGTCTGGTGAATCAGATTTCGAGAAAATGTTGTCGATACGATCTAAACATCCTAAAGTATTCCACGATAGAATAGACGTGGAGTTTTACAATAAGGAATAATTTTGGCGCCGATCTTAGTTTTCTAAAGAAGGGGTTCATTATTTGACCAACACCTCCCGACAAGTTCTGGAACCTTTGACGCAAATTATCGCTTATGATATCGCATATTATTTGCACCACTCGCCTTCGATTTTATTTATTTTTTGTATAAGAATGCCACAATTCACGATATTTACTATAAAGACTAACTCCATAGACATAATCAAACTAGTTAGTCGGGAATTCGAGATTATGTAGTTATTTTTGCAGTCTATGTCACAACACGATTTAAATGCTTTTAGTCTTGTTGCGCTTCGTACATAGCATGATTATCATATTCTAGAATTTGAAACTCGATAAATATGAAATTCAAGAAAAGACGGAAAATTAAAGGGAGAAAGAATTAATTTATGTCGTTTTCGATTGAGCCGAAAAAAGCATTCTGAAGGTGAAAAATTTTATTTTTTTTGCTTTTAGTTTGTTCGATTTCGCACTTTTTAGAAATCTCGAGTTTTCCGTAGATTTACCCTCTTTTATATAGATATGTTTGTAGCAGTGGTGTAACTAGGGACTTGCAGCACCCGCAGCTGCGGGGGGCCCCATTGAGTGTTTGAATATTAATTCAAAATTCAAAGGCAAGATTAGATTGATTGTAGCTCAGATAAAGCTTAAGAAGACCACCATTTTAAAATTACAAAACGAAATTATTATGATAAGCTTGTCGGTCGTCTAATTTTTAGAGAAAGAAGAGATAATTCCTGTTGCTATTAATTATTTCCTTAAGACAGGCCCAATAATTTCTTTTCGATTGCTGAAGGTGAAAAAGTTCCGACTAGAGAACCATATGACTCCATAGAAATAAAAATGCCTTTAGATTCTGACAGATATATAAATTTAGTAGGCAACGTGCTAAACCAGAGCACCCTGTATTTTATAGAGACATAATCAAAAAATCTGAGCTTTTATAAGGGAATTAGAAACGAGGAAAAAACGAAACTTTTCATAGTAAAACACAAAAAACATATGGGAAATCCCTTTTTTTCCTAAGACCAATTTTTAAATGAAATCGTTACAAATTCTTAATTATGATTTCTGAAATACTTTCATAAATGTTTGAATTCCAACATACATTAATATCGTTTAAGTAAATTGCTTTCATTTTCTTGTAATAATTGATTTATTTAAACCAAAATATAAAAAAAAATTGATAACAACAGAATTCTGGTCAAATTGAAATAAAAGCTTACTACGATTCGTTTGGTCATTAATTCAATATACATTACATAGATGGCAGTGATGGCCGTAAAAATTTGGAAAAATCGTACCAAAAATTACCACCTGGGGAGATTTCAAGTTCAAAAATTGTAGGAAAAGCAAAACAAATTCACAAAATATGGGATCATGTGATAATTTTGCGATTAAGTAATTTTTTTTCGTATTTTTCTGTGACCATTTTAGACATCTTACGTACACTAGTAAAACTAAAGATAAATTTAGCAAGTATTATTTTAATTTGTCAGAGCCAACTTTGATGTATTTTTCAAAATGAAAGTTCGATAAAAATATTTTAGAAATAATTTAATTTTATTATTTCTGCAACTAATATTTACTTAATACCAATATTCCTTCTTGTATATTGTTCTTAAAGATATGTAGAAAACTTTTATATAAACATTTTATGACGTTTTTGCTTTTTTCATTGAAAAACTTGAAGCTAAAAAACACCATTTTTACTATGGATTCCTATGGAAATCAGTGAAAAGTTATACCACTAAAAAAGCTTCTAAAAAATACGTCATTAAGATTATGGCTCTATACTCTAGAAGGCTCTGGCTAAACTCGTTTGAAATGGAAGCTTTCGCCATCAGAGGATAACGATTTTAGTGTTTGGGTTAATTTATTTGTAAAATACGTTTTGTACTCCAAGTTTAACCCTTTTGTACTTCAAATTTAACCTTTTATGGATTTTTCATGAAAATCATGAAGTAGAAATTGTTAAAACTTTCTTATTAGAAAAATATTTAATCGCGACTGAAAACAATTCCATGTTTCCTTCATTAGGAGTGCTTTTGTCTTTAGAAAGGGAACTAACAGATACTTGAGCCAAACCAGTTAGTCTATATAGTCAATTAGCGTTGCAATTTTGCAATTAGTGATGATGTTCTGTTTTGGTTGTTTTTGGTGGTGTTAAATGAATCTCAAAAATTCCTCAAGATTACTGGAGTTTAGCATGGAAATGAAATTTTGATGTTAGAGCTTTAGTTGGTGCTTCTTTGTTTCGAAACTGTCAGATTATTCGAGGTGTTTCGAGATTATTCGAGTGTGGTTCGATGTAACTGCTGGGGCAACTCCTACAGCGTTAAAATGTACTAATATGAGGCGATTGAAGTTGCTTATTTTCCACGTTGTTTTATCTTGATTCTGCTTCTGCTTCTTCGAAATGGTGTTTGCCTTATATTTTTCACGAATTGGTAACCTCTTCACTTCGTTGTTGTTATTGGCTTCCAATTTGACCAAAATACAAGAAAACAGATTCATAAGTTTTCTTTGTTTTTACAATTTATTTTTATTATTTTATTGAATAATTTTAGAAAACTGCGTACTATATTGAGCGAAACTTGAAAACAGAATGCAAAAATTTTGTAATGAACACAAATTTATACGTAATTCCAATACGTCAAAAAGTGCAGATGAATTCGAAGATTATGTTCGATATTTAGTATAAAAGTTCAAATTCAGGCGTCGCGTCGATCAAATCTTCATTATCATTTTTGCACTGAACAGAAAATAATGCATTGGAATTCCTCCACTATACGACATTTCAAGTTGTCACTGATTTGTTTTGAAAATATTAAGATAAGTACAATATTATTTACATTTGAATTATATAAAAATTAATAATTAATTACATATTTTTCAGGGTGATCAACACGTATATAATAGCAAATGGTAAGTATTAATTAATTCAATGAATGATAATTTACATAGTTTTTATTTGTTTGATTTTAGGTATTCTTGATGTATTTCAGGCTGAGATTTGTTGGTTAGGTAAGTATCCTATTTCAGTCGGATCAATCGCTCCGACAGTTACTTAAAAATCTTAGAAGATCGGTATATAATTCTGTTTTTACAAAATTCTGTTTTTACAAAATTCTGTTTTTTCTAAATTCAGTTTTATAAAATCAACATACACATTCCCACAGGCACAGCATTATACTCGCCAACATACCTTCATACACATACAAATACGCACACATATATACATACAGACACAAACTCAGGCATACACACAAAATCCACATCAACACGCAGTGATAAATAGCCAACAAATAAATTTAATATTTTTTATTTAATTCAATTTTAACAAAATTATCAATTTAAAAATTTTGAGCAATTTTTATATACTAATTATTTGGGTTTATAAGGATAAACTTATTGCAATCCTTTTAAGAAAACCAAGTTTCCCCATCATCCGACGTTTTTTTTATAATTTTTTCAATTTTTTTGCTCTTTTGTATGATCGATATTTTCTTTCTAATGTGATTCCCCGATTTTATTTTTTCCACCTGCATTTTAGACATTATCATTTCCTTTGATAAATCTCATATCAATTTATAAAGCCCCGAATGGCGTTTCCCGACTACGACTTTCAAACGTCGGTGCCACGCTTCAACGCTATTTTGCGTTCTTGGGAAATACTCCGTTCCGGGTTTGTTTTGGTTCAGTGTTCAAAATACTGGAGAATATAAAGACTGATTTCTTGTCATTAAATAATTTTTTTCAAACCAGTTTCCAAATTTTTTAGAGTTTTCTTTTAATTCCAAGTAATATGAATTTACTTCAACTTCCGGAAAAAAGGCTAGGCTCTTTATCATCCTAATTTCCAACGAGAATAATACGGAATTTAAATAAAGTTTCTTCATACCTTCCTTTTGGATTTTACGCCATAAAATTTGGCCGAAGTGGAACAAGCATCCCTTCACATTTGTGTTTGGAAAAAAAAATTTAGTAGATGAGATAATGGCTTTTTCAAAATCACACACGATTCTTTGTGGATTTGCTTTAATTTCAAATTTTAAAAATTATTTTTTTAATTCAAAAAAGATGTGGTCTTATAATTTTAAAGTTTTTCTGCTCATTAAACAAAAAATTAATGGAATAATTTTACCTCCAATGTTGCCATGGATGGAAAATAATTGCCGCATTATGGACGGTACCACTTCAAATGTACCATCCATTATCTAGCATGTTGACTCTGCTAAGAGTTGTAGAGATGATTTGGTACCCATTATGATAATCTTTTCACTGTCGACCTCAGACTCACACAAGACAAACAATTCCCCTTCTAATTGCCGTAATTCTTCAGGGATGTCAATAAGGGCCAGATTTTGTGGCTCAGTAATTATATCTTTTCTTACCCGATGTATCTTCATTTTTTTGTCTTCCTTTGTTGGTAAATAAACTCTAACATCCGCAGGACATTGAACAACTGAATTCCTTATAATTTGGGATGGTTTATTTTCTGATATTGTGGCTAAAGTTTTAATATTGTTGTTTGCAATGCAAACTTCCAGATCACTGGCCACTGGTGGATGCGTATGCTTTTCACATTGTTCTTTTACAACTTTGTGTATGCAATTTTCTATTACAGTGGTAACTCTGCTCTTACAGTGCAAGGGAATTCTTTTAGCACAAGCCCAGCTAAAAGTTCCTTTTTTGTGCTTCCCTTCACAATATTAAAAAAAACCGTTAACGTTAAGTTTTTCTTGGCCTTTATTACTTTTGATGATGTTAACGTTCATTTTGAATTAATTTTTTACTTTTGTTTTACTATCTGTTCAGTATAATATGTACAAAGAAAATATTTAATCTTTTATTTTTTCAACAAAGACAAAATCAGCAAAGATACTGCGTTAATACAATATTCCATACAGTATATACCATATGTACGAGTATATAAACACTTTGTATTTATATAAGAATCATATACATTTCATATAATTCTGCGAAAAATTAATTTTTCAATTAATTTTTTTAGCCGCAAATTAATTCTGTTTCATAAAATTCTGGTTCACAAAATTCTGTTTCATATAATTCTGCTAAAAATTAATTTTGCAATTAATTTTTTTGCCGCAAAAAAATTAATTGCAAAATTAAATTTTAGCAGAATTATATGAAACAGAATTTTGTGAGCCAGAATTTTATGAAACAGAATTATGTGAAACAGAATTTAGAAAAAACAGAATTTTGTAAAAACAGAATTATGTAAAACAGAATTTTGTAAAACAGAATTTTGAAAAGCAGAATTATAACAACAAGAATTTCGTACCCAACCCAAATCTTAGAGTCTATTCTCAGAATATGTTTGGTCGATATTTAATAAATTATCCGTTACTATTTGAGGGTTCCATTCTTATTGCATGTCGTTTTGTCGAGCTTAGCCATAACTTGCTTATGCATATTCGGAATTTTTCGAAATTTTCGTGGATTTTCTAAATTTTAATAGGCCTCCCGAAATTATTCATTAATATCCAGATTTCGGTAATATTGAAATTGTTCGAGATCAATTCATTCAAAATAAAGAGATTATTCCAATTTTTCTGTGATTGTTCTGCGCTTTATTCTAAATTTTTTAAGTTTTCTGATATGTCTAGGATTGTTAATGATTTTCAAATTTATTCGAATTATGTATAGTCATTTTTCGTGATTATGACAAATTTTCGATATTTCTTCCTATAGGCGAGGATCTTCTTTCGTTTCTTTCAGAGAACTTTCAGGAATATTCAAGGTATGTATATACTTTGAAAATTTGACATTTTTGAGATTATTTCGATATTCTTGATGTTTTCCAATAATATTCGAAATTTCTGATACTTCATCGATTTATTTAGAAAACGTCATAACACTGATAGTTGCTGGATATTTTGTTTTGTTCTGTATCGTATATTCACTCGAAATTAGATACTTTTAAATAATGCGAGGCTCAACAGTAGAAAGAAATAAGTTTTTCACTAAAAGCTTTACTTGCTTATAAGTACAAGGATTATTTTTTGGGCCCAAAAAAAGATTTTGCGCGGAGCCCGCGATTGGTAGTTTTGCCACTGGTTTGTAGGTTTATTCTGGTTCTGTTATTTGGCTGATTGACTACCTGCCCTTTTCAGTTTGAAAACGAATTTTTTACATTTTATATTTGCAATTTTCTAGTTTCTTATATTTTGACCCACAAATATAAAAGAGCAATGAGTTGTTCTTGTTCGGTTAACGCCGAAATTGAGATTGCTTTTCTATAGAGGGGAAAATAATCAATCGAAAACGACATTAGAAAACCAACAATAAAATGCCTAACATCCCAGCAAACAGTTTTTAATTCGAAAATTGATTTCGAAAATCGCCAGTTTCAGGTTCGTTCAAAATTATAACACAGAAAAGTCAACGGATCTATCCACGTTTAAGATTACCAAAACTAACCTCGGCAAAATCAGTGGATTTTCGAAAACTGTGGATTAATCCGTCGATTTATCCTTGTTTAATAATACGAGCCTTAATATGTTTCCAAAGCTTCCATCATAAAATATAGGCTATTTCTATGCAAGATATGCAACGGGAATGGGATTCTAAAATGATTTCTAAGTTGAACGAAACCTTCTATTATTAAGAGAGAAAAAGTTCTTATATATTTAAACCCCACCTTCCAATCAATAAAGTAAACACTGCAAAAAAAAAAATCAAGAAAAACGTTATACTTACTAACTACTTGTAAATCCACTCTGGCACTAATTTTAGGTTCAGACGCCACCTGACACTCGTACAGTCCCGCGTCACGTCCTTGAACATATTTTATTTGTAGCGTCCATAAACCTGTATGGTCAACATAAAACGCTTGAAATCTATCATCGGCTATAAAAGTTGTCCTACAAAGAAACACACAAACAAAAATAATCGCCATTAAACCAAAAATTTAATTAGATAACAATATATCAATATAAAAATAAAAAAAAAAAAGCTTATCTGGAGATAAATTTTATTACGGCTAAATGAGTCACTGTATATATGTTCAGTATACACAATATAAACTGGTAATAATACATTCGTTCGTATATACTCTAATAAAATATCTAATTTATTTGTCTGTCATCATCATATACCAGCTTCGAAATATAAATAAAGCATAAAATACAATTAAAATCCAAAATATATAATGTCAAACGACGTATGTATCTAAACAACAATATAAACCAGCACACACACAAAAAAAAAAAGCTCTAAATAAATTTAATCAAGTAATTTGTACCAGTTTCATTTTATTAATGAAAAGCTTTGCCAAAATCAACTTAATGGTGTGTGTATTTGTTTGTGTATCTATTTGGTTTGGTTAGATTTTCATTTCAACCATTAAATTTGTATATTTTTATGCTTTTCATTTGTTTTTCTCTCATTATTATTAACAAATTTTTTTTTTTTTATCGTTGTTATCGTTCGTTATTGTTGTATACTCGTATTGTACAATATATAGAGTCATTGGAGCGGAGGTGATATTACTTTTCTATTGAACGCAGAGATTGTGGGCGCACTTTTAGAGGACGAGATCCAGAGTGCTAAATGAATATCAACAAAATATACCCCTATAGTAATAATATTAGATTAAGAACATGATAAATGATGCTACAATAATATGGTAAAATCGTAATAAATATAAACAGAGATAGATATGAGACATAGAATATAGAATTAAAAATGATAAATGATTGTCATGAACATTTTGTGACAACAATAATAGCGCGACACACAACAGACTATGTACATAAACAGAAGACAAAAATATATATTCCAAATATATTGTTTGGTAAGATTTTATTTTTGTTGGTGATGGTGGCTTAATGATAAATATTTTCGGATTTATGTTGTGCCGGTGTTAATAATTAGGAACTTTGTTTTATTATTTGTTTGGTGTTGTCTTCCTGTTCTATATATAGGTGTGTGCGATTTTGATTTAAACAATGTTTAAACATTTGTTTTGTTCTTAAGGATTTTCTGTACGTTGACTACGGAGGCACAAAAGCCAATAAATCATGTTGCTAAATGTGTGCTACGTGTTTTATATTTAGTTAAGAATTCGCGGAATCGAAGACATATTAGACTGATATGTATATGATATTTGTATGAGATATTTATAATACATGAAAGATGGTAGATTAATAAAATAAATCGTGCGTAAAGAGATTATTTCATCAAATTGGAAACCATATTTCTATAAAGGATCAATAGAAAAAATAAAACTGAATGGAAGTTAAATGGTTTATTTTTATAAAACAATGGTAATTCTATGTTTAACGGTTTGGTCTAATTATGAGAATAATTTTTATTAAGTGTAACAATTGGTGAATATTACAGAGGCCAATTGAGCACATTGACTAAACCACTTTACTAAATCCTCAGTATATTTCTATTCTAATTTGGGCTTTAGTTTAAATTTTGAATCCAAGTCTGATTTAATAAAACTAATGGTAAACCTAAAATTTAAATTGATTTGAAAATATAAATAAAAGCTTTCGTCTTACAATGCAATGTATGTGAAATTCCTATGTGATGGCAATCATTTTTTACCAAGTCTAATATCTTAGCAAAAAAAAGCATTCGATCAGAACGGAATTTTATATTTAAACTTCCATACATATTAAACCTCTATAATCCGGAAATTATTACAATGCTGTTTCGTATTTCTATCGTTAAGCCTGTATTCCACGAAAAAAATTGACTCGCAGTTAACAAAAACGAAAAGAGAAAAATAATTTGACGCTCCATATGAGAGACAAAGACAGCGTTCTATTTTCGTTTTTTTTTTACTGTGAGTCAATTTTTTTCATGGAATACAGGCTTAATTTGCCTACTTTTTACTACTATCAATTTTAGCATTTTTTCTTTTATTATTTTATTTTCCAACGATGAACGTGAATGTCACATTTTTATTTTGGAAAAGTATGTAATCGTTTTTCTTATATAAAATATGCTTTAAAAATTATATTATTATACTGTCGTGATTGAAATGTGAAGTGATTGAAAACTGATTAGGAAGGACAATTTAAACCATTAAATATACGAACAACGTAAGTATCTTATTTAAATGCATTTTTACAATAGTATTGTATATTTTAATGCAAAAAATACACCGAAACAATATTTACCATGGATGTAACACTGCAGAATGAAATAACAATCATCAACGAAACGCTTGTGCTGGGATTTTTACATACTATGAACGGCTTCAGAGAAACAAGAGCATAGTAAGGCGCTGTTGGGTGGATTTGTTGTATTAGTTGTTTGTGCGGTTTGATATTGTATGTGTGTGATTGGTTGTGTATTCAGAAACTTGTGGACTAAACTACACGTGCTCAAAATGACCGCTTTCTGAAGTGTCATGTACGTGTTTTTAGGTAGTTAAAGTGTATTAATGCTATTGTGCAGCGAATGAGGTATGACTCTCATGGAGGAAAGTACAATGGGCACCGTAATGACACGGTCCATTCTCCACATCTGCCGCACCTCATTCGCCAATGTTGTGTATTTTGTGATTTTTTCTGTGTAACTGTGTTGTAAATTATTTGTGTTTTGTATTGTGATATCTACTATGTATGTGGTTTTGTTTCTTTTATCTATTAGTATAATATCCAGTCTATTGTGTGGTATTGTGTGATCAGTAATGATGCTCCTATCATAATATAATTTATAATAATTATTTTCCAAAACTGTTTCGGGTATATATGTGTAATAAGGTAACGATGGTCTGTTTGTGTTTGTGAGGTTGTACTTAATTGCTAATTATTGGTGTATTATGTTTGATACCTGAATGTGTCGGTGCCAATACTCCACCTGCGCAAGTGACTGGCAAGCACTAGTGATATGTTGTATGGTTTCTGATGCACGGCCACAACGCCTACAGTGGTCTGATTTTGTATTTGAATCATGTATAATGAATTTCTGATAATTCCGCGTATTGATTATCTGATCCTGGATAGCCAGCATGAATCCTTCAGTCTCCGGAAGACATCTCCAATACTTAGCCATTTGTTCGACGCTTCATTGTCGACATGGATTTGGCTTAGTTCATGTTGATGCCTTTCGTAGAGCGACTTCTGAGACCATGCTGACATTTTATCCTGATCAGTAATATTACTGGGTTCATTTGAAATATCAGAATGGCATAAGTTTAATAGTGTGTATTTTGTGTCTGCTTTAACTATTGCGTTATGTAGTGGTGATATGTTTTGTTTAGAGTAAAAATATTCCCGGAGCTTGTGTATTTTGTGATGCAGATTGGAAATATCTATTAGGCCTCTTCCACCTATTTTCCTAGGTAGGGTCAGCCTTTCTATCGCAGATTGCGAGTGATGTTTTCTGTATTTTGTGAGTGTGGTACGTGTTAATCTTTCTAACTTTCTGTCCAGTGTATAATACCAAATGTATATGTCAGAATTGGGATTTCGTATATATTTATTGCTCTAAATGAATTATTTGAGTTTAAGTATGTTTTGAGTATACGTGTAAGTCTGTATTTGTATTTTTATTTAATTTGTGTTTTGGTACTTGTGTGATTTATATACCGAGATTGAAGGAAGCCTAAATATTTGTAATTATCCCCCTCTTGCATTGATCGATAATTCGAACCATCCTCAAGTTCGACACCTCCAAACTCCTGTCGCGCTCCGTTAATTAGCTGTGTCCTGCACTTGTCCAAACCAAACTGCATTTTGATATCATTGGAAAATGTATGTGCTATTTGTGTTAGTGACTGGACATGTGTTTTTTTTTGATGCGTACAGTTTAATATCATCCATATACATTAAGTGTGATATTGTATGTAAAACTTGTGTGTTGTGTTTAATTTTATATCCGAAATTGCTACTGTTTACAATGTTTGAGAGTGGATTTAGAGAGAGGCAAAACCAGAGAGGGCTCAAAGAGTCTCCCTGAAATATACCTCTTCTAATTTGTATTTGTTTTGTTGTAATTTTGCAATTATTAAAAGACAGTTGTAGGGTCGTTCTCCAATGGCTCATGGCATGCTGCAGAAAAAGAATGATATCAGGATTAATTTTGTACAACTGTAAAACCTTCACCAACCATGAGTGAGGAACAGAGTCAAAGGCTTTTTGGTAATCTATAAACGTTGTAAACAGATTACGTTTCTTAGTATGCGCTTGTTTAAGTACCACTGAGTCAATGATTAATTGCTCTTTACACCCTTGTGACTCTGGCCAACATCTTTTTTGTTGCTCCGCTAATATATAATGATCTGTTATATGTTTTTGTATGCGGTGCGAAATGCATGTTGTAATTATCTTGTATATTATCTGAAAACATGTGATCGGCCTGTATTTGGATGGATCCGTTACATTATTTTGTTTCGGTAACATATACTTAATGCCGTCTGTTAAAAAATCGGGCATCTCCTGCGGATTTGTTATCAATTTGTTTATATGTTGAGTTAAATACGGGAGCACACTTGCGAATTTCTTGTACCAATAATTTAGAATTTTTTCTGTACCGGGGGCTTTCCAATTATGTGTATGATTTATAATGTCTGTAAGTGTGTTTTGTGTGATACTTGGGAAAATCATCTGTGGAATATTGTGTGTTCTGGTCGCCTCATCTGCGATCCAAGATGCCTCACTATTATGCGAGATACCTGTTTCCCAGAATCCAGACCAAACCTTGTTTAAATCTGCAGATGAAAGCGGTTGTGCATCAGTGTTCTCTGTATCGTGCTTTGCAAGTTTTCTATACAACATTCCCTCATTTTGTGAGAATATTTTCTTCTGTATTTTTCTGTCTCGACTTCGCCTCTACCGTGCAATACGACCGGACAAAGCCGAGAGTTTTTGTGTTGGTATATCTTTGTACTGAATGATTGTGTTATTTAAAGGTTCGTGTGTTGAATGTGTTTGTGCTTTCTGTGTAATATTTGTGACGAGCCTTACCAGTCTCCTTGATCGGTTTCCTAACTTATATTGCTGGAGACGACCCAGATCCTGACGAATTCTCTCAATCTTTTCCTGCAATCTGATCTCCCAACCTGGCATTAAAGGTGACACGTTAGGATAATTGGGACCCATAAATTTAACCGCAGTCACAGCAGCACAGTATACAAAACTGTGAATCTCACCAAATGTTGCATCTGCCCCAACACAGGCAGGTAAAATATTGGTGTTAATTATGTGAACTGTTTGTGCAAGTTTCCTTGATAATGTTGTAATTTTGGTATTTGTGGTTTTAATGTTGGATTTAATCTAGTATATTGTAAAAGCGTGTTTTAAAAAATGGGTGTAGGCTGTTGTGTTAATGTATCTGATTGTGTTGTTGTATTCCGAATTAGGGAAGGAGTAACGTCATCTAATTGTGTGTGTAAATTTGTATTTGGTGCATGTTGCACTGACATCTCAGAAGCAACATCACTTTGGCCACTATTTATTTCTTCAGCAACCTTATCGCTAATCTACTGAAGAACAAACTCGGGTAGAAGGCCATTCCTAACAATTGCTCTGCGTCGATCCACAAGATTCTGAATAGTGACAGTTATGTTTGGGTATTTGTGTGTAAAAATTTGGTATAATGTGTTTGGTGTCTGTAAGATGTTGTGTCAGTTTCTAAATGTGTAATAGTGTAATTTGTTCGCATGATAAATTTATTTATTTGTGGCGTCCATTTCATGCGAACACGTGGTAAATTTTCCAATGTGGTCGCTGGTAAAATAGTGTCCAGTGAAACATCATTAACAGGTTGGAGAATTGTGGCTGTACTGTTTCGAGTCATCCCGACCGCAGCCCGCCTATTCAACAGTCGATCACTATCGGCTCGTATGCTGTCACTACCAGCGAACGCTCCAGAACTGCCCTGACGTTACTCAGGTAGCGATCTTATAGTACGGTTAAGTGAATTTTTCTCCATCGTTGGGTTCAGTATTGTTTAGAGTCTGTCTACCAAAGACTACTGACTATTTACTCCAGTTAGTTGGGCAAAGGGCCCGTTATACCCCGGGCTCTGGGTTATCACTTATTTGGGTTAACCTAAAATGTACATACCAATAAATGTTCCAAAACAACAATTTTCACAGCCACACTATTAATTTTGTTAATCACGAATTTAAATAATTTAGAGCAATTTTGATTTTTTTTAGTTTTTAGTCTTTCCCTCTTTCTGACACGAAAGTCAAAGCTATCTCTATATTATTATTATTGAAGGGCCATGTGGGCGATAAGCCACCTCGCACTGTGATCTATAAGATTTATAGTGCTGGACTCTGCTTAATTACCCGCCCAGTCAATATTCAGGTTCTTAATGAACCTGACAATACTGCCTTCTAGTATGTGATACATACTATCTGGGCTATTGCTCTCCCTCCTAGATGTTTACTACAGCATGTAGTTCCGCTAGAAAGACGCTAGCATTGGAACTCAAGGACTCCAAGAGGGCTGTCCCACTCCCGTATATTGCTACCCCTGCCCCGTCTTCCGTTTGATTTTACTCTTACGAGTTGCTAGGGATTACAAATCGCCTTTAGGTCACCCAGCTTTACTACAGGAGGGCTCAATAAAACTGGAGGGTGCCTGGTATCCAGAGTTCGCATATTTTGGACTGACTAACCTATCAGCCGTTCATCCATCGGCATATGCTGTTCCACCTTAGATTAGAGTTTTTTGTCAATGTTTTCTCCTTAAGCGCCGTACTTTAGCCTGTGCCAAATGGCCAAAAATGTGCCAAATGGCATTAATTTCCGGTGGTTACCACGGTTTGTGAAGAGGTTACCCCTTACACAATTGTACCCATCACACAGCTGCTTAATACATGACCAGAACAGCTCACGTAATGCGCACCCTACTCGAAGGTTACGGATCTGGAAGATTAATCTACCCAACTTTGGTCCCTCCCTCCAATAGACGCCAAATCACCATATATATACACATATATATATATATATATATATATATCCCTTAAATACCCATTGTATCTTTAAAGATACATTTATATTTTTCAATCATATTTCCGGGTAAATCACCAAAATTAGACCGTAAACAATTTTTTTCTCTTTAATACACTTCATTCTATCAATATATACCATTTCCTTTGTTAGAATTATTTTTGTTTTGATAGTGTTTGAAGTTTATTGTGTATTTTAGTGTTTTTAAAATCAAAATCAAAACAGTGTTTTTGTGTCATAAGAATAATAATAATAAAATACAATTAAAAGTGATAAAAAATTCTGGTAAGTGTAATTGTGTAAGATGAAGTGATATTAGGGTATTTTAGTGAAATATTTTGTGTCTGTTGTATAATATAGACAGTTAAATAGTTGTATCTTAAAAGATACACTAGGTATTCTGTATACATTTGCGTTTTGAGTGTAAGTTTGGGTTTTTGCTACGTTTTTTCGTATTTTTATTTACAGATATGGCAAATGTGATCAAAATTGACCTTTGTACGCTTACGGACGATATAGTTCAAGAACTTATCTTTAATAGCTATGATAGCTCTGACGATTTAGATGATGATGGTGATGAATTGCCTACAGACCTCCCCATCCTTACAGAGGGAAATTCGCAAAATCTCCAAAACATGCAGATAATAGAACATCAAAACGAAGATGTTGTTGAAAATAGTTCTAGTACATCACCAGCTATCGATTCTGATAGTTCTGGCCAACCAGCTTCATTACACACTGACCCCTGGAGTTCATTGCCATATAAATTTCATAATGTGATAATTGATCCTAAATCCATGGCTTTGCAAAAAATATTATGGAAAAAGCAAAATTTGGTTTATAATGAAGAAGAAATCAAGTTTAGAGGGGATTATGCTATTCCTACAAATGTACAAGAATTGCAAACTCCGTTTCAAGTATGGTCGCTCTTATTTCCGGAATCTTTGGAAAAAACTATTGTGGAAGAAACAATTAAATATTCAGGACACAATGAGTCCTTTCAATTTGATGTACCTGATTTACGCAAATTTATTGAAATTCTCTTTTATATGACGTATCACAATCTTCCAAATGTAAGAGACTATTGGTCTGATAATAATCACCGTTGCGTAAATATTATAAAACAACAAATGAGCCGAAACCGTTTTGAAAGAATCCGGCAATATTTACATTTTAATGATAAAAATAAAGCACCTACTCGTGAAGACCCGAATCACGATCGTCTTTTCCTACTCAGACCCGTAATAAACGAATTGAATAGTACGTTTGGAAGTATTCCAAAATTGGAGAGATTATGCGTTGATGAACAAATGTGCTCATCTAAAATGGGACATTTCATGAAGCAGAATTTACCAAACAAACCTAAAAAATGGGGTTTTAAATTTTTCAATTTGTGTGACACAATGGGATTCGCATATAAATTTGAAATTTATACTGGAGTATCCGAAGAACCTGCACAAGATGAACCTGATCTTCAAAGCTGTGCCAATATTGTTGTCATATTAGTTTGTGAAGTGCCCAATTTTCAAAATCATATAATTTACTTTGATAATTATTACACAACTGTGCCTTTGCTGTTATATTTGAGAACCAGAGGGATTCTTTCTATAGGTACTATTCGACGAAACAGGATAAAAAATTGCAAACTACCTGAAGAAAAAGTTATGATGAAATTCGAAAGGGGGACTAGTAGAGAGTATGTGGCATCAATTTATGGCATAGACGTGACATCACTATCGTGGAAAGACAATCGTATTGTCAATCTTATTTCGACTTATGTTGGCACGAAACCATTTTTAAATAACGAGCAACTACCTCCACCGTTAACCGTAAAAAGATTCGACAAGAAAGAAAAAAAAGTGAAAATGATTCCTTGTCCACAAATTATAAAGGATTATAATTGCCATATGGGCGGAGTGGATTTAATGGACAGCCTAATGGGACGTCACAAGATTCACATGAAAAGTCGAAAATGGACAAATAGAATATTCTATCATTTATTGGATATGACTTGCGTTAACGCCTGGGTGCTGTACAAAAGAACGAATAGTTGGAAACCAGATTATAAGTATATGAGATTAATTGTTGATAAGTATATTCTCCTATAAATCGACGCAAGCTATAACGCGTGGGCGCCCATCTCTTGAATCTCAAATTCAGGCAAAAAGGAAGAAACCAAATTCATCTTCTGCCCCTCCAAGAGATACTCGATTAGATATGACTGATCATTGGGTTATTCTGAATTCAAAGGGAAGATGTAAATATCCTGGTTGTAGTGGCCAGACAAAAATGTATTGTACTAAATGTTATGTAAATTTATGTCTCACTGTTGAAAAAAATTTCAAATATCAAATATCACCATAATTAAAAATTATATATTTTAACTATAATATTACAGTCAATAAATATTTTGAATTGCTTATTAGAGTATTTTAATTATTTTCATAGATATGCTGAATACCCAACGTATCTTAAAAGATACAACCGGTTTTTTTTTCCAAAACTTAAAAAAAACAAAACAAAATAATAAATAGCTTTTCGATTCGGTAACTACGTACAAAATTACATATAATCGAATTTTTATATTAAAATCTATGACTTTGGGCATTTAAGGGATATATATATATATATATATATATATATATATATATATATATATATATATATATATATATATATATATATTATATATATATATATATATATATATATATATATATATATATAGTTATATGTTTCGAGTTGTGGTGTCGCGGGATATATAACACATTATTTTTGTAGATTACAATGAATTCTTTATTTTTAAGTAAAATTTGCGTAAATTTTGCTTATTGTACTTTATTATCTTTTGTAACCGATGCCTATGTTTCCATCGATGTGGTTCTTCGTAGCTGTGGGGCAATGACACATAACTATATATATATATATATATATATATATATATATATATATATATATATATATATATATATATATATATATATATATATATATATATATATATATATATATATATATATATATATATATATATATATATATATATATATATATATATATATATATATATATATATATATATATATATATATATATATATATATATATATATATATATATATATATATATATATATATATATATATATATATATATATATATATATATATATATATATATATATATATATATATATATATATATATATATATATATATATATATATATATATATATATATATATATATATATATATGTTTATGTATATATATCTGAGGCAGTATAACATAACCACCTAGGTCGCGATAAGTGGTTATGTTGAACTCTATTTCACGCGATAGTATTTCCCTTTAATTTTTTATTAAAATCGGACCAGTTTTGACCAAGTATGAGCAGAAAACAAAATCACTTATGTCTCTAATTGGTGTTTGCTATTTGTTGAAAACTACGTAACTGGTAACTTTTGCTACCGTAGCATGATATAGGTAATATTTAGAAAAATAGTTTTATTGAAATAAAGGACCCCGCACATTTTGTAGGGAAAATGGCCCTCGGTTAAACTCTCAGAAACTTTTGATTCTGGTAGCCCTTGACCTGTTGATCAAAAAGATCAATGGTGACTAAGCCCTGAAAATTTATATTTTTAGGTATAGCCTTTAGAAGTTGGGATTATCGCCCCTTTTTTAACATATTGTAAAGCTACTATTACGTATGTTTACATAAGTGTGTGAGTTTGTGTAAGTTAGTGTGTAACTATTAAATAAAAGAATAGTTAGGCACTCGGTGCTTTGGCGTCTATTGGAAGGGGGATCAAAGTTAAGTAGATTAATCTACCAGCTCCGTACCCTTCCAGTAGGGTGCGCATCACGTGAGCTGTTCTGGTCTTGCCATTAGGCAACTGCGTGATGCGTAAAATTGTGTAAGGGGTAACCTGTTCACAATTTGCAAGTGTACGTACTGCCTCCTCTTGGCAACCACTGATAACTAAGGCCACTTGGCATATTTTTGGCCATTTGGCACACGCTAAAGTACGGCGCTAAAGGAGGAAACCTTGACAAAAACCCTAATCTAAGGTGGAACAGCATATGCCGAAAGATGAATGGCTGATAGGTTAATCAGCCCAAAATATGCAGACTCTGGATACCAGGCACCCTTAAGTTTTATTTAGCCTTCCTGTAGTAAAGCTGGGTGACCTAAAGGTGATTTGCAATTCCCAGCAACTCGTAAGAGTAAAATCAAACGGAATACGGGGCAGGGGTAGTAATATACGGGAGTGGTCATCTCGAGGTCCTTGAGCTCCAATGCTACCGTCTTTCTAGGGGAACTACATGCTGTAGTAAACATCTAGGAGGGAGAGCAATAAGACCAGATAGTATGTATCACATACCGGGAGGCAGTATTGTCAGGTTCAATAAGAACCTGAATATTGACTGGACGGATAATTAAGCAGAGGCCAGCACAATAGATCTTTTAGGTCGCAGTGCGAAGTGGCCGATTGCCCGCAAGGCCCCCCAATAATAATAATAATAATAATAATAGTGTGTAACTAGCTACTTAATATATTTGCTTACAATTACAATTAATTTTTTTTAAATTACTCCACCAATTTTATTCCGTGATTAAAACGATCAGCTGAATAAAGGCTTATTTTGGTAAGTCACTGTTTACCATAGGAATTATACATAAAATTTCATCAGTAAAGCTAAATATAAAATTAACAAATTTGTATAAATTTAACCTTTAAACTGTCATGTGTGGAAAGTATTTCTATTAATGAGCCCAGCCAACAATTATTCCTAGAAAAATTATCATGGTAAGTTTCAGGGCAAAGATGGTCCCGATATATTGTTCTGAATAAGCGTTAACATAAAGACTTCCTGGGCGAGGAGGCAGGTAGGAGTCGCACTAGCCACAAACGATCGCTTTATAAAAATGGTTATATTATGAAGGTGAGTCACAACTACTAGAAAACTGGAAATTAGGGGCGTCCACAGTTCACACTTAGGGGCGTCCACACTTAGGGGCGTCCACAATTTTAGTACGCTCTATTATATTAAGGAAATGCCTTGAGCACTACATGCGTTCTATAATACCAGCAACTCGATAAATGGCTAGGCGTATTGTTTTAAGACGAATTGAGATTCTCGTGGTGTTCTTCAAATTGACTACCACAAGTTTCACGACGGCCTAATAAGCATTATGCGCAGGGAAATATTCGTGTAACAACTATATTTGGTAGTGGATCAGTAATGGTATGGGGTGCAGTTCATTGATGGCCTCCACGGAGCTTCATATAGTAACTGAAAGCTCTTTAAACTGTACTGCTAATTTGTAGGAATAATTATTCGCTACACACAATAATTGAAATACTTTCGAGACATGACACTTTAAAGGTTAAATTTATACAAATTTTTTAATTTTATATTTAGCTTTACTGATGAAACTTAAAGTATAATTTCTATACTGTGTACTTGCGGCAAACCAAAATGAGCTTTTATTCGATAGAAAAAACAATTCATCTTAATACCAGTTTCTAGGTTGTTTTGTTATATTTGCATTTTATTTAAAATATGATTCGGCTGAAATATGTCGGCTAGTAACTTTAGGCGATATAGCCAAGACAATATCTGCATTACCGACATTTTATATCTTTCAGCTGAAAACTTTCGGCTAATTTTAACAAGGTTTTTCATGATTACGTTTTTTCTAACAACTTGACTTGTGACGTATGTATACGTGTATGTGTAAAAATATGCTTAAATAATTTTGATATAATAATTTGATAATTGATGTTCAATTGATACTGTTAACGTGAGCCGAAAGTTGACAGCCGCAGGTGAAATGTCGATAATGCAGATTGTGTTAGTCCAGACGGCAGTAAAAAAAATTGTTACGCAGATTGTCTAATCCCAGCCTAAAGTAAAAAATCGATAATGCAGATTATGATAGTAACATTCCAGCCGAAAATAAAAAATTTAGTAGTTATCAGCCGAAAGTAAATAGGATACATGGATTTAAATAAATAATTTTGTAAATAGTTTTACGTGTAAAACTTTGCTTAACCAATTCGTAGAAAATATCAGAAAATCAGAACAATCCAAAAAATTGGAATAAAATAATCTTCTAGAGTGTATATCTGAAGTTGAATCGTTTTTATGTGATTTGTCAATAGCTACCGAATGAAAAAATTCCGTTCAAGTTTCCCGTGGAAAATCTCGGAAAATTCGATTTTCCAAAAATTATTAGAAAATTTGTATAAAATCAGCCTCTAGAGTGTTATGTCTGGAGATAGATTGCATTAATGTGGTTTGTCAATACCTATCTCAGGAAAAATATTCAGTTCAAGTTTCCCGTGGAAAATCTCGAAAAATTCAAAAAAGTTTTCAGCCGAAAGTAAGAAATGGATATATAAAGTCAGCCTCTAGAGTGTTACGTCTGGTGATGGATTGCAATTCTGTGATTTGTTAATTGCTATCGCAGGAAAAAAATTCAGTTCAAGTTTCCCGTGGGAAATCTCGGAAATTCGATTTTTAATCCATCTCCAGATATAACACTCTAGAGGCTGATTTTATTCATCCATTTCTTACTTTCGGCTGAAAACTTTTTTGAATTTTCCGAGAATTCCCACGGGAAACTTGAACTGAATTTTTTTTCCTGCGATAACTATTGACAATTCACATCAATGCAATTCATCTCCAGGCATAACACTCTAGAGGCTGATTTTATACAAAATTTCTAATAATTTTTGGAAAATCGCATTTTCCAAAATTTCCCACGGGAAAATTGAACTGAATTCCTTTTATGAGATAGCTATTGATAAGTCACATCAATGCAATCTATCTCCAGACATAACACTCTAGAGGCTGATTTATTTTCGGCTTAAATGTCACACAACAAAATCTGCATTATCGACTTTTTACTTTCGGCTAGAAAGTATCGGCTAACTTTAACTGGGTGTTCAATTGGTAGAATAATTAATAAAATATAACTGTAATTCGTTTGTCTTAATAAGTGGTTGTAACAGTAAATAGACATAATAGTAGATTTACTCTATGTTAAGAAAAGGGCGATAATCCCAACTTCAAAGGGTTATATCTCAAAAACATGAATTTTTAGGGCCTAGCGACCATTGAGACTTTTGATCAACAGATCAAGGGCTACCAGAAATCAAAGTTCCAGAAAGTTTGACCGCGGGCCATTTCCCATAAAAAACAGTGCGGGGTCATTTAGAATAATCACTTATCTCGAAATAAGTTTTTTTTTTTAATTTGATAGTGCGCTTTGGTATTTACTTAAATCGATATAGATAAGTGGTTATTCTAAATGAAAATTGAAACAAAAAAATAAAATATTATGACTACTTAAGTAATATGATGAATTACTGATGTGGTTTCCTAAATTATAAAATTTAAATTATAGTGTTTTGAGCTAGGTGATTTATAACATAACTATAGAAATAACATTTAAAGTAACATTAGAAACAAAGGATGGAAAATTAAGGAAACAAAATCCAACACATGCATTAGGCCTACCAAATTTAATAAAGCGAGTCGTTAACGCAAAAATCCTTGCGATGATAGAGTTCCAAATCAACAACATATGGATATACAGAAGATTTAAATCCAGTATTCGAATCAGTAGAAGCCAACGAAACAATTTCTATTTACAATAGTGGTGAAATAATATTTAAAAACCTACAATGTACATCTATTACGTGGGCAAGCTTACAACTCCGGGCAAAAAATTATCAAGTCAAGACACTGTCGGCCGTTAGAAGACTGTAGAAAGAAATGTAAATCTCAGATTCCTTTTGCGAACCAAAACGATATATTTAACAAATATTGGTATTCCGTATTATATGCACTGCAGGGACGATCAATGTTTATCCATCTAAAACTAAAACAGTTCAAACAGGCTCCATAAATCAAAAAAAAAAAAAAAAAGAAATTAAACATACCACTTTAACATTGAAGAACGAGTGGTGAGCGTGTGTCAAAAATGCTGCCGGTGAGACCGACAATTTTATAAAGTCGGCAACTAGAAAAAACTACGTTCTTATGATAGAAACTGTTTGAGTGTATACAGATTATTTTCAGGCATGAATAAAAAATTTAAAAAACCCAAATTTTATGCAATAAATGCGAGCTCTTCAAGCAAAAATCGAAACAAACTCACAATAAACAGGCCCGACTTGGGATATGAAACTAAGAGGGCCGATAAATTACATGCTGAATCTTCAAATTCAATTGACTTTTGATTTACAACAATGCTTACCGACACCATATATGAAGACGTTGGTGTCCTTTTGTAAACGCCCATTATGGACATTTAACTTAACGGTTCACGATTGCCATACTGGTCAGCCTACCTGGTGGTAAAGGAGGGAATGAAATGGCTTCCTGCATTTATCAGCTTTTACAACAGTTACCACAAGGTGTCAAATCGATAATTTTATATGGTGATTCTTGCGCCAGTCAAAACAAAAACTCATGGCCTTCATGTTTTCAAATTCATCACTCATGGAGTGTGGCAGTGACCATGCAATAATCGAAAGGAAAAAGACAACTTTGGCGAAAATACAAAACCCGCGTGATCGGTTTCATTTTATTCGAACGTGTAGCCAACGACGAAAATTATATGAAATAAATCAAAATAAATTTTACAACTTTTCCTTAATTTCCAAAACAAAATTTACATGGAGGAAAACAATATAAATAAGGAAAATTTTAATTGGCACATAGTACGCAGGTGGAGAAATTCGAAATTAAGATCCTGATCTAAATGGTGGCGATGAAACTTAAGTCATTGATTTTTTTTTTATTAATTTGAAATATGCTGAAAATATTCCCGTAATACCAGATATTAAGGAATTAGACGATATTCCAGTAGTAAACTAATAGAATATTCAACGAAAATGGAACAGTTTAACCGAACGGAGCTGAGCGGCGGTGAAGTGGAATTATCTGTAAACTTGTTATAATAGAAAATGCTTGAACCTTGGCTGGAGACCGTCGAGATACTTGAAGCTACAAAAGCATTATTCATGGAATGTGAAAATTTAATGGTGCTGCGGGTAATGTCCGGTAATACTATAAAGCCACAATTTTTTAATTTATTGTTATGTTACACGGACTACTCTACTCAATCTTTTGTAAATAAGCTTCGTGCTCAAAATAGATTGTTTAATTATAGTTGCTCTTAACACAAAATATTTGTAAATAAATTATTAAAATAAATATCTTTGTACAAAATTTCGACCAATAATATCAACATTTGTAAAAATGGGAGGCAAAAGAAAAATAATAAAAATATATGACTGGAAGGACGGACACGACATTTTTCTAAACAATAGGGCACTGGCAACCTAATTCGTCGAGAAATGTTGAAACCTGGGACACAATTTTTTTCGCGATTACAATATTTACCTGTGTGGGGTTTGCTAGTTCCCCTATCAGGCGCCTCCCCAGATGGTGCATAGGGGAAAGCTTGCCAGATATGGCAGGTACCGGGGAAATCAAATACTCGGGGCGGACCAAAAACTAGCACACCCAAGCTAAGGTGGCACTACATACGCCGATGGCTGCCTGGCTAAGAGGCTTCTTAGTCGTTAGTATGTGAACTCCGAATTTGGCGACATTCGGTTTAAACCCGTAGTTTTCCCATGATAATGCTGAGCTCTGTCATGGGTGACCGTTACTTCTCGTGCTACTCGTGGGAATAAAAATGAAACGAAACAATAATAATAACCTAACGAAATTAGAAAACGAGACGGATCTGTCTCTAACAGCATCAAATCAATCATCATCGTTGGATGCCGATACCATGGACCATGAGGGGGACCAACTATAGCAAAATAAAGGGAACAACTTTCCTAACAGCACGAAAATGTTGAGATAATCAATTCTAAAGGTTCCAAATGTTAGTAGTTGTACACTTCAAATAAAGACGGCTGCGACAGTCGCGACTGCGTCCCAAGTAACTAATAATAACCCTCAATCTGAGGAAGTAATCAAAGCTCTAGCAGAGTCTTGACAAGAAAATAAAGAATTGAAAAAAGCAATTCAATGGATGCACCACCATATACAACTTCTTGAAGAAGAAGTTAAAAACCTTAAACATAATCTAAAGATGGACTACCAAACTAGTCATGAAGTTTCGGTTCAAGTAGAAGCTCTAAACCAGGAAAACAACAACAAAGAAAGCGAATGTGCTAAATTTATTGAGTACCAAACCGACGAGGAAGATTTAGAAAGAAAGACCAATTGGATAATGAAAAAGTCAAAAAGGGCTCTAAAAAAGCAAAACACACAAGAAGTAAATTCTTCCAGTAAAAGGAAAGCTGAGTCGTCCCCAGAAAAGAACACTATTGTGAACATTTCGGGAGCAAAGGAAAACCAATTACCAATTATCAGCAAGACCACGAAAGAAAAACCACCACCACCAATCAATATCACACATGTCGGTAAATTTAGCGTTATTAAAGCGCTAATGAAAGAAGTGACAGAGCAAAGAAGAAGGAGTATTTGTGTCGCTAAACAACAACGTCTAGAGGGTAAATATGCCTGATCGAGACGGTTATAGAAAACTTTCAACTGTATGGAATGATAAAGGTTTCCAATGGTATACATATGAAGACAAAAATACCAGACCTATTAGATAGTTGCTAGGGGTCTACATCAAACATGCACACCAGATGAGAAAATTGAAAACCTCAAAAGAAAAAATTTAACGTTCTTAGATGCAGTTAATATGTGTAAAACTGAAAGGAAGTCTACCGGCAAAGGAGGGAGTATTTTTAATAAAATATAGTTACCACTATTCACTCTGACCTTTGCAAACTCAAAGAAAATTGAGAACATATTTAACATTAGGAACATCTTGGGAATGGTTGTCCGAATGGAACCATTGAAAAAGGCAACAGCTATCATACCACAATGCAAAAAGTGTCAGGCATACAACCACACGCGAAAATACCGCAATCGTGAAATCAGAAGTGTAAAATGTGCGAAAAAGTTTGACACTAAAGAATGCGTGATAGATAAAAACACTCCAGCAAAATGTGCTTACTGCCAAGGAACCCATCCTGCTAGCTATAGGCTGTGAAGTAGCCAAAACACTGCAAAACATGCGAAATAGAACAAACAAAAACCAGCCAAAGAGAGCAACGAAAGAAAAAGAAATCCCGACAAAAACCGTCACTACGTTCCATAGTCCGAAAGTGGCAGAGGGATTCTCGTACTCACAAGCAGCAAGACAAGGACTACCCGGGCCTACAGTACAAAATATTGGATTTCAACAAGCTATGACAACAATGCAAAACACCTTGAATGCTATTGTCAATCGCCTTTCTAAAATAGAAGAAAATATAGAGTTTCTAAACAAGAGGCAAGTTAATCTTGAACAACAAGTAGGACATCGAGAAAAAATTAAGGAGATTTCTAACAAAAAAGTTGCTTTATCTTCTGATCCTTCACTCCAAAAAAAATAAACAAAACACTAAGAATATTAACCTGGAATCCTAATGGACTTCTACAGTATTTTCCAGAGCTAGAAATCTTTTTGAATAAAGAAAAAATTGATATATGCTTAACAGCAGAGAGCCATTTCACTAGAAAGAATTATACAAAAATAAAAGGTTACTCTTCTTACCATTCTATACATCCAGCAGAAAGAGCTAGGGGTGGAGCAACAATATTCATCAGAGAAAATGTCAAACACTTCGAAGATGACAAACTCGAAATAGAGACAATGCAAATTGTATCAATTAGCGTGCAATTAAACAATTACAAGAAGCTGCGGGTTGCTGCGATATATTGTCCACCAAGGCATCAACTTAAAAAGGATGATTACTTCTCAATGCTCAAAATGATGGGCTCAAATTTCGTCATTGGAGGGGACTTACGCATTGGGGGTTCGAGACTAATATCACCTAAAGGTAGAGAACTATTAGAAGGTGGACATCAAATAAACTGCGAATTTCATTCAAGTGGTATTCCTACTTACTGGCCAACGGATACAAACAAAATACCAGACGTGATTGACTTTTTCATAGCCAAAGGTATTTCAGAAAACTATATCCATATCGAAAATATTGAAATTTTATCCTCGGATCATTCTCCAATCATACTTATGACCAGTGAAACAATAATTGAAAAATGGAAGCCACCAAGGTTAACAAGCGGGAAGACCAAATGGGGAAAATTCGCATTGTTAATTGAGGAAAATATTGATCTTCAAGTCCCAATCAAAAACCGAAAACAACTTGAAAGAGAAGTAGAGCTGCTTATAAACAATATTCAGACAGCAGCATGGGAAAGCACTCCCCCTGCCAAAAATAAACCTCACAAGAATGAAACACATACACAGAAAATAAGAAATCTGGTCAGAGAAAAGAAGAAAGCTCGCAAAATCTGGCAAGAAATTGAGCACCGGAGAGCAAAACTATATTCAATCAGCTCAAAAACAAGCTGCAGAAGTTAATACAAGAAACCAAAGCGGTAAGCTTTAACATATATTTAATAAATCTTTCTGGCCACATAGAAAGTGATTACTCTTTAAAAAAGCAGATGGTACTTGGACCAAAAGCCTCAAAGATAAAGCTGATCTTTTTGCTGAATATCTGGAAGAGACGTTCCAACCTTTGACTAGACAAACAGCAGATGAAAATACCTTTCTAATGCAAAAAGAAGATGAGTAAGACATACAACCAGTTACAATGAAAGAACTCAAAAATGAAATCAAACACAACCTAAATGCAAAAAAGGCTCCTGGATACGATCTTATTACAAGAAAAGACATTAAAAATTTGCCAGGAAAATGTCTCAAGAAGTTACTACACATAATTAACGCAGCTTTTAGAATGAAATATGTTCCTCAGTAGTGGAAAAAAACCAGAAGATATTATGATACCTAAGCCTAATAAGCCACCTAATGAGAAAACGTCATACAGACCTATATTTTTCTTCGAAAAATTACTCCTCAAAAGGATGAGACCTCTGATTGAAGAAATACACCTGTTACCATCGCATCAATTTGGTTTCAGAGAGAAACACTCCACCATAGAGCAGGTACACATAGTCACTAACTTGATTGAGAAGACGCTTGAAAACAGAAAGGTATGTTCTGGAATTTTCCTTGATGTTGCCCAGGCCTTTGACCGAGTCTGGCATCGAGGACTGGAATATAAATCACGTCGCGACCTTCCTAAGCGGTTCTATGAGATATTAAAATCATACAATGAAGGGTGATATTTCAGAGTAAAATATGAAGGAGAGTTCTCATCACTCAAAAGAATTAAGGCAGGCGTGCCACAAGGGAGCGTGCTCGGACCAGTATTGTATTTGCTTTATACGAGAGATATTCCTATTATTGGAGAAACAGATATTGCAACCTTTGCGGGTGATACAGTAATCTTGGCGGTTTGAAGTACAATCGAAGAAACAACCAGCAAATTACAGCACACTGTGAATGAGATTGTCCACTGGACAAAAAAGTGGAGATTAAAATTGAATGAGCTAAAATCAATTCACATAACATTCACCTATCTAAAAGTTGATCACTTACCTATTTACATAAATAGGCAGGAAATACCACATGCGAACACGGCAAAATACCTAGGTATGAAGCTCGACGCCCCGCTAAAATGGAAAGAGCATGTCAAGAAAAAAAAGCAAGAATTAGATATAAAGTTCAGAAAAATGTATAGCCTCATTGGCAGAAATAGTGAGCTTACCATTCACAATAAGCTGCTTTTATACTGGCAAATACTTAAGCCTGTGTGAATCTATGGCATCCAGCTCTGGGGATGCACAAAGAAAACGAACGTTAAAATTATACAAACGTTCCAAAACAAAGTACTGCGATGCATTGTCAATGCACCTTGGTATATTAGAAACAATAATCTACATAGGGATCTAAAGATGGAAACCGGTAACGAAGAAATCACAAAAAATGCCAAAAAATATATTCAGCGTTTACAACTCCATGAAAACACTGATAATCAACATATTGTCAACGACGTTTACAGCGCACCGACAAGACGGCTAAAGAGAACGAAGCCGCTTGATTTAGTTCCTCAGGACTGAAGATGTCTGATGTAACCGGAAGATCTGGTCCGACTGGGAATAACTACTGTGTTATAGACCAACTAACAGAGAATTAAAATAATAAAGAAAAATTGCTAAATGAGTTGTAATAACTTAGTCGTAATAAATTAAAAATTAAAAAAAAATATTTACCCAATATAACTTCGGTATAGTGAAAAAAGTAAAAAAAAATATCACAATAAGGAAGTGACAAAACCTGTGTTATAAATATTAAATATTTATAGTAAGATTGGTATAAGAATAAACAACAAACATGTTAAGTCAAAAAATTACTCTTTAATAGACCTTAAACAATTAGGCAGATGTGACAAACAAATAAAAATATAAACAGATTTGTTTCTCATCAATTTTTGATTCGTTGATGTGTCACAATTTTTGCGAAGCAAATAATTGCTGTAATATGTTGTTTACATAATATAAATTAGTTTATTGATTTGGCCTAGGTCATTTATATTTAAGTTTGATCAATAAATAATTCAACAAAATAAATAAAAAGATGTACACAATTTATTTAGAGCAAACGATAAAATCGCATTATATATTTATTTGCATGGTATCATTAATTTAGCTAACATTATTTAAAAATAATCCACTTAAATTATAAAATTTATTGCCCAACGATCTATATCTGTCATGTTTAACCAACGCTATTATGTGCACTGTTCTAACACTATTTCTGTAGAATTTTGTATTTACCAAAATGTAAATAAAAATTTCTGTAGTGTACGCAGTACACCATAATTAAAGTCCCCACTATTAAAACAATTCCATATCCATGAATTATATAACTTATGTAGATGTCGATATATATTTAATAATTTATTATATTATGAACAGGCATACACAATAAATTAGACATGCAATGAATATTTAAAAAACTAATTTTTCATAAAATAAAAAATGAAAAAAATGAAATTAAATTATTGTGATGAGTAGCTAATGTACATGAATTATAAATTAAATATATAACGTCAGTCATATAAACTAAATAGTATACAAAAACTTAATTACCGATCAACTGTTAATATGTGGCCATCTCTTACACGTATCCATGATACTGATTTATTCCCGAGCTGTTTCACCTGCGGGATAAAATAAAAAAAATTAAAATTAGTTTTCAGTGTTTATATAATTGTTAGGGTAATAAAAGTTTTTAAGAAAATTAAAAAAAGATGGAAAAACTCTGTACCCAAACTTTTTCTTCCGCCTTTTATCCAATGTATAAAACACAAGAGAGAATACAAAAATGTTCTATAAATGTTTAGTTTGTTTTATAAATTGAAGGAAGGGCTAACAAAATATTTTGGAACGAAAAGTCTGGATGTCATCTCAATATCCATCGGGTCTTTGCCATTTAGATGTGTATGAAGCAGATTAATTTAATCAACTATATACTTTGCATCTTTTTAGAAATTAATATGAATATGCATATTTCGTTGAATATTAATTCTCTTCCACCTCAACTCTAAAATAAATAAATATACAACAGAAAGTTCTCCAAGTTGTATATTATACAAACAAACAAGTATACGAGTATACATAGATGTAAAACAATTAAAAGAAACAAAAAAATATTCAGTTCTTCGAAAAATTTAAACTTTAAAAAAAAAAAAAATGTATTTTGTTTTGTGTTTGTAAAGCTCCTAAAGCTATTAGTTTTAGTTAAACTGATAAAAATATTATATGAGATAAAGTTTATTATTATTTTCTATTTTTATTTTTTTTTTTTTTTTTGTAGAGCTTTTGTTGTGTATAAAGTTTGTTCGGAATAAATAAAATTACAGTATATTGTATTCTGTAGAGGGAAGCATCGGAAGACATTTAGTTTTTATATTTGTGTATAATACGAATATTGATTTTGATGTTCACAAATAATAACCATAATAATCTATGTTACAATTTTTTCTTTTTTTTTTTGCAAAATTAAATTTAGAAATTGATTTAAAAACGTGATCGTCTCTAGTTAAATGTATTCTCTGTGTTTTGTACGAGTATGTTGGGAATGAATGTTATTACTTTGTGTACGTATATTATCTAATGGTTTTAATCGCAACACGTTTTTAAATAATAATCATAATACCTATAATGAAGGTTATCTGATGGTAAGCTTTCGCAGATGTACATTTATGTTGTACACTAGCTGAGGTATCCGGCGTTGCCCAAGGTAAATAAAATAAGTTATTTTAGCAAAGACGGCACCAAAATCACATTTTTTTTAAATTAATTTATATAGTTTTTCCAGTGTACTCTTCAAAAGGTGATAAAACATATTTTAACTCCTCTAAATCAAGTGAACCGCCCCTTCGGATACGAGTTTGCGTTTTATTTTATTTAACCATTTATCTAAACACAGTCCTGTATTTTTTAAATCGACATTTTAGAAAATATTGTTGGGGGCACCGCTAGACCAAGCGGCTAGACTCCTTTGAAAATACTACGAAAACCTTATATTTGTCGTGTGAAATTACTACGAAAAGTTTAAATCTGATTGGATGTATGTAGTGGAAACGTATAAAGAGCAGATATACAGATTTTAATTTTTTTAAAAACAAATAATTTGAATATCCCTTCCCGTTTGCAACAATTTACTTTTTCCAAAATTTGTTGTATTTAATTTCGATATAATAAAGACTCATAGTTTGCGTGCCCTAGTATAACGCGGTTAAAGGACTTAATTCTATGAATTGCATTAAAAAATTTGAATTTCGATTAATTTTCGAAATTGTTATATGTTTATATTTGATATAATTCGATTTAAGAACAAAATATTTTAATTCTGGAACTATTAATTTTTCACAAATACATTGCCGTAAATGTCGGAAGCAAAGTGGAGCGCTTTAAATTGGAGGTGATTTTAAAGTCACAACTAGTAAAGACATAAGTAATGCGAGATGTTTAAATTCAGCAGATTCTTTCTGAAATTCGCCCCTAAAGATCTTCTCTCCTCTCCGATCAATTTGACTAGACTCCGCTTCGCTGACTGGACAGCTCGTTCAGCCAACCCATTAGCTTGCGGAACTTATACTGGATTTTTCAACGGCGAAATACCATTACGCTGACAAAACTTCCTGAACTCAGTTGGGTTGAACGGCGGGTCATTATCCGTGACCAGCTCATGAGGAAACCAAATACTGAAAAGAGTTTTTCGAATTTCCCAACCACATCAGCAGCTGTTGTTTCGCTCATAATGTTCACATCGACCAATTTCGATGTTGAGTCAATAATCAGAAGTAAGGTTTTACTACTAAAATGAAAAAAATCAGCATGAATTCTATACCATACTTGGTCGTAGTGTAATGAAGCGGCTATGAAGCTTCTTTAAAGTCATCAGACTTGGCTCGCTGTTACTTTTGGCAAATACCACAAGATGGAGCGGTTTTGGAGATTTCCTCGTCAATTTTTGGCCATCAACACAAAGATCTGGCCAACATCTTCATCCGTACTACACCCGGATGATCTTCGTGCAATAGATTAAGCACGTATCCCCGCAAGGACAACAGAATGATGACTCGGCTACCCTAGACGACACAACCAGCTTCATGTGTCAATTCATGTTTACGCACAAACAAAAGTCACATTGTTGAATCGGTCGTTGACATTGGCCATCCCTTTTCCACATTCGGCATCACTTTAGATATAACAACATCTGCTTTTGGTTCTCGTCCCACATCTTCGTAACATATTGGTATCACGTCCACCTCTGAGAAGGCATTCACTGCACAAATGAAGGAGTCTCCAATTCCCCCGTCTACTTGTGGCATACGTGATAAGGCATCCGGGACTACCATGTCTTTTCCCTTTCGATATTTGATCGAATAATAATAGACACCGGCAGCGGTAATTGGTATCCCTTTTTTCACATCAAACAACGATACCAACGACTGGTGGTCCTTCACTAAAACAAAAAAGCGACAAAGTAAAAATTTATGAAATTTTCTTACCCCGAAGATCATTGCTAGTGCCTCCTTGTCTAATTGGGCATAATTCTTTTCAGTTGATGACAAACTCGCTGAAGCAAACATTAGGGAACGGTCTAGCTCATCGACCAACTGACTGAAAACATTACCAACACCAAATGAACTGGCATCGCATGACAAGTACAGCTCCTTCTTCGAATCGCACAGCAGGCTGCTTGTATTAAGCTCGGTTTTGCATTTCAAAAATGCATTGTTGCAACTAGTTGTGCAGGTGAACTTCACATCCTTCTGATTCAAATGGTAGAGTGGTGCTAACACAGAAGCCATCACACCAAGAATGCCTTCAATTGCGTGACATTGGACGAAATTTGGGGCATTTTCCATGGCAACAATTTTCGCTGGACTAAGTGTAATTCCATTACCACTAACGACGTGACCAAGGTATTCAACCTTTCGTCTAAAAAATAAACATTTATTTTGGTTAACATGTACGTTGTAACTGGCAGGTCGCTTAAAAACAACTGTCACTTTCGTTTGAAACTCCTTAAGATCACAACCGACTATCAGGATATCGTCCAGGTAACACATGGTCTTCGGTAATCCCCGGAGGATTTCATCTATAAACTGTTGAAAAATTGTCGTGAATCTTAACAAGCCAAGGTGAGTATTTATTGTAAATCGCACCTTCGAGTATTAAGCTATTTCAACTTGCTAATAAGCCCTAGCCAGTCCAACACGGTAAAACAGCTACATCCAGAAAGACTCGCCAAAATTTCGTCTATATTGGGAAGTGAATAGTAGTGAAAATCCACCCACTTATTGACCGAAACCTTGAAGTCGACCCAAATTCTGAGACTCCTGATCTTTTTAGGGACCACTAAAATGGGTCTCGCCCAATTACTATGTTGTACCGGCTTCAAGACACCCGACTCAGCCACTAATCGTTTAATTGTGTATGGGACTGAAAGGCTTGTAAAATACAGGCTTCGCACCTCCCTTCAAGATAATAGATGCTATGAACCACTTCATACCCGTAGGCACCTCAGAGAAAACCGATTGAAATTTCTTTTTGAATTCCACCCAAGTATCAGCAGCTGAATCCTCATTGATAACTTGCACACAATCACCACACATCATTTCACGGAAACGATCGCGGCAAGCAGGCATGACTTGATCCAACCACGGTCTACCAAAAAGAAGTATTTTATGAATACCACGGAAAACATACATCTCCAAATTCATTTCTTTTGATCCAAATTAAACGGATACGAGCACATTTCCAACAACATCCAAGGTCTCACCGTTAGCCACTGTATATTGCTTTGAGACTCGTGTTGATGATAAATCTGGAAATTTTTTATGAAATATTGCCAAACCGATAACTGTCACAGCCACACCGGTATAAACCTCCATGTAGAAAGGCACATACATTATATCAATTAACAAATGCACGATATGGATACCGACATATGGATACCGTTTTCAAAATTTAACGACTCAAAGAAATCATGTTCTTCATGGACCGAATTAATTTTTTTATTATTTACAGATAACAGGTCCAGTTTATCGCTGGACAATATTTGAAATATGATCGACCACACGAGCAAGCTCCATGCTGATGGCCTTGGCACGCACCTCATCGAATTTTAAGTCGCTGCTCTCCGATAACAAACTTTTTTTGTATAGCCTATAGTTTTTTTTAATCCACAAATTAGCCGATCACGTAACGCGTCATCTAAAAATGTACTGAAATTATAAGACCGTGCTAACCATTTTAATTCTACTGCATATGACGCAAGTGCTTCTCCGGGTTGCTGTTCACTATTGTGAAACCTGAATCTCTCAAAAACCACTATTTTCTAAATCAGTCACTTGATTATATGTTTTACCCGCTGGTGAATTGGGAGTACACACATTTTTTAAAGTATCGTACGCTTCTACACCGATAAGCGTAACAAAAAGGGGCAACTTTTTCACATTATCTCTCGAATTCACAGACACTAATTGTTCAAAACGTTCGATATAAGTTTCAATATCTGATTTATCATTATCAAAATACTCTAACGCACCCACGAAAACCATTTTATACAATCTATGTAAATATATATTTTTTTTATTATTATTAAAGGGTGATCCAATAAGAGCTTCCGGAAGTTTTTTTTGAAATAAAACATTAAAATCAATTTAAAAATCAAAAATTGTATTTGTGACGTAAGTTCGGTTTATGACATTTAATGTTTGAAAATAATTTCTTTTAAATGTTGTCCGCGACTGGCTCTTAGATGATCAATTTTATGGGTCCAATTTTGAAACACTTTTTCGAGCATTTGGGCCGATATTCCGTTAATTATTAAAATATAAGTTATTGGTGTGGTTTCAACGACATGTGGTTTCAACAGGATGGTGCAACTTGCTACACAGCAGGCCAAACCATCGATTTATTGATTGAACATTTTAATAAGAACATCATATCAAGAAAGGGACCCGTGAATTAGCCTCCAAAATCTTGTGATCTGACGCCATTATATTACTTTTTATGAGGGTATCTTCACTGACAAAAATCCTACATCAATGCAGACAAAAAATGCATTAATAGTAAGAAAAATTCGTTAAAACTGAGCCGATACGACCATTTTTTAATAGTACGAAAATCATACGTTAATATGGTGAAGCACATAAATAATGTATTTTATGTTTGACTACTTACGTTGTAATATTTATGAATTGATTCATGTAATATACGAAAAATGTTATAATTTTAATGCAGTTAAAAGCATTTGTGAATGAACAAATTCTTATTGTTAACGTAAGAAAGTAAAGATAACATGAAATTGATCGTAACTATAATGAAATGTTACGTCATATTAACACATAAATTTATACAAATAAGTTTAAAAATTCATTATTTGTGCTTACGAAATTATTCGTATATATGAAGAACGGCATACTCAGTGGTTAAGAATAATACACAAGAATAATGATTATTTTCATAAATATATTGAATATTTTATATTTAGTGATGTGTTAATAATTGATAAACAAAATTACATAATATTTATGTAGAGTTCATTATAGGAACGTATTTCTGGGTCGTTTGATGAATAAAATCGTAGAATTTATATAGCGCAGTGTAAAGGAAATAAAAAACATAACATAGAATTTGATAAAATGTTATGCTTTTAATTTTAATATTTTGTATTAAATTATAAGCATATTATCACATTTGCTTTTAATAAACTAGAACTTAAAAATAAAATAAATATAATCAGATAACAAATATAATAAGAGCAGTTAGCGCCGTGTTGATATTCGAATTCCTAAATTTCTCCAATTTTTGTATTCTTGAGAACGTCTTTTTTGTGTACAAACTTTCAATATTTTTAAAACTATGATAGTGATGTTCTGTTCTGTAAATTTAATAAATTAAATTACACTGACATTTACTTTATTTGCTTATTTTTGTTACCTGACCTATTCGCAATACTCCAAAAGCGGTTTTAATGCCTAGCCTTCTCCATGTGCTGAACTTACTGGCTGAGCAACATTTATAAGGTAGATGATGACTCGTGCAGTCCTCCTTGCTCATCTTAGATATTTGACATTTATTTGCAAGCAACACTAATAAAGTAAAAATATTAATAACACAATAAATTTCTAGTCCCGTATATCACATAACTTATAAATTTATACATTATTTATATTATAAAATATTGTTTTCCGCACAAAACTGCTCTCATTTTAATTTAACGGAATGCGAATTCCGACAAAGTCGCAGACAAAATGAAAACACTTTTGCGTACAACACTAATATAAAATACCATATTTACCTGAATTTTAACGTACAAAAATTTATTATTTAATTAAAATTTATTTTATTAATTTGAAGTTCTTATTCATCACAAATTAAACAAATTAAATGGACGTTCGTAAGACACATTTCAGTAAGCATTTCTGTCTAACTTTAACATTTGATTTATGGTGATGGAAAATCTTAATTTGAGACAGAGATAACAAAAGAAAATTTCTCAAACATACACACTCAACGCACATTTAAGAGCCGAATTATAATATTCATGTATTTTAGTGCCAGATTCGTTAATACGACGAACAATAAAAGTATTTAACATATATTTTCGTACATAATCTTATTCATAAATATTATGAATTGTTCACAAATGTAATTATTTAATAAAAAAAGGTAAGTTGCACTAGTACGCAAACAATTTGTGATTGTATTTTATGTATAGTACAAAAAACTAATCAATTTTTTAGTTAACAAATTATGATTCTTGGGAGCACTCCAAAATCTTGCATTACCAAATCTAGTATTACAAAAATCTTGCAAATCCAAAAATATTATTGAAAAATAACAATGACGGAAAATTAATATTAAATCATTTTATTATATGCAATTATCTTTAAAAATTTAAAAGTAACAATTAAAAACTAAAAGTGACAGAAAATTAAAATAATTAATTAATTATTATATTATACGCAATATTTTTTAAAAATTCTATTGGAGTAAGTCTAGCCTTTTTCTTTAATATTCTTTGTATTTTTTTATTCTTGTTAATTTGCTTTCGTTTTTTGGGAAACTTGACACCAGATTTAAGTTGTTCAATTCTAAGCTTTGTCAAAATCACTTCCGTTGCTAGATTCTCTATTATTTTATAAACACCCGCGTATCGTTGACCGACCACAATTTTTAAACGACGGTGCCAGGCCATAACACTATTTTGCGTTCGCGGGAAGCATTTAGTAGCATTTCCTGAGTCTCCTATAGAATACCAGAATTCAGGATAATATCTTGGTGCTCGGTTGCCATTGCCGATGTAATTTTTCTTGAACCATGATCCAATTCTTTTGACATCTGTGTCATTAAACTCATTGGACAAACTGGCATAATACGCAGCAACTTCATAGTCTGGCACAAAAGCTAGGCTTTTTATCATTCTAATTTGCATTGTAAAAGATCCGATGTTCCCATACTTGTGTATACCAATCTTTCTTTTTGAATATTCCGCTAAATAATTAGGCCGAAATGAAATAAACATCCCTTAAACCGGTTTCCGGAGAAAAAAGATGATGCTGACGATACTATTGTTTTTTCGAAATCGCAAATTATTCTCGTCGGATTTAAATGAATTTCATTTTTCAAACAAATTTTTTTTTAAATTAAAAAACAATTGATCATATACTTTTCTACTTTTTTTGCTCATCAAGCAAACTACCAATGGTAATATTTATCCATTAATACGTCGGTGTATTGAAAATAGCTGTCGCATTATGGATGGTACAACGTCGAAAGTACCATTCATAATCCAACAACTGGATTCAGAGAGGAGCTTTAGCGAAGAAATCGTTCCCAACAAAATAATTTTTTCGCCATTGAACTCTTCTTCGGTTAAAACAAATAATTCTCCTTCAACATTTTCAGGCACTTTAATTTTTTTATGGCGGACGCGTTTAATTTTAATTCTTTGAGCTTTTGCTGTTCGAAGATAAATGCGGGAGTCGCAGGAAGTGTTAATAGAAAGATGTTGATATCCGTTAATAAATAATTTATTATTGCCTTTGTTAGACTTGACCGTGTCGATATTCATGATAATATATGTATGTATTATTCGAGATCTGTTTTAATTATAAGAAATTATATTGAGATTTGTGACTCGCACAGAATAAAAGATAAAATAACTATATATATATTTATACCTGTTAACTGATTTAATAGTTTTGTATTGCGAGATAATGTAGCCAACCCGAATACTAATTGATATAGTGACAATAATCAATAGACAAATTGTACTTATTGTAGTAACAGACTGCCTGTTACTTGGTTTTGTAAAATATTACTTTGTATTAGTTATGACTCTAAACATTTGCTCGCATTACAAAATCATCTCGCATGAAAACGCGCGATTTCATATATTTACGGGAAAATGTGTATGCGAGATGATTTTGTAATGCGAGATTTTGTAGAATAGATTTTGTATTGCGAGATAATGTGGCCAACTACTGATCCTTACTATTATTGCATATTTATGATTTTTTTCTAAATTTCGTGTTTTTACGTAATAATAACAATTTTTACATTAATAATACGAATTGTGTTAACGAACGCCATTCGTAAATTAAACGCAGTAAATTTTTTTTTGGTGTGAAATCACTTGTTTATATCACTTATTTATCAATAAACCACAATCGATTCCTACATTAGACGCGAACATAACACGCGTAATTAACGGAAGGATGGTAAAGATTTAAAGGAAAATAATAGTTTTTGACTTATGTTTGTGTTCTTGATTATTTATAATTTAATTTAATTTTGGAGATGTTTCTAGGTTTTAAGTTTGTAAATTTGAATATTGAACTGGTATGGTTTCGGGTTTTAGAAGATTTTATATTCGAATCTTGGTTTAAAATTAAGTAATTATATTAAATTTTATGCATTAGTATTTTCAGATGAGAAACAAGGGGCGGCATTTTATTTATTTACTTTTATACTTTTACTTATACTTAAATTATTTAATTTAATTTAGTATGACAACTTTGGGATGTTAGCATTTAATATGTTCCAGGTTAATTTAAACTATTTGGCAGTGTTATTTAAGCAGAATAAAATAACAAACTAATAATTATTTAATTTTGATTTTAGTCGTATTTCTGGAACTAGCTAATAAATTTCTGGAGTCAATGGCTATAGTTAAGCTATAGATTTGGTAATGAAATTTTATAGGGTTTCATTAAAATTAAAAGTTAAATGCATCTTGAACTACAGGGTATTTAGTTAGTGATTAATTTTCTGTCCTTTAATTTGATTCTCAGCTGAGTTGAATTCAATTTATTTAAGGGGCTAATAGCTGATTTTATTTCAAGACTTAATGGTAAAGTAAATTAATTTTTCAGTGTAATCGAAACATTAATGTCATAATATTAATATTGATGTTATATATTGGTATTGATGTGGATATTGTTATTGGTGTTGATGTTGGTATTGGTTTTAATGTTAATGTTAGTTTTTCGTATTAATATTTATATTGGTTAGTTTAAAATGGTTTTATTTAGAAACACATGAGAAAACTGACCAAAATGGCACTGGTTGAGGTGAAAGCGCGACGGGCGGATGGTAGTCGGTTTAATTATTGTCAAACTACGAATGTTAATTTATTTGTAGTAGTTTACATAAAGATTAATCTATAATTTATTTCCGAGAATTAAATTTATACTTAATTAATTTTAGAATAGTTACTATAAAGGATTAATGCAGATTTTAAATTTAGGAAATTTTTTAGGGACATGACATAGGTATCTTTCTAGGAACATAGCAGTAAATAAACTTGAAATTGTGTTGTCTTGTGCTAAATAAGTTACTAAAAATATGCTACTGACAAATTTACTAACTATCAACTACTTAGATGTCTGGAACCGGATTGATTCTTTGTTCTTAATATACCTGTCCTTTCCTTCGGTTTTGTTATGTGAAAAGGATGTACGGAGGATGCACTATTTTTTAATTATAAATTTAAAAAAATTCAGTAGATACTTTAGCCTAACTAATACAATTTATTTCATTATAAAATATAGTCTTGATTTAATAATTTTGACTATGACTGTTTATTTATGAATTAACAACGATTGCTATTACAATTTAAAAAATTAAAAACCCAATTAATTTAAAAACAACTGGTAATAAAACTTTTGGAAACATTATCCAAACTATTGTGCCCAAAACATTTCAATTCTCAACTTTGACTTTAACAATTTTGAATTTAGTTATTATAATTTTCGTACCAATCAAATTGAATTGAAATACTTTGTTTTTCATTATGCGTTACGAGAAAAATCGAAAAATAAATAAAATTAATGAACCATTACTTTTTATTATACTAAACATACATATACAAGCGGAGAAAGGAAAAACAAAAAAAAAATTGTTTTCCAAAAATATGTACATACATTATTTTATGCAAAATATGTACATTCAAATTTATATATTTCCATCGTGTAATTTCGATTTTGTTTTTTTTTACATATTTTGCATAAATTTATTTTTCATTTTTCTATCTAAAACTAAACCAAAAATAAATATAAGATTATTATAAGAAGTACAAAAGCACGATGTTTTTCGTTTCGATATTCGATAACTTTATTCCACTGTGTATATTATAGTCCCCGCAAAAACATACACCCTTTTGTACATGGAAGCACAATACAATACAAAAATAGGCAGAAAAAGCTCTCTCCTACATTTATACGTTTGTATATATGTATGCGGAGAGATAGAAACTTAAGCATTTTCCTAAAAAGGAAACAAAATGTAATGAACCAAAAATAAAGTTTTGTTGTATAAAAATAAAAAACACAAACAACATTGCAACACAAGAAAAAATAAAGAAATAAATAAAATGAAAACAAATAATACAAAAATAAAAAATACAATTACAAGTGGGATAGTGGAAAATAGAAAATGGGTTCTTTGTACGTATTGTTGTTTCTCTTGTATACAGCATTTTAAATTTTATTTTTTTTGTACAAGAGTAAAAAAAAAAACAAATAAATAAATATTTAAGTGTTATTTTGATATTATTGTATTCTGGTGAACAAGTCTATATACACTCTTATGTATACACGGTACAAACACACTTAAAACTCAAGTATGCACGTACAACGGTATGTGACCAATTAATTCTACAAAAGGGTCACATTGCTATATTAAGGTAACCAAAATAATATACATCAGGTGTGGATACCAGAATATAAAGCGCTAATTCTGGAACGTAACGTTTCAAAAAATCTACCTTCAACAGATTTCGATGCGGAATAAATTGCTCTAGTTATCATATAATTATTACCTGTTTTTCATATTTTTATGTGTTCTGTCTGTGTTATTTGCTAATACGAACCTGAATAAAACAGTCGCCTAATTTTAATAACACAAACTAATTTATTTATAAAACAAGTTTCCACAATAAAGCTTAAAACCACTAAAAATTTCTTTCACCCTTTTCGGATATTTTAATTACAATCTTTATATCGCACTATTATTACATTTTAAACTGAACTGTTTAATCTTAATTGTTTTGCTGTTTCACTGTATTTTTATATACCCTACCAAAGTTCCAGAATAAACCTAACTTCTCTAATAAGCTAATTCGAATAGAATGTAGCAAAGCATTTTTTAATAATTCGTGTGTCCTCCATTTCCTAAAATTAAATGGATTATTCGATTTTCTAACGATTTATAAAGAGACTCTAAAAGTCTTCGAGAAATTTGATTCCAAGCATCTTTTATGGCTTTAATAAGATTCATAGACCTTACGAACTAACCACCCCCAAACATGATGTTAAAATCTGGTGAATATGGTGGCCACAACAACAAATCTACATTCTGTCTAGCAATTCTGGCTTTGGTGGTCCTAGCATTGTGTATTGGAGTATTTTAATGTTGGAAAGTCTAACGCATTTCACCAAGAAACTCCTGGATTTCCGGAAAAGCCACATTTAAAATATTCTAATAGAAAAATGGATTCATTTTCTTACTTGGAAAACCCAAATCAAATAATCTATAATAAGAAATAGCTACACAGACCATTACCCCACCTCCTCTACTGTGCTGTTAACTGAAAAAAACTTCGTACATTATATGAAAATAGTAGTTGTATCCATCTGGTCAATCTAAATTATTATTTTTTCCAACAGAAAATACAACCCGTTGCCACTCCGTTTTCCATGTCATATGCTCTCTGGCGAATAAAAGCCATTTCTCATTGCACTGCGCGTTTAATCGTGTTTTTTTTTGTACTTTTCGACGTACGAGAAAATCGGAACTTTGAATCCGACCCCAGCCTTAAATATCGAAAAAACAATGAATTTTTCAGCTGTCCGCAATTAAATTGAACAAAAAACATTGTGTATTTGTTGTAAAGACGAAGATAGCGTGATGTTATTACGGTATAAATTTTAGAGTCAAAAAATAAAATCTCAAATAAAGTTATTAGGTCAAGTGGAAAGTGATATTAATATTTTTAACAAATTGGGTTGGAAAATGTGATATTGATAATGTTTTAATTAAACCATGAGAAGAAAAATGCTCAGGTTATTGTAATGTGTTTACTGGTTTGCGTGAAGAAGATTTTTATAATATAGCCACAAAATCCAGCATTTATGAGTCTAGAAACCTTTGTAACCCACCAATTAATACGTTTGTTAACGATTTTTGGCAGAAAGGTCAATTGATCATAATATAAACCAAAATTCAATGTCAGAATTATTTAAAGTTTTGAAAACATTTTGCCCGGAATTACCAATGAACTACCGAACTTCATTGCAAACCTATTGAAAACTAGAAAATATGACAATTTATCTAGGAGAATACGTTCATGCCGGCTTGGAAGATAATTTTTTTGTGTTGGCCTTTTGCCGCAAATTTTCTATATTGATTTAAATGTGGATGGTTTTTCAGTTTTTAGTGATGATTTTGCTAAATTTTTAAACCTCTTTATGTCTGAGATGAAACAAATTCAAGATAAATTTGAATACAACGGACAAAATAGTTAAATTAAAATTGGAGCAATAATTTGCATCGCACCAGCTAGAGCAAGCGTCTTCTGAGTTAAACAATACAATGCGCTTTCGGGTTGTCCAAAATATTGTACTTGTGGAAACTTTGATAAAGAATACCACAGGATGTGTTTCAATACGTTTGCTTGACGAATGCAGATAAAGATGACCATATTTTATGTTTTCTGTTTGAAAAACTTGGCGAAGGTATAGTATCACAAATAGATCTGGATTATCTACATATTTTGGATGTGAGTAACAAAAAAGTTGCTTATGGTTTAGAAAAAACCCACTATTCCCAAGAGACAGTTATTTTAGAATGAAATTTATACAAAAATTAGTTCAGATCATTTTGCAATCATAAATTTTGCAGCTTATAGAAATAGACGACACAAAAAACTTGTTCAGGGTTATAGGATTTGCATGGCTGGCAGAGAGGCTATGGAGTTGAAAAATTCCACAATGTTCAGCATTTCTTTTCTAAAGATTTGGATTTTGTTCAGATCACAACATTATGTGAGCAACATGAGAATTGGTTGATATAATTCTTTATTGACGTACACTTCAGTCTGGACGGAGCATTACAGTGGGTAATTTGAACAATACAACCAAATAAAAGCCAAACAATGGCCTCTTACAAAAAAAAATATTGCGCACGAGAAATATGAATTGGCGGTAAAATTCAATAAACATTTGATTTATTAAATTTAACGATCCATAAAATTGGCGGTTGCCATTTCCTAATGTTCTACATCGAGAATAAAAAACGAGAATTTAAAAAACAAACATATTTTGGTTTGATTTGAAAATGGTATTGCAGCAATATATCGTGGGGAATTGTTATGCTTTCGCTACTAATCCTGAGATGGCGCGTGGATGCGATTTGTGGAGCAAATTATGTTGTATATTTCGTTAGATAATGAGTAGTACTAAGACTAGAGTCATGAAATGAATGCACGAAATCCGTAAATGAAAAAGAGTAAAATAAATTAATGCGGGCTCGTTTGATTGAATGTTGAATTTCAATAGCCATGGAAAAATTATTTTTGTTTTAGGCAAATAAAATAAATTTCTGGGTTGTCTTCTTTACATACGAGTATATGCGGATATCGGTAACGAAGATGAACACATCTATGATCCCCTGTTGAGAGTGCGGAATCCATGGGCCGCCCCACCTTTCATGTCAGCACGATAGGTTTCCATGAAGCAATGCAATGTGCAGGTGGTTTAAACGAAAACGGGTCTGTAGCCGTACGTCCTCGATTTAGCTACTAAAGGCGTAAGATAGGACGTAAAACGCGAACTGCGAAAGAGTTGGGAGTGCCTCGAGCCCCAGAACTGATTGCAGGGATAAAAACCAACAAACAAACATATATGCGGATACCTATTTTAGTATTACTTTATGCAATTTTTTAATTTTTTAGTTCAACTTCCTGGGAACCCTTGACAAACGTGCGGTTTTACCCCCTCCGTGTAATTCATCCTCAATTTTTTTCTTTGCTGTAAAATTGATAATTTTATTACTAAATAAATTCATTAAATTTTTCTTTTCCCTAAATATTAGGCTTAGAAAATATTGTATTTTTGTTTTATCGAGCTATGGTAACGAAAATCGGTTTTATTGTTATCCAACCGTATCAATCAAAAGCAAGAATTAATGGATATGTGCAAACAGTTCACTTGACCAAACAGAAGCTAGGCATCTTAAAAGAATGAAAATTAAAGGAAAACCATAACATTAAATGAAGTACGAAACCAAAATCGTCATCAATTCGTACGTGGGAATCAAATTAGGTTATGTTTTCGGACGAAAAAAAATTTCTTTTGATGGGCTCAATGGTATATAATTATTTTGTCAACGACCTACGGAAATAACAGATAGTACTAAATCGAGATCATAGCCAGGAAAGAGAAGACTGGAGCAGGGTCTGAAGGGTCATTTCTTACTATGCTATGGTGGGGTCGAGTTAGTTTTTTAAAATGAAAAAATTACTTCGAAATCGTATATTTCAATTTCGAAATTAGCTTTCCCCAAAATTAAAACACTTTCCGCACCACCGAATGAACGGATTGTTAAACCGTGGATTTTCTAACAGTCTACCAAATAACTTACCTGGGCCCTATTGCACCAACTAGTTATCACTTATTACTTATCAAGTTATCATAATTTTTGATAATTTTCTATTGTACCAAATTGAAATTTGTAAGTGATAAGCACTTACTTATCAAAATTAAGTTGCACCAATTTGCGAAATGATAAATGATAAGTAATATTTTGATAAGCGATAAGTTTAAGGTTTTTGATACTTTTTTCGTAGTTCTGTTGCACCAAAAGTTTTAACTTATCAATAATCGACTGCTTCAATGATAACTTATCCAAAATATCAATAAGAAAAATTTCACTACTCAAAAAAATTGATAAGAGCTACAAATTGTAGTGCTATGATGCAAGTCTGTTAAAAACGTCTTTTTTTGCTGTTATTGTAAGATGAGAACTTTTGTTCAATTTTAAAAGAGTACAAACAATTTTATTTTTTTTTTTTTTTAATGTTAATTAAATTAAAAAAGTAAAATTAGCTTAAACAGAAATAGAGCTGTGTGAATATTGTGAAGAAGAAAAATTGTAAGAGAATTCATCTGTATTAGTTATGATTCGCTAATACTTAACGCACACCACATTATGTATATATAGAATGTAAATTGTGGTATAATCAGTCCAGTCGCCACGGCTCGATGAGAAGATTGATTTTTTCATAATCATAAGCTCATCAGTTGGAAACTGGATTATATTCTCTTACAATCTTCGGAACATATTGAGATCATATAATTTAAAAAAAGTACAAACACATTTTTCAATAAAATTATTTATTAATCAAATGATTATAAATGATAATGACAATACATGAAACAATAGCCGCATTTATTGACGCATATTGATCCGGATCATATCAAAATTAACATGTGAAGCAACAACAACATTTGATCCAACATTCGTTTTGGATCACAAATGGTGATCTAAAAATAGTTGAACAATATTTTGTAAAGCGACAAAGAATGTAATGAATACAGTACGAGTATGAAGAGGCAGATTCAAAACGAAACGAGACAAAAAAATTGAATTTTGGTGTTTGTTTGTTCTACGCATTTTTGTGTCGTTTCATGAGACATGATCTGATCTGGATTAGATCAAACGTCAGAAATGCGGCTAATGTGTTTTCAAGTGTATATTAACTTTATTTTCAAAATTTATACCGCTGTAATATTAAGTCAAAGTAAGAACAATTTCATTCTGTTCGATTTATCATAGAGGTAAGACAGTTGTTTTCGATATTTTATAATTAATATAAAACTATCAAATATAGGTAGGTATTAGGTATATCAACTTTAGTGAACAAAAACTGAAATTTATTAAACGAAAAAATAATTTTTATAAATAAATGCGTCGGTTAGAAAGATTATTTGAGGATGAAAACGAAAGAAGAAATCGTGTAGTGAAAGATAGAATCAAATATTCTCTAGACTCGCGAGTGATCAAACATTTTCGTTTGTCACATGAACAAATTGAGCACGTATTATTAAAAATCGAAGCAAATTTGCACCATGGAAGCGACTGAAACTGCGCATTGAGTCCTCTATAGCAGCTACTAACAAAACTGCATTGGTTAGGAATATCCAGGATAGAAGTTTTTTGAGATGGGTGGTTACCCTCAGGTAGCTGGTTGCTTTGATGGAACAATGATTAATATAGATGCACCTACGGTCAATGAAGAACACTTTGCGAATCGACATGGAAAACATTCACTGAATGCAATGATGGTGTGTGGCCCAGACCGCAGCTTTTATGCAGTAAATTCAAATTGGCCAGGTATTGTCCATGACTCCAGAGTATTGCCATATACGAGGCTATTTAGCAATTTTGAGTCTTTTTTCGTCCGTTCCCCGGTGCTGTGATTTTGGGTGACAGTGTTTACCCCTTAACGATTGGCTTATCCCACCAATGCGAAGAAATCCGGATAATGAAATAGAGCAAAGATTTAATCGTGCTCATAAGCGGACGAGACGAATAGTGGAAAATTATTTTTGTTTGTGTATGACGATTACAATTTTTGTATAATGTAGTTAAATTCAATTTATTTGTTTCCTATTAACATCAAACGCAAAATAATGTTATATTAAATTTGACATTTAACAAAAAAAACTCGAAAAATATCGAAAAACTTCTAAAAGCCATCTATCTATTGGAATTTTCGCAACTAAAACCCACCTAGCGCCATTTTTTATGCGTAACCACTTCTGTTTTCTACAAAATACCACTGCTCCTCGCTCATTCCGAGATGGGTTACAAGATCGTACCAAAATAATAGAAAAAGTGTTCAGATTCACTTTACGATTGAAGCAGATGCCACCTAACATCGTCAAACGCCAATAATACCAAAAAACTTGTTCCTTCTGTCTATAGCTTCAACTCATTGGCATGTAAAACTTTAAATAATCCACTAACTGCAGAACATCGTAAGATTAGATGATGTTGAGCCCAATTCAAATATAGTAGTTCGGTAAACTCAAAGAAAAAAATATTGCAGAAGTCTTATATTTTCCAAAACTAAAATCATCAACATAAAAACTGAATCATTTCTTGGGCTCTGTTCACGTTGCATACCTAATTTTTCTGACATAGAGATGAACCCCTTAAAAAATTGCTACCAAAAAACTTTACTTTCCTTTGGCATGGATTTTATGTGGGGTCTTTCGATAAACATAAGCGTTGGTTAACATAATTTCCTATTCTTCAGAATGATAATGAAACTAACAATTTTTGGTTTTAACCGATGCGATTCTGTTCCAACGGACTGATTTTATGGCCGTGCCCATTTCTTTCGTATAATCAGACCATTAAACGATTTTGAAGGGGAAGGAGCTCTTAGTAACTGTCTACACCGATCACAAACCATTCATCCGACTTCACAAAACATGTTCAATACAATTTTGTACAATTTTTATGTAGTTTATAAATCTGGTTAACAAAATACGAGGGCTGATGCACATGTCGTGCAAATTCGTCTGATGCTGAAAACAAAGCACTACTTTACAAGTATATTGTCTGTAGGGTCACATGGCAGTAGTGATATTTTTAGCTAGAATAAAAATATATTCGAAGTTGCAAAATTTGCAAAAAAAATATTATCTTTCATAAATACCTTATGCAGTTTATGTCCACTCCCCAGGTGCCATGTGAAGAAATATTTCTCGATATTGTAAGATTATTCAATGTAACAAACAAAGATCAGAAATAAATATTCGTTAGAGATCAAGACAGTCAAAACGTAGCTAAAGTCTTTACTACAAACATTAAGAAAATTTGTGCACCCTTATCTGTGATACTTGATCAGGGCTCTAATTTTAACAGCGTCGTTTTATTTTGTAACTTTTCCTTTAAACTTAAGATCCCTTAACCGCGTATTATCCACTGCCGAATGGTAGCTTAGCAAGAAATCACAGTACTTTTCCCAATTTTTCGGAATATCTTCAAAACATTTGCTCAGAGAATTTAAGTTAATGAGATTTTTACTGACTTTTGCTTACTTTTCAATCAATTTCACTCTTTACACAGCAATACAGGTTTTACACTTCACATTGAATCTTTAGTAAATTTTTTATAAGGCCAAATAATTAAGATGAATCTTATCTATTTCTTAACGGATTTTAGTGGAATTTGACATATGCAATTTAAATAGGATTCTAAAAAGATTTTTGGATGAAGTTCTGAAATATGGCCAAGTGTCAACCAATTATGATGAAATTCGATAGGTTCACCGGATGTGGAATTCTAAGAATATTTTTAAATGAAATTCTGGAACTTGGTTATTTCTTAGCCGAATATAATGGAATTTGACAAGTGCATTAGGAACGAGATTCTAAAATAATTTTTAGATGAAGTTCTGGAAAATGGCCAAATATAATGGAATTCGGTTTTTTTCATTATATTAATTTACATGCCATAAACTATTAGATGATTCTGCTGTTAGGAGAAAAAAAAACAACTAGCGAATTATTTGTCTACTGGTTCAAGATGAAATTGAGTAAAGTAGAAAGGTTCAAATGATAAAAACCATGTAAATCCAATTTCAACATATTGAATGAAGAATTCCGGTTGTACGGTGAATATGATTTTTAGATCAAATTCTAAAATATGGCTAATTAAAATAACTATTTTTAATACCTATTGTATACAGCTATTTTTAACCTATTATGAGGAATTTTGACGTTTTCAACGAACACAAGGAAATGTGGTCCAAAAATTATTTTTGGATGAGTTTGTGACAATAATGCCAATACGGTTTATTATAATGTTGTCTGTTCGGTTTCTATGAAACATGAAGCTGTTGATTTTTCTTTGAGACATCTTAAACATACTATTTCTACGTGCTAATATTACAGTTCGGTTAGAAATTTTTCTCGCCAATCCTTCGCTTTAAACATTGGGTTATGTTTTGTACGCAATTGCAGAATTTTATCTATCAATTATTTTAAAATTCCATTTTAGTCATATTCCAAATGCACCTAAAAATAATTTACTTCCAGTGTACCTATCAAATTTCATCATAATCGATTTACAAATTGGAAAGTTCCATCATACTTGGCCATATTCCAGACCTTCATCTAAAACGCATATGTCAAATTCAACTAAAACTTAATGTAAAAGGTCCAATTTGAAGTGTAACCGATTCAATTTGTAGTGTAAAAAGAAAGGTTTTAAATAAATCACAATTACAATATTGTTTAACAATGAAGCTTTGAATTAGAAACCTCTTTACATAAAAAGGAATTTAAATAATGTCCTAAACAACAAATGAAATTTAAGTTCAAATAAATTTCATAAAATAAAAACTAATTAAGTTATACCTACATACTACCAAGAAGTCTCTCCGACTGTTTCAGATTTCGTTAATTTAGAACTAAGCAAATTATTTATCATGATATAATGTGGAAAAAGTTCTTTTAATTTTCAAAGCTTGAATTTGAATCGCTTTTCACTTAAAAGAAATTTTTATATCGTTTTAAACGAGAATCTGCTTCATAAGCTATACTCGTACATCAAAATAAAAAAATTGAAAAATGAATAAACATCTTAAAGAAATAAAACAGAAAAATTTGGCAAAGCCCAATCTAATATAATTAAAAACTTTTCGGCTTCGGCATATAATACTTGAGCTAGATTCTTCTCAGAATAAATACATATCTATATTTAACTAAGAACGGTTCTGTATAGGGGATTATACAAATTAATTAACAAATCCAAGAAACATATCTACAACGTATTTTACTTTCGTAACTAATACTTGATAATTACGTTTAATCGAAAAGTTTTTATTTGGATTTAATTCTGAATAGAAAGTTAAACAATTTTTATTATTTTTTTGTTAATTATAATGGGATGTAAGCTGATTTAGGCACAACAAGGTTTAACAGCAAGCCGAACTAAATAACCTTGACAGGAAACGATATTGCAGATATTTTCTAAAGCTTAAGTCGAAAAACTAACTAACTTTCACCCTTAAAACAAGCTGGGTCAAGCTAGAGTATTATAATGTAGTCCATGTTGTCCATGCCAAACTGTCATATATTGTACTCGATTTATAATTGTGAAAGTTAAATAAGTCAATGCTAGTGATTTTGTCAATTACTTTTGGAGCCATGGGGGGTTTATTGCTGAAATTGAAATATTTACGATTACATCGTATGGTACTTCGAGTGTCAATAAATGTATACCGCCAATTATTTTAGTGTTAATTTTGCTGTTTAACACACTTAATTTATTATAGATAACCACAATAAAGGAAAATTATTTTTGTTTTTATAGCATAACAATTAATTGAAAATATTTAATTTTAATTATATAAATTATTTTAAATTTATTGAGTTACTTTACTAATTGTAGTCACAAACCCAATTACTGTATATTGCCGAAGGCACATAATCGAGTTTTATTTTATTTTCGTTTCTATTTTGACGTGCAAAGATGACACGTGTGTGTGAACAAAGTAATGGATGGTTTGTCAGTTAGTGTTGTAGTAACGACGTTTTAATTTATTGAATTGAATTTGTGGTGGATAACGAACACCAAAATTTCATCGATCTTACTGAACAAGTTAGATATTTTTTAATTTTTGATTTCAGATTTAATACAATTTAGTACATTGTTTATAGTATGTTCAACAGGAACCCATAGGTCATATAATTGAATTTATATAATTTTATTTTTATTTTTATATTATTAACTTATAAGCTAGAGCTAAAACAGATAAACTGTTTAAGAGACAAAATAAATTGTTTCGGAATAATAATTTTTTTTTTGTAAATTAAAGAAATATGTATGTACCACTTAACAATAAAAGTTTAATCTAACACTTAAGAACTTATATAAAGTAGCGAACAGTGCTATCTTTATGCGTAGCTAAACGAACTATTTATAAATTGAATTATATGACCCTTAATCATAAATCAGATAAACTTTAAACCAGTTAGTAACCGTGGGCAATCTCCATTACAGTCTCATTTGCCGAAGACATCATTTTGTACAATACGTTGGAAAGTAGCGAATCTTTGAATGCGTCGATTGTAAGAATGTTGGCTCTTTCATGAAGAACCCTACAAGAAAACTGACGATAGTCAGGATGACGAGGCCAAGACCCAAAAACAAACCTAAGCGCTTTATTTTTAACCCTTTGGATGGCATTTTGCTGGCTAATAGTTGCTAAGTCAAACCATGCTGGTGCCGCATACGTAATAATAGGTCTTCCCAAGTAGCATTTCGTCTTGTGAAACGTTTGTCACACAATTGTCACAACTAATTTAATCGCAGGTTAGATGTAACGAACCGTAGATCACAGCGCGTCTAAGAGGTGGTCACAACCAATTTAGCGAAAATAATGGGTTGTCACAATATTTTGAAAACGTTGTGAGTGTGTTTCGTTGTGGCCTACAACTTTTAAATTTGATCTTAAACGGTAGTGAAACAGTTATAAAATGGTTCTTAAAAGTTGTTACAATGCTGTGATAGAGTGGTTACAGCTCATGCACAACTAATGCACATCGATATAGTTACAAAACGCTATAGCTGCAAAATGGAACTACACAACATAACTACAATATTTTCACAAAAAAAATGATATTAATATAAATTATCCCAAACGTTATGATATTAGGTAGTTGTGTATTTAGATGAGAACTGTAGCGGCTCACTCATATTTCGTACTTATCTAATCAAAGAAATTCTCATACTCATTCATTTACTCATATACATTAAATTAAAACATTCATTCATACATTTTAAATTCGCTTATCGCTACAAATCAATTCGCCCGCGAACTATACGAAAACACCTATTCAACCAATAAGCAACACAACACACAAATTCATTTTGTTAAATATACTACAGTGCAGCGAGAGACCAAACAAAATACGAATTCATTTGCTTTTCCGTTTTATTCATCGTGTCAAAAATCGTTCGGTGTACCGATTTCTTTTTTTTTTCAAAAACATTGGTTTTTACTGCCGCGTATGATAGCAGAGCACCCTGTATTTTATAGAGCCATAATCAAAAAATCTGAGCTTTTATAAGGGAATTAGAAACGAAGAAAAAACGAAACTTTTCATAGTAAAACACACAAAACATATGGGAAATCAGTTTTTTTCCTAGGACAAATTTTTAAATGAAAACGTTACAAATTCTTAATTATGATTTCTGAAATACTTTCATAAATGTTTGAATTTCAACATATATGAATATCGTTTAAGTAAATCGTTTTCATTTTCTTGTAATAATTGATTTATTTAAACCAAAATATTAAAAAAACTTCATAACAACAGCATTCTGGTCAAATTGAAATAAAAGCTTACTACGATTCGTTTGCTCATTAAGTCAATGTACATTACATAGATGGCAGTGATGGCCGTAAAAATTTGGTAAAATTATACCAAAAATTACCACCTGGGGAAATTTCAAGTTCACAAATTGTAGGAAAAGCAAAACCAATTCACAAAATATAGGAACGTGTGATAATTTTGCGATTAAATAATTTTTTTTCATATTTTTCTGCAACCATTTTGGACATCTTACGTACACTAGTAAAACTAAAGATAAATTTAGCAAGTATTATTTTAATTTGTCAGAGCCAACTTTGATGTATTTTTCAAAATGAAAGTTCGAAAAAATATATTTTAGAAATAATTTAATTTTAATATTTCTGCAATTAATATTTACTTAATACCAATATGGCCTTCTTGTATATTGTTCTTAAAGATATGTAGAAAACTTTTATATAAACATTTTATAATATTTTTGCTTTTTTCATTGAAAAACTTGAAGCTAAAAAACACCATTTTTACTATGGATTCCTATGGAAATCAGTGAAAAGTTATACCACTAAAAAAGCTTCTAAAAAATACGTCATTTAAATTATGGCTCTATACTCTAGAAGGCTCTGATGATAGTCGCATTTTTTAGTTCTCAACTAAAACCGTGTACGTTTTTGTTTAATAATTTCCAGTGTGGTGAAATTTAATAAAATCAAATTCATAAATAAATAAAATTTTGGCAATTCAAATAATTTAACTAAAATTAAAAGTGGCGTTTTAATTAATCAAGATATTCTAAAATAATTATAAACGCCATAGAACAATTAATATACAAGATGATGTATATTTTCCAACAATGTAAGATATGATATATTTTCTAAATGATATTTATGTATGTACAATATACATACGAGTATATTTTATTTTTATTATTTGTCGCGTGTGTATGTGAAAAATGACGGGAAATGCAATTTTTACTGTAGAATAGGTATTTTTAGTTCGAAAAATTAAGGATCGCTCTATGTTATTTGTTTTTTTTAGAAACTAAATTTTCACGTGTTAAAGGTTAATCAACTACACTTTTTACGTATTATGATTTCTTTTTCAAAATGGATTCACATACATATTATTCATAAAAATATGGCGTAAGTTTGTACGAAATACGACAACCGTTTGAGACCAAGTAGAATAACAAATTTTTGTATAGTGGTAGTGTTGACAACTAGTATAACGAAACGAATAAAGCAATAAACCAAAAGTTTTATAGACTCATGGCACCACAGTCTACTCCAAATTACACGTCCGTTTCTACACCTGCTCCTGCTGAACTAGATGAAATACAAGATATAGCTCAATTGCGATAATGTCCCAGTCTTCATTAAGCCCTAATTTAAGAGATGGAAATATTGGCAAATTAAATCAGGACACTACAGAAATATTTACAATTTATGAAGAACTAAATGAACCATATGTAGAAGAAAATAAACATGAATTGCACGAATCTATCAGTCGAATAGAAATTAATCAAATAAAAATATTGAATGAAATTGAGTTTTTAAAAGACTCACAAAAAAATATATTTAACACTATGACAACCATAACTACACAACATTCAGAAATAATAAGACTGCTATCGAATGATTCTGGATGTAACACAAAAGGTCAACCTAAAGAAGAAATTTTTTTCTTTAAGCCAATTTCGACAGTTGAGGAATTAAGTCTATTCGATAAAAAATTGAACGATGATTCATTTATGGCCAAAATGGTAATTTTATATTTCTGTATATGTATTAACAATTTGAGTTCTATTATTATTAAATATTTAACTTATTTTTTAAAGACATCACACCTCGGTAAAATTTGTGAAACTACTAGTAAACGAAATGGATGGGATGTTTTTTATAAACTTATCGATCACTACATTACCCGTGAAGTAATGCAATTATGTCAATGGACGAAATGTGGTGGGAAAGATAAGCCAGCGTTAATCATGTTTAATAATATTCAGCAATGTTTTTTCAATGCGGTTTTGCTAGCCGATACAAACTATACCTTTGATGAACCCCAAAAATTTCTTAGGGCAGTTTGTAAGAATAGTAAACGTTGGTTGGAAGAGAAATTGTCTAAAATTGGTGATGGTGAATATACTAAAAAGTATGTGACGTACTAACTATACTACCTATTGTAACAGTATTTTGATAGCTTATTAAATTTCTATGTTTTTATTTTTATTAGACCAAAAGTTGTTAAGCACAGATTAAAAACTGATAGTATAGTTCTACAAAATAATCTAGCCCAGAAAAGCCAAAATTCTGACGACATTTTAAATCATCTTACGGAAGACATTTGTGATGCTAATAATAGGTCTGATGTTGAGATGGATAATATGCCTAATATTGATTTGGACAATGAGAATAATTAATTGACTTGATTATTGATTAATCGAATTAATAAAAAATATATAAAAAAATTTGACCAAATATGCGATACTAAATTTAAGTTCGGCTGTGAAATAAATGTTATTTAGAATTAAGCTTTATTTTTGTAATGTAATAAAATCCAAGAAGGTATTTTTTATTACTATCTTTATTTGAAAATATAAAATGTTTACTTTATAAAAATTAGAGAATGAACGTTTTTTTAAATTAAATTCGGTTTTATGATTTTTAATTTATTCCATTACACAAATCCAAAGTATTTATTAGAGGTATAAATATAAATTGATTCTGATTTTGTGAAATCATAACTAATTTACACTTTATATCATTTATGGAATAAAATTTTGTCTCTTGTTTTTTTGTCAAGTTGGATTTAAAAATGTTTATATACGATGAACGGATTGGCTGCTCAAATACATTTTCCAATATTTCCAACGCAGTACCATATATCAATAATCCTGAGTATTTTTTGATTGAATTTTCCATTCCAACAATTTCGTTGTTTTTCGTTAAAAACCATTTGTTGTGTTCTTCATTACTTAAATATAACCCATCTTCGATTTCCACTTTATAAAAATATCTTTCGTTCATTCTGGCTTTTGAAATCTCATCTCCGTTATTTTCGCCTGAACAAATTGGATATGTTTTTAAATCCTTTGTAATCAATGACAATTTACTCATTTCAGTTAAACGGTTTGCTGCCTGTGCCATCGGATATTTTCCATGTCGTAACAATCTTTTAATATGATAGAGTTTATTCTCAAATGGATATGCGTTCATACTTGATAATTAACCAAATCGATTAGCTTCCTCAACTACGTATGCTAAATTGTGTATATTACTGGTGATAGATCCTATGCCGTAAATACTTATATACAATTCAACAAAACAAATAATTATTTCTTTAGCGGTATCGAGTAAATGAGAATACACATTACTCGAACAAATTGTTATGGCGCAAAAGATCAACAAAAAATGTTCGTATAACTCGCATTCTAAATAATTTTTCAGTACAGCAATCGAAATATAATGAAAGAAAGTGCGAAATTCCAAACCTTTCCAATTTGAGAGGTAATCAAGGCCTCTAACAGTCCGATGTAACTCTCTTGGCATTTTGCATGCCCATAAATATTGTGAGATAGATGAAATTTCGAAGGCGGTCCACTTCCCTTTGTAATTTTTAAATGTTCCATCTCTCCACCCAAATAGGCATCTTTTCATATAGCCTAGGTGTATTAAATGCAACTCTTCAGCAACAATTATGTCTTTGAGCATATCAATAGGCAGATCTTCAAGCGGTGATTTTGCTTTATGGTGGCTACTGTAGGTCCTATTCCTGAAATCTTGATCTGTTCTAACTAGTAGACCAAAATGTGGAAACGACATTGTTCTATTATCATGACTCCATTCTCCAACTACAACACATTTTTGGCATCCATGTCTACCATTAAAATTAATAACGCCCTTTAGAAACGCTCTCGCTGGTGAATCACAAACAAAGCATCTGATTCAAATGTTCACATAATGTTCGTTGATTTGAATACCAGTCTTCAATAAAATATTTAACTCATCTACAAATGGCCTACACAAATAGAAAACAATTGAATTTAACTGACATATTGCATTTATGTATATTAAATGGTACAATATAAAAATTATTACCTTAAGAATTCTTCAGCAGATGGAGGTTTTCCTATCCCACTCCAGATTCCGACTACCATTGGTTTGATTGTTGGCAATTCATAAATATTAAACAATATCGGCAAAAATTCAGTTTTAGAGCTCTTATATATTTGTAGGCCGTCGATATTAAAATTTAATGAAATATTTAATGGTTTGTTAATATCATGTAAATTATATTTCAAGCAGACTTCTAGGCCATGGTGCCAATAAATGCCTCGACCAAGAGTGATTAATACTACGTCTTTCGGCGTTTCGAGTAAAGTCCTAGCATCAAGAGGTAAACATGACTTGGTCCGCTTCTTCAAAATTTTCAATAATGAATTTATAGCTGATATAGCCTTATATTGTTGGTTATTGCCCAAATTCTTAATTCCTCTTGGAAATATGTATCATTATCAAGATTTTCAATGTCGTTCACACTTTCATCAGAAAAATTCCCAAAGCCTTCATAATAGGTATCGTCGTTAAAATTTTCATCAATTTCATCATCGTTGCCGTGCCAGGTGTTAGATGGAATTGAATTAGCGTTTTGGTTACTCGAACATGGAATGATTTTGAATGCAGATTGCGAATTTTCAATTAACGTGTTTTCACAAGCCACAGAGCCCGTAGTGGTAGCTACGATCATTGCCCGATTCTTACTCAATAATCGTCTATATGTACCACTTTTTTTATATTTTTTCCATTTGGAAATGTTTATTTTGGATTGAAACTAAGCAGTGAAACATTCACAATTTATGTGTAAATATAAAACATATACCCAAATGACACATTATATGACGTAGGCAAAATGGCTATTTAAATAGTTCGCAAACTATCTATTCATTTTCAATGTACAACTTATCAAATAATACGACAACTAATTTGTTCGCAAAAAGGGCTTTGAGTTTATTTCACAACTTCTTATGCGAAACGTTAAGCACCGTCTTCAAACGGTGCTTGTATCTAGTTGTGAGAACTGTTTCACATATAAATCTACAAATTATTTGTTTTGGTTCTCCATTGATCATTAAATTAGTTGTCACATACATGTCTAAACTTCTTTGAAAACCAATTGATAGTTGCTCTCAAATGGTAACCATATTAGTTGTGACGTGTATGTCACAACCAACATTGCGAACCAATCGATAGTAGCTGTTAAATAGTAACCATATTAGTTGTGACATGTATGTCGCAACTAATATTGCGAACCAATCGATAGTAGCTGTTGAAATGTAACCATATTAGTTGTGACATGCATGTCTGAAACAAAATTGCGAACCAATTGGTTGTAGCAACGAAATATTTGTGGATATTACTTGAGATAACCACTTCACAACTATAATTTACTGCCAATTTTTCTTTTAAATCTGACGACCATATCAGAGACAATTACTGGTTGTGTAAACTCTGTAACAACCAATAATTGGTTGTGCACAACGAACTAGTTCCATGATGTTTCCTGGGTTATGTATAGCTTGTAAACTTGGAGTTTGTTAAGTTCATTTAGAGCGCTATATTGGCAAAGTAAGGGGAATAGGAGGAGAAAAGCCATGGCTGCCTTTCTTCTAAGATCGTCAATATGTGTGCCGAATTTTAGTTGTTTATTTAGTCACACCCAAATACTTCACTTTATCAACCACTAATAGCTGCTGATTATTTATCTTATCTAAAACTGGTACGGCCTCATTAAGTTTATTACGATGGTTACATGTAGGTTTTATTTATAGCAATTGAGTCTTCTGGATCCTTAGTGGACACTTTGGCATGCGCTATAATTTGAGCAAAATACAGTTGTGTCATCGGCGTAAACCTGAACCAAAGTATCCTTTGTTACCGGCGTAGGTATGTCATGCGTGAAAATTACGTAAAGTAATGGACCCAGTACTGAACCCTGAGGGATCCCAGCAGATATTTTCCTAATTTCAGAATTATGGACATTGTCCATACATACGAAAAACCGGCGATGGTCTTGATATGATTTTATTATTGTTACCAGGGCGGGGCTTATTCCCTCTCGTATTAGTTTATATAATAGGCCAACGTGCCATACATAGTCAAAAGCCTTGTTAATGTCTAATTTTTGCTTTTTTTAATTGGTTAGTTAATCTCATGATTGCCTCTGTAGTGGATCTTTGGTAGACAAATCTAAACTGGAAATCTGGGATTAGACGTCTGCAAGAGTCTAGCAACCTGCAGGATATAATCGTTTGTGCGATTTTACTCAATCCACTTAACAGACTAATTGGTCTCGTGTGCTCCGGTTTCAACGGTTTACCAGTTTTAGGGCTAACTATTACTTGAGATATCTTCCATGCAAAAGGAAAATATGCGAATTGGAACATGGCATTAATGATGTTTGAAAGGAACTGAAACCCTGATAAAGGGAGATTTTTAATAGCACGATTTGAAACACCGTCAACACCAGGTGTTTTTTTATTTTTGAGCTTACGAACAAAACTGACGACCTCATCAGAATTTGTTGTTGTGCTGTCAATGCTATTATACAGGAATGGGGCAGGATATGACTGAGCAAAACTATCAACCTCATTATTTATTTGAGGATTTGCAATATGGTCAGAACCACTGAATACCGACTCATAGTATTCCGCCATCTTGTTTGCAATAACTGAGGCATCAATAATCGGACTTTTCCGGTCTTCTATGATAACGCTTTTATTTTTATGTTTGGGCAAGACGGTTCTGATGGCCTTATATAAATTAGATCTATCTGGTGTAATACTTTGTAGTTTTTTAGTGAAGTCTTTTTGCCAATTCTGCCGGATTTTTAGATGAATTTCGTTGGTTATTCGATTTATCGGCGTGGTTGAAAATATCGTGGAAGGCACCCCCCGATGCTAGGCCTCCTATTTCTTAAGAAGTTTCTGAGTTTGATTAGATTAAGAATCACAAGCAATATTATTTTATCATTTATTTCGCAGATGGGGACAGAGCTATTAAAGGCATTATTGACGATTTTGGTGAATTTAGATACACCAAGTTCAATATCATTAATGGATTTGATCTTTATTTCATTTAGATGGGCTATTTTTTAATGTACTAGATGCCTAAAACTATCCCAATCCGCGTTTATTTTATCTGGAACCCTGATGCTCATATTTTGGCGTAAAATATTAAAACCTTCAGAAACTTCAAATGTAATTGGGAAATGGTCAGAACAAAATTCATGTAACACTGCTACTTGTTCGTTAATTAGAACATTTTTTGTAACCACCATGTCTAAAACAGCATTACCTCTAGTGGATTCTGAGGGGAACAAAATCTGTGCACCATTTGCTTTGGAGTATTCAAACAACGTTTTACCATTTATGTTATAGTTATCACAATTCCAAAAGGAGTGCCGGGCGTTGAAATCTCCGCAAAGAACAACTCTGTCAGCTAAACTTAACAGTTTAGTGAGATCCGAGGTAAAAATGTTACGAAAGTAGATAGAAATTAATAGGAGCGAGTTTATGCCTTCTCCAACGTGCGCGATTGTAAATTTTTGTTTAATATTGCTCTTATAACCGAATGAGTAACTGGGTTGTTAATAAGTAGAGCCGTGCCGCCCAAACCTCGAGACATTGATTCTCAATCTGATCTTTGAACAGTGAAATTTGGTATCCTGAGATTATGGCAGGCTGACAATTTAGTTTCACTAAGGCAAGCAAGAAGGGGCCTACTTTTGTTTAGAACCTGTCCTGAGCTTCTCCACTGGCGTAAATTATTACGTTGTTGTTGAGTACTTTAATTAAAGTGCCCTTGTAGGAGTTTGTGATGTCTCTCAGCAATCCTATCTGTTTATTGTCGTATCCTTTACAGACAATTGGTGGCGATTTTGTACCGTTTCCGGCCCCGTTTGTTTTTGAATTTTTCCTATTTGTTGTAATAGGAATCGTTGCTGCCGGATCGACATCAATGTTGAGTATGTTAAATCGGCCTCCGATGGTTAAGAGAAGCACAACTTTACTGGATTCGTCGTCGAATTCCATGTCGTCAGAATATGATGAATATCCGCCATAGCTGTCAATCAATTGTTTGACTTGTTCTTTTATCTCAACCTGAGCGGAGACTTTTGATGAGTCAACGCAAATTCTTTTATGTTGTTTGTCTTCATATTCGACTGCAGCCGTTAGATGCCTCTTTGTGTTACAGTTATTATTTGATTAAATATTATTATTATTATTATTGTAATTATTAATCCATGTTTCAGGGTTTGTTCTTTGTCCCTCATCTCTGTTAGAACTATTATTATTCATGTTTTTCAATTCATTAATTAGTTTAATAAACGATTTATTGACTGTTTTGCTGATCATGGAGTTAATAAGGCTAATCTGCGTATCGCTCAATGTTAAGCTAGTACCCGGTTTACCTTTTTTAGGCATGGTTTGTTTTGTAGTGCGTCTACCACAATGCAGATTTGATTTTTTTTTTTTTTTTTAGTTAGTCGTATTCTAGCGGGCTTACTTTTTCTTATAATTATTATTATTTTTACACTCACTAATCCGCTCCGCGAGCGTTGAATCTTTTCTTTCTGGTTTTAGGATTTTTATTATTTTTTTTTTTTATTTTTTCAGGAAAGAAAAAACCTTCGCACGTCGACGTTGAAGTCTAAGGCAACTGTTGCGATCTTACTGAAGAATTTATGACATTTTTATTTAAAAGTCTGCCTTAGAAGAAAAGCAGTTTTCTATTATCAAAACAAAAGTCTAATTATTTTCTTGTATCGATAACTGCAAAATGTAAATAAATCTCTCAGCAGTTTAATCGTTATAATCGTTAAACTATTTTAAATACAAGAAAGATTAATTTCAAATTAATTTTGCAATTACTGAAGTTGTCTTTTGTTTAAATGTTTTCGGCGGGATTCTCCTGATTTTGGAAATTATGATCGCCAATCGATTACAAATACCCTTCTTTCTAATTTTATCTTTTGATTACTTTCTAAAAAATTTCCAGATGATTTGAGATCAATCGAGATTCGTATAATAATATTCAAAGTTTTCTGGAGTAATCGAAATTATTCCGCGGTTTATTCTAGATTTCTTAAGTTCTCGATATTTTTAGGATTATTTGAGTTTTTAAAGATTTTTCGAATTTATTCGAATTTTGTAGGGCTATGTTCTGCTCTTGTTTGTTTGAACTTGTCGAGATATTACAAATAAATCTGAATCTTGATATTTAGTAGATTGTTATTTGAAATTAGTCAAGAATATCATGGTTATTTACGTTTTATTTAGCGGTAATTAAAGCTTACAGTATTTAATTTCGTTTTACATACTTACGGATTATTCGATAAGAGAACTTTCTAGAATATTTAAGATCCTTTGAAAATACGACACTTATAAAGTTATTTCGAAATTATTGATATATTTCAAATTATATCCGTTACCGGCAGAAACTTTTGGTTAATGGAAAAACGCAAAGTTAATCTAAAATTCGGTTTTTGGAACTAGGAAGTATTGGAAATAAAGGAAATACAATCGTGAAAAGATTACAATTTGCGTTTAGTGTAATTTCTTAAATCCTACTCTCGAAATCGGAATATTTTAATTAATGTGAGGCTGGGTACCAGAAAGCAATAAGTTTTTAATTAAAAAAGGGCGTAAAGCAAATGTTTGTGTTAAAATAAAAGCTTTACTTGTTCATTGGTTCAAGAAAGATTATCAGGGCCCAAAGAAAAATTTTACCGTGGCCCGAAATTTGAAGTTACGCACTGGATAATAGTGATTAATTTAACTATTATGCTTAAAATAAAACTTTTATTCTTAGACATTAAAATAACCCATCGAAGGTTGAGTTTAATCAGTTCATTGAATCTAAAATATACAAACAGCGTATTAAAAAACGATCGGTTTTCTTGAAAATGCTTTTAAGCCGAAGCTGTAATTAGAAATTATGTATAATGTATAGTATAGACAATTAAATTTTACAAATTTAGAAGTGTTGATTTTAATTAAATTGTTACGGTTGTCAGCCGAGTATTAAATTCATAAATTCTAAGTATAAATTAAAAAATAAAAAAAAATTGGTTGAGTAAATTATTTTTGTTTTTGGCTTAGATTTCAATACCAAGAAATACAAATAAAAGTTGATTGGTAGGTGTATCAACAGCAAAACACAAAAAATAATTTCTAGAAAATTTCATGGTGTTGAATAGTTAGTATGTCGAATTGTGCTGTCTGCAGCTGTCAGAAGCATGTTTTTCTAATAACGAATTCCCATAAAAATTATTAAGTGCTATTGGCAAAAGCTTTCCTTGAACTCTACAAAGCTGTTAAATTTTTCATTTCTTTGTGAGAAATTTAATATTCGACGTCTAAATTCGTTTTACATTATAAAATACTGCTTTTTGGACATGTTTTCCCTTTACGTATAGGTATCGCATATTTTTTTAACAAAAGTTAGAGAGTTGATTCTTGTCTTGTTGTGTGACAAATATGTGACACCATCTAATTAAAATGATTAACGAATAGAGTAAAAACCACTTAAATAATAATCAAACTTTTTTGGCTTGAAGGAGGTTCCTTTACAAATGAAAATACACTAAAACAACGTAAATTTATACAAAATAATAATGACATCATTCCTTGTATTGTAAATGGCATAATGACATCCACTCTCCTTATCATTTCATCTATACCAAAAAGAGAATCAATACACAAAAAGCACAAAATAAAACAATCCAACAAGAAAATGTTAAATAATATAATAAATAGTTTTTTGTCTAGTATCTCCGTTGGAAAAATATTACAAGATGATTCTTAATATTTCACTCAATGTTCTTTGCCTCTTAACATTTTTAAGAAATTGTTATATTCCTGTTTAGATAAATGTTTAAAATAATTTGATCAAGTGTTGCCTGCTTAAATAAGGTCAATATAGGTACCACTTAGCCAACAATTTAATTTAATCATTCTCTTTGTTGTTTGCCTGCAACACGAATATTGTAAAGGATTACTAAAAAATGCTTGATAAGGAGGTGCTGCATGATATGATCAACTTTTGCAGGCGATAGTACATATAACGATATAATTTATATTTATGGTAAAACATTTTTTTTTTATCAAAATGTCGGTTGTCATATAAATAACTTATGTAGCACATAATTTATTTAGGAAATGCGCTTTACGCCGGAAATACGGAAGCTGATAGTATGGTAATATTGCAAAAAAAAATGCAACAAATATAGCAATTGCAACATATCTTGAGGTTATTGCTCTAAAAATATCGGAAAGGGAAGAAAAAATCATTGTTCTGAATAATAAGAACGTATATTATACTAAAAAAGACGACTGTTTCCAGACAAAATTTCGCATTTTTAATCGCCTCCTGCATGTAAAAACCTGTCTTAAAGTCCTAATATCTACGTTTTAAGCATTTTATGTTAACGAATAAATGTATAAAACAGTCGATAGTATCTTTTGGATTATATCAAACGATTCTATGTGGTGGTTTCAGGTGTATTTCGTATTTGTATTCTCTTTCCGCATGTAGCAATTTGTGTAAGAACAAATAACAAGGTTTTACATCAACAAAACTAGCGACACTTAATTCAATAAATTTATAAAGTGGTTTTTAATTATTTAAGAAATCTAAATGGTTTCTTTAGGCCATTTTCGTATTTTTATTCTCTCCTTTCATGTAAAAACGTGGTTACTTTCTAATATCTGTGTCTTAAAAACTTTCTATCAACTATAGATCCAAATCATTTATTAACTGAATAAAACCACCTTCAATCATTTTATGAAAAAATCTAGTGATTCTACGCGGTTGTTTAAAAGAACTTAGCATTGTATGGCGCTCCTATGCAGTTGCCTTAGGTGAATTTCGCTGTTGTTTTCTCTTCCTGCATGTAAAATCATGCGTAAACTCGAATAACTTCGTTCTAAGGATTTCACATCAACGTTTGGTTCAATAAATTAATATGTAGGCATTTAAAAGGTTGTTTTAGCGCAATTTTGCATTTTATTCTCTTCCTGCATAAAAAAATATCTTAACGTTCTAAAATTTATGTTTTAAGTAAATTTCCAAAACAGGAAACTTCTTGAATTATACCTAGCGATGCTATCAGTTGTTTTAGTTGAATTACGCTGTTGTATTAGAGCTCTTCCTGCATGTAAAATTATGCGTAAACTAGAATAGTTGCGTTCTAAGGATTTCACTTCAACGAAACCAGTGTCGTTTGGTTCAATAAATTATTAAAACAGTATTGTATTAATTTTTGAATATCGATATGTTGGCATTTAAACGGTTAATTTAGCGCAACTTCACATTATTTTTCTCTTCCTGCATGAAAAACTATCTTAACGTTCTTAAATTTACGTTTTAAGTACTATTCCAAACCAGTCTTTAATAGTTGTTGGATCATACCTAACGATTCTATGCAGTTGTTTTAGTTGAATTTCGCTGTTGTATTCTCTTCCTGCATGTAAAATCATGCATAAGCTCAAATAACTTCGTTCTAAGGATTTCACATCAACGAAACCAGTATCGTTTGGTTCAATAAGTTAATAAAACAGTATTGTATTAATTTTTGAATATCAATATGTAGGCATTTAAACGTTTATTTTAGCCCAATTTCGCATTAAATTCTCTTCCTGCATGAAAAAATATCGTAACGTTCTAAAATTTACGTTTGAAGTATTTTTGCTAACCAGTCTTGAATAGTTGTTGAGTTATAACTAGTTATTCTATGCAGTTGTTTTAGTTGAATTTCGCTGTTGTATTCTCTTCCTGCATGTAAAATCATGCGTAAACTTAAATAACTTCCTTCTAACGATTTCACATCAACGAAATCAGTATCGTTTGGTTCAATAAATTAATAAAACAGTATTGTAGTAATTTTTAATTTCAATATGTAGGCGTTTAAACGTTTATTTTACAGTAATTTTGCATGTTATTTTCTTTCTGCATGAAAAAAAGTTGAATGTTCCATAATTTACATTTTAAGTATTTTTCCAAAAGAGTCTTTAATAGTTATTGGATTATACCTAGCGATTCTATGTAGTTGTTTTAGTGGAATTTCGCTGATGTATTCTCTTCCTGCATGTTAAATCATGCGTAATCTCAAATAAATTCGTTTTAAGGATTTCACAAAAACGAAACCAGTATCGTTTGGTTCAATAAATTAATAAAACAGTATTGTAATAATTTTTGAATATCGATATGTAGGCATTTAAACGATTATTTTAGCGCAATTTCGCATTATATTTTCTTCCTGCATGAAAAAATATCTTAACGTTCTAAAATTTACGTTTTAAGTATTTTTCCAAAACAGTCTTTAATAGTTGTTGGGTTATCCCTAGCGATTCTATGCAGTTGTTTTGGTTGAAATTCGCTGTTGTTTTCTCTTCTTGCATGTAAAATCATGCGTAAACTCGAAAAACTTCGTTTTAAGTATTTCACATTATCGAAACCAGCATCATTTGGTTCAATAAAATAATAAAATAGTATTGTATTAATTTTTGAATATCGATATGTAGGCATTTAAACGGTTATTTTAGCCCAAGTTCGCATTACATTCTCTTCCTGCATGAACAAATATCTTAACGTTCTAAAATTTACGTTTTAAGTATTTTTCCAAAACAGTCTTTAATAGTTGTTGGATTAAACCTAACGATTCTATGCAGTTGTTTTAGTTTAATTTCGCTGTTCTATTCTCTTCCTGCATGTAAAATCATGCGTAAACTCGAATAATTTCGTTCTAAGATTTCCACATCAACGAAACCAGTATCGTTTGGTTCAATAAATTAATAAAACAGTATTGTATTAATTTTTGAATATCGATATGTAGGCAGTTTAACGGTTATTTAGGCTCAATTTTGCATTATATTCTCTTCCTGCATGAACAAATATCTTAACATTCTAAAATTTACGTTTTAAGTATTTTTCCAAAACAGTCTTTAATAGTTATGGGATTATACCTAACGATTCTTTGCACTTGTTTTAGTTGAATTTCGCTGTTGTATTTTCTTCCTGCATGTAATATCATCCATAAATTAGAATAACTTCGTTCTAAGGATTTCACTAAACGAAACAAGTGTCGTTTGGTCCGATAAATTAATAAAACTGTTGGTGGAGCACAAGAAAAAATGTTGCTATTTTTTGTATTCCGACCGTGCACTTTTTCCACGTTGCAATTGAGTGGACTGTATCTTTATTTTGGTTATGTTGTATAAACCACAAATAAAAAAACACCTTTGTTTTCACAATATGAACGACTCAATTTAATAATTATGATTTATTTTGTTGGAAATACAATTTGAATATTTTTCTTATTATTTATTATAATTTTGTTAATTGTTGTTTGTACAATGGCAGTCAAAATTAGATTGACAAAAAAAAATATATACACAGCAGAAAAGCGAACAGTCGAAAATTATGTTCGATTAATTTCAGCATTTTCCCAATTATTCACACAGATGTCGTGTCGGTATTAATAATTTTCGAACTGCATCACGAATTGAACATAAACTCAGCTACATTTTGGAATTTGACAAATATTATGGTGAGCTGTGTATACAAGGATTTTTAAGTTAATTAATTTCATTTTATAATATAATAAATAAATTGTTAATGAGATTTCGTTTTTCTTTTAGATTAATCTACATACTAATATGGATATTGTATTTAGGATTAATATTAGAGGCAAGTATATAATATTAAATTATCCTATGTGTTTACAATTACATTACATAAATTTATTTTATTTCAGCAAATATGGCTGATGTTGATGTTCCGATAATGTTTGCATGTATGATTATGCCGCGTATGATTATAAACAAAAACAGTATTGAATTTATTTTTGAATATCAATATGTAGGCATTTAAACGGTTATTTAAGCGCAATTTCGCATTTTATTCTCTTCCTGCATGACAAAATATCTCTTACGTTCTAAAATTGACGTTTTAAGTATTTTTCCAAAACGGTTTTAATAGTTGTTGGTTTAAACATAGTGATTCTATGCAGTTGTTTTAGTTGAAATTCGCTGTTGTATTCTCTTCCTGCATGTAAAATCATGCGTAAACTCAAATAACTTCGTTCTAAGGATTTCACATCAACGAAACCCGTGTCATTGGGTTCAATAAATTAATAAAACTGTATTGTATTAATTTTTGAATATCGATATAAAGGCAATTAAACGGTTATTTTGGCCCAATTTCGCATTATATTCTCTTCCTGCATTAAAAAATATCTTAACGTTCTAAAATTTACGTTTTAAGTATTTCTCCAAAACAGACTTTAATAGTTGTTGGATTATACCTAACGATTCTTTGCAGTTGTTTTAGTTGAAGTTCGCTGTTGTATTCTCTTCCTGCATGTAAAATCATGCATAAACTCGAATAACTTCGTTCTAAGGATTTGACATCAACGAAACCAGTGTCATTGGGTTCAATAAATTAATAAAACAGTATTGTATTAATTTTTGAATATCGATATGTAAGCAGTTAAACAGATATTTTAGCCCAATTTCGCATTTTTTTCTGTTCCTGCATGAAAAAATATCTTAACGTTCTAAAATTTACGTTTTAAGTACTTTTCAAAAACTGTCTGTAAGATTTGTTGGATTATACCTAACGATTCTATGCAGTTATTTTAGTTGAATTTCGCTGTTGTATTCTCTTCCTGCGTGTAAGATCATGCTTTAACTCGAATAACATCATTCTAAGGATTTCACATCAACGAAACCAGTATCGTTTGGTTCAATAAATTAATAAAACAGTATTGTATTAATTTTTAAATATTAATATGCAGGCATTTAACCGGTTGTTTTAGAGCAATTTCGCATTTTATTCTCTTCCTGCATGAAAAAATATCTTAACGTTCTAAAATTTATGTTTTAAGTATTTATCCAAACCAGTCTTTAATAGTTGTTGGATTATACCTAACGATTCTATGCAATTGTTTAAGTTGAATTTTGCTGTTGTATTCTCTTCCTGCATGTAAAATCATGCGTAATCTCAAATAACTTGAGCAACAGTGTCATTTGATTCAATAAATTAATAAAACAGTATAGTATTAATTTTTGAATATCAATATGTAGGCTTTTAAACGGTTATTTTAGCCCAATTGCCCATTTTATTCTGTTCCTGCATGAAAAAATATATTAACGTTCTAAAATCTACGTTTTAAGTATTTTTCCAAAACAGTTTTTGATAGTTGTTGGATTATACATAACGATTCTAGTCAGTTGTTTTAGTTGAATGTGGCTGTTGTATTCTCTTCCTGCATGTAAAATCATTCGTAAACTCGAATAACTTCGTTCTAAGGATTTCACATCTACGATACCAGTGTCATTTGGTTCAATAAACTAACAAACCAGTACTATTGTATTCATTTTTGAATATCAATATAAAGTCATTTAAACGGTTATTTTAGCGCAATTTCACATTTCTTCCTCTTTCTGCATGAAAAAATATCTCTTACGTTCTAAAATTTACGTTTTATTTATATTTCCAAAACAGTCTTTAATAGTTGTTGGAATATACATAGCAATTCTATGCAGTTGTTTTAGTTGAAATTCGCTGTTCTATTCTCTTCCTGCATGAAAAATCATGCGTAAACTCGAAAAACTTCGTTCAAAGTATTTCACATTATCGAAACCAGCATCATTTGGTTCAATAAATTAATAAAATAGTATTGTATTAATTTTTGAATATCGATATGTAGGCATTTAAACGGTTATTTTAGCCCAATTTCGCATTACATTCTCTTCCTGCATGAACAAATATCTTAACGTTCTAAAATTTACGTTTTAAGTATTTTTCCAAAACAGTCTTTAATAGTTGTTGGATTATACCTAACGATTCTATGCAGTTGTTTTAGTTTAATTTTGCTGTTCTATTCTCTACCTGCATGTAAAATCATGCGTAAACTCGAATAATTTCGTTCTAAGATTTCCACATCAACAAAACCAGTATCGTTTGGTTCAATAAATTTATAAAACAGTATTGTATTAATTTTTGAATATCGATATGTAGGCAGTTTAACGGTTATTTAGGCCCAATTTCCCATTATATTCTCTTCCTGCATGAACAAATATCTTATCATTCTAAAATTTAAGTTTTAAGTATTTTTCCAAATTCCAAAACAGTCTTTAATAGTTGTTGGATTATACATAACGATTCTTTGCACTTGTTTTAGTTGAATTTCGCTGTTGTATTTTCTTCCTGCATGTAAAATCATCCGTAAATTAGAATAACTTCGTTCTAAGGATTTCACTCAACGAAACAAGTGTCGTTTGGTAAAATAAATTAATAAAACTGTTGGTGGAGCACAAGCCAAAATGTTTCTATTTTTTGTATTCCGACCGTGCACTTTTTCCACTTTGCAATTGAGTGGACTGTATCTTTATTTTGGTTATGTTGTATAAACCACAAATAAAAAAACACCTTTGTTTTCACAATATGAACTACTCAATTTAATAATTATGATTTATTTTGTTGGAAATACAATTTGAAAATTTTTCTTATTATTTATTATAATTTTGTTAATTGTTGTTTGTACAATGGCAGTCAAAATTAGATTGACAAAAAAAAATATATACACAGCAGAAAAGCGTACAGTCGAAAATTATGTTCGAATAATTTCAGCATTTTCCCAATTATTCACACAGATGTCGTGTCGGTATTCATAATTTTCGAACTGCATCACGAATTGAACATAAACTCAGCTACATTTTGGAATTTGACAGATGTTATGGTGAGCTGTGTATACAAGGATTTTTAAGTTAATTAATTTCATTTTATAATATGATAAATAAATTGTTAATGAGATTTCTTTTTTCTTTTAGATTAATCTACATACTAATATGGATATTGTATTTAGGATTAATTTTAGAGGCAAGTATATAATAATAAATTATCCTATGTGTTTACAATTTCATTACATAAATATATTTTATTTCAGCAAATGTGACTGATGTTGATGTTCCGATAAAGTTTTGCATGTATGATTATGCCGCGAATGATTATAAACAAAAACAGTATTGTATTAATTTTTGAATATCAATATGTAGGCATTTAAACGGTTATTTAAGTGCAATTTTGCATTTTATTCTCTTCCTGCAAGAAAAAATATCTCTTACGTTCTAAAATTTACGTTTTAAGTATTTTTCCAAAACGGTTTTAATAGTTGTTGGATTAAACATAGTGATTCTATGCAGTTGTTTTAGTTGAAATTCGCTGTTGTATTCTCTTCCTGCATGTAAAATCATGCGTAAACTCAAATAACTTCGTTCTAAGTATTTAACATTATCGAAACCAGCATCCAGCATTTAATAAATTAATAAAACAGTATTGTATTAATTTTTGAATATCGATATGTAGGCATTTAAACGGTTATTTTGGCCCAATTTCGCATTATATTCTCTTCCTGCATTAAAAAATATCTTAAGGTTCTAAAATTTACGTTTTAAGTATTTCTCCAAAACAGTCTTTAATAGTTGTTGGATTATACCTAACGATTCTTTGCAGTTGTTTTAGTTGAAGTTCGCTGTTGTATTCTCTTCCTGCATGTAAAATCATGCATAAACTCGAATAACTTCGTTCTAAGGATTTCACATCAACGAAACCAGTATCGTTTATTTCAATAATTTAAAAAAGACTATTGTATTAATTTTTAAATATCAATATGTAGGCATTTAACCGGTTGTTTTAGAGCAATTTCGCATTTTATTCTCTTCCTGCATGAAAAAGTATCTTAACGTTCTAAAATTTAAGTTTTAAGTATTTTTCCAAACCAGTCTTTAATAGTTGTTGGATTATATCTAACGTTTCTATGCAGTTGTTTGAGTTGAATTTTGCTGTTGTATTCTCTTTCTGCATGTAAAATCATGCGGAAACTCAAATAACTTCGTTCTAAGGATTTCACATCAACGTTTGGTTCAATAAATTAATAAAACAGTATTGTATTAATTTTTGAATATCAATATGTAGGCATTTAACCGGTTGTTTAACGCAATTTCGCATTTTATTCTGTTCCTGCATGAAAAAATATCTTAACGTTCTTAAATTTACGTTTAAAGAATTTTTTCAAAGCAGCCTTTAATAGTTTTTGGATTATACCTATCGATTCTATGCAGTTGTTTGAGTTGAATTTTGCTGTTGTATTTTCTTCCTGCATGTAAAATCATGCGTAAACTCGAATAACTTCGTTCTAAAGATTTCACATCAACGAAACCAGTGTAATTGGGTTCAATAAATTAATAAAACAGTATTGTATTAATTTTTAAATATCGATATGTAGGCATTTAAACGGTTATTTTAGCCCAATTTCGCATTTTATTCTCTTCCTGCATTAAAAAATATCTTAAAGATCCAAAATTTACGTTTTAAGTATTTTTCCAAAACAGTCTTTAATAGTTGTTGGATTATAACTAGCGATTCTAAGCAGTTGTTTTTGTTAAATTTCGCTGTTGTATTCTCTTCCTGCATGTAAAATCATGCGTAAACTCAAATAACTTCGTTCTAAGGATTTGACATCAACGAAACCAGTGTCATTGGGTTCAATAAATTAATAAAACAGTATTGTATTAATTTTTGAATATCGATATATAGGCAGTTAAACGGTTATTTTAGCGCAATTTCGCATTTTTTTCTGTTCCTGCATGAAAAAATATCTTAACGTTCTAAAATTAACGTTTTAAGTATTTTTCCAAAACCGTTTTTAATAGTTGTTGGATTATACCTAACGATTCTATGCAGTTGTTTGAGTTGAACTTTGCTGTTGTATTCTCTTCCTGCATGTAAAATCATGCGTAAACTCAAATAACTTCGTTCTAAGGATTTGACATCAACGAAACCAGTGTCATTTGGTTCAATAAATTAATAAAATGATTTGTAGGCATTTACATGGTTATTTTAGCGCAACTTCGCATTTTTTCTGTTCCTGCATTAAAAAATATCTTAACGTTCTAAAATTTACGTTTTAGGTACTTTTCAAAAACTGTCTGTAAGGTTTGTTGGATTATACCTAACGATTCTATGCTGTTGTTTTAATTAAATTTCGCTGTTGTATTCTCTTCCTGCATGTAAAATCATGCGTAAACTCTGATAACTTTGTTCTAAGAATTTCACATCAACGAAACCAGTATCGTTTGGTTTTATAAATTAATAAAACAGTATTGTAATAATTTTTAAATATCAATATGGAGCCATTTAACCAGTGTTTTTAGCCCAATTTCGCATTACATTCTCTTCCTGCATGAAAAAATATCTTAACGTTCTAAAATTAACGTTTTAAGTATTTTTCCGAAACCGTTTTTAATAGTTGTTGCATTATACCTAACGATTCTATGCAGTTGTTTTAGTTGAATTTTGCTGTTGTATTCTCTTCCTGCATGTAAAATCATGCGTAAACTCAAATAACTTCGTTCTAAGGATTTGACATCAACGAAACCAGTGTCATTGGGTTCAATAAATTAATAAAACAGTTTTGGCACTGTGTGCCGTTCATAAAAAAACAGTTTTTATGTTTTTTTCACTTAATTATAATTTTATTAATTTCAAATTTATTTAACCTTTATTAAATATAATTTAATTAATTTTAATTTATTCAATTTTCACCACACTGAATTTATTCATGTACGTGCGTACGTTTTGAGATTTTATTATTTTTATTTTTTTTAAATCCGTGTAATCACTGTGTTCTATAAATTTTATTGAGCGACTGATTTTTTGGAAAAACAAAAAATGAATCGAAAAGCGAAGAAGTGCGTGAAGTTGGATTTGTTTTTACTGACGGCGATGTTATAAATATAGCATGTGCTATAATAGCCGGTGCGCAAACCAATTGAATAGAAATTTTTGCTATTGAGCGCATTGCCGTGCTGCGGTCAGGAAAAATATTTTGTTTTTATAATTTTGCATTAACAATAATTGTTGTACGAGTTAATATATTGTGGTGGTGAATGATAATGACCGCCACACAGTATTGTAATAATTTTTGAATATCGATATGTAGGCAGTTAAACAGATATTTTAGCCCAATTTGGCATTTTTTTTCTGTACCTGCATGAAAAAATATCTTAACGTTCTAAAATATACGTTTTAAGTACTTTTCAAAAACTGTCTGTAAGATTTGTTGGATTATACCTAACGATTCTATGCAGATGTTTTAGTTGAATTTCGCTGTTGTATTCCCTTCCTGCATGTAAGATCATGCGTTTACTCGAATAACATAATTCTAAGGATTTCACATCAACGAAACCAATATCGTTTGGTTCAATAAATTAATAAAACAGTATTGTATTAATTTTTAAATATCAATATGCAGGCATTTAACCGGTTGTTTTAGAGCAATTTCGCATTTTATTCTCTTCCTGCATGAAAAAATATCGTAACGTTCTAAAATTTACGTTTTAAGTATTTATCCAAACCAGTCTTTAATAGTTGTTGGATTATACCTAACGATTCTATGCAATTGTTTGAGTTGAATTTTGCTGTTGTTTTCTCTTCCTGCATGTAAAATCATGCGTAATCTCAAATTACTTGAACAACAGTGTCATTTGGTTCAATAAATTAATAAAACAGTATAGTATTAATTTTTGAATATCAATATGTAGGCTTTTAAACGGTTATTTTAGCCCAATTTCCCATTTTATTCTGTTCCTGCATGAACAAATATCGTAACGTTCTAAAATCTACGTTGTAAGTATTTTTCCAAAACAGTCTTTAATAGTTGTTGGATTATACCTAACGATTCTATGCAGTTGGTTTAGTGGAATTTCACTGTTGTATTCTCTTTCTGCATGTAAAATCATGCGTAAACTCGAATAACTTCGTTCTTAGGATTTCACATTAACGAAACCAGTATCGTTTGGTTCAATAAATTAATAAAACAGTATTGTATTAATTTTTGAATATAAATATGAAGGCATTTAAATGGTTATTTTAGCCCAATTTCGCATTTTATTCTCTTCCTGCATGAAAAAGTATCTTAACGTTCTAAAATCTATTGCTTTAGAGATTCTATATCAATGAAATAATTTACGGTTTTTAATGGTTTTTGGAATACATCAAGCGATTCCATGCATTTGTTTTATTTCAATTCCGCTTTTTTATTTTCTTCCTGCTTGTTAAAATACGCGCAAGCTCAAATAATAACGGTTTAAGAATTGTACATCGACTATACTAACGTCATTTGATTCAGTAAAATTATTAAATAGACTTTAATGGTTTTTGGAATATCGCTAAAAATCTAACTGGCTGTTTTTGGCCAATCTTCCGATTTCATTCTCTTCCTGCGTGGAAGAACACAATAACGTTCTAATGTATACGTTTCAAGGATTTTATATAAACGATACTATCGTCATTTCAATCAATATACATATGCATAGAACAGTCTTTAATAAAGACCCTTTAAAAACTAAACTCTTATTTAGCAAAAGCAAAGACTATTTATTACAGAAAATGTTTTGGTTGAATTCACCGTTAGTTTCTTTTCACATAAAAGACAAAAACTCTTCTAATGACTGAAACGAGAATCAATTTGACCGGTTTTTTTTTAATTGAGCGCTATTATTTGTTTTTGTCTGTTTTGATTGTAAAATGAAGCTATATAATAAAGCTAGATAGATTATCTTTACCGTCTTGAAAGTGAGAATAATGCATTAGAATTGTTTTAGAACTGAACCTGATTTGATACTATCTGACTTAGCAAGTCTTCCTAAAGTTACTCGTCCTTTTATGTTTGGGTAAATATTTGTTGAGGAGATATTTTAGATCTTAACCTTCATTTTAGTTTATTTTAAAACATATAAACACGATGAACTAGCGCATTTCAAAATCTCGATTTAAATGTACTGTCTCCGGTTACTCAATGCTCAATGCTGCAAGTCAAAACTTTCAAAATACCTTGAAATCTGGAGTAATCTGATAAATTTACTGGAGTAGATACTAAAAATTTAAAGGTGCGCCGTATAGATGGCAGTATGTTAGAGAAATGAATTCACGAGGTTAGTTCGAATTTAATGATATCAAATTTGCTGATCACCAAATCGTTTTTGTTTAAATAATTACCAAGAACCTCTATATCAATTATAACTAAAGTGTGGACAAATAATAAATATTAACATGGACAAAACAGTGATCAATACAGGTAGCAGTTTTACTAGCAATTCATGTGGCAGAAATAATAAGTAATAAAAAAACCATTTACCGACAGCATAAACAAGTAATCACTACTGGGAGATAGCAAGTTCAAAATATCAATATTCAAATCAATAACAATTATTACATTTTGATTTTTAATTTTCGAGATGAAATTAGAAAATTTACAAACAAATATTGAAATTGGTATAAATTGTAATCGACACAAACAAAAATAAAATAAGAATTATTTAATAAAATAGATAATTTTAAAATATCTGCTGAATTCAAAGAAATAGTTTCATAGGCATATTGCAAATTTTAATCATAAAAACCACAACGCCGCCCGCTCTACAATTATTGTTACAATAACCTATACATTCATAATTAGGAAGACAATAATTTAACTCATCATATATCCATATTTCCGAAAGGAAAATAATAAATGGGCATACTTCAACGTTTTCTCGCCTAGAGTATAACAGGTATGATAACAGGTGTGTCCACAATTATGCACAAGTTGCCACTAGTGTACAATAATGTAGATGAACAAAACTACTTACGAAAACTGCTGTTGGCCAAGTATCCGGGGTTAGGGCCTGCTCGAGACCTACTAAATTGTATTGTAATATTTTAGTCCCACAAAAATTAATATTACACGTACAAGTTCTTTATTTTTTAACCATTAAATTAGCGCTACTGCTGGTTGATTGGTTTTGCTGATTTCCAACAACAAAAATTTTGCTGTGGTTTGTTTGGTATCAGTAGGATTTTCAGCCAGTACAACATTTTCAGTGGAAGCTGTTTTATCAGAAACAACCTCTAGATTGTTCACTTTACATTTCAAAAAGTCACATTCACTATACAAGGCAATTACAGAACTGTTTAGTTTTATATTTTCTTCCTTAATTTCCTTTTATTCCTTCATCAAGTCTTCAAATTTTTGTAGCAGTAATTCTTGAGACGCCATAATTTCAACTAGCAAATTTTTGATATTTAAAAATTCTTTTCCAAAATTTGTTTCACTTGCTGGTAAAGCTGAATTAAATTTATTAACTAACTCGAGCTTGTCGAATTGCGACCTTGTGACAAGTTTTGAATGTGCACTCCAACAATAGATTTGCATACTGAATGGAAGCACTTTTTTTGCAAATCAAGCACTTAAAAATCGTATGTCTCTTCGCAATTCCCAATCTTTAACAATTGGTAATTACCACACTTCATGCCTTCAATGAACGTCGAATTTAATTCTGCTCGCTCAAAATACGGAATTTTTAATAATACAAATTTTTCAATACTTTGTAATAAAATGAGCGGAATATATTCTTGAACCATTACCGCCGACCGTACTCGTTTGGGAACGCCACCATTTAACGTAAATTTTTGGAATCTAACAAATTTAAAATATTTTTGTTTGTCGATAATTTGTCGTTGGATTTCACTTGGCCAACAATAAATAACTTTGAATTTTAAAATATCGGGTGTTCAAAGTAAGAACGCTTATTAATATGTTTAGTAAACAGATTTGCCAGGGGGGATTTTTCTCAGGATCTTTCAATTGACGAATCACAACGGTAAGCCAGTGTGAGATTCGGGTACAAAAATTAGATTATAAGTATAGATCGAGTGGATATTGTTACGCTTTCGACATTTATTGTGGAAAACCAGCAGACGAATCAGGGTTATGGACGCAAATATTTTTCATTTACAGGTAGTTTTTTTTCAGGCGTTAACGGGTTAAACCAAGATGAAAAAGAAACTACAAACATAACAAAAGAACATAATTTAGCCCAGCAACCAAGAAAACCTTACAAATGTGGAGTTCTAAAATTTCCCTACCAAATTTTCCACATACCATTAATATATGAAGAAATTTTACAAGAAACTCAAAAGGAAGAAATAAAGGAATATTGGAGAGTCACTCCGTTTAAAGTAACTTTCGTTAAAAGGAAAAAAAGAAGTCGTACTTACTTTGCACGGCAGAAATGCGTGTGTCCCCGTTTGCGTTGTAATATTCGTTATAATGTGTCCATCTAAATACGGCCCTGTATAAAATCCGGAATTTAATTTTGCTATCCTTAATTGTGTTTGTAAATCACCACCCTTCATTGCATCTGTAATTTAAAACAACAAAAATCTAAATGTTATAAATATTTCAATTAAATTCATTCATAACATATGTATCTTGCGACTAAAACCCAATCAATCAATCTCAAAAAAATTCATTTATTTATCCATATATCTCAAGTATTTCTAATTAACTAAAAACAACAAAACTAACACAAATAAATTGTTGCTAAACCGCACACACAAAACAAAACGTTCAATTTCGAGAAACTCAGAGAGATAAAAATCAATCAAATTTAAAATTGGTTTTTATCAAACAAAAAAAAGGAAAACCGCAAAACGAACTCAACTTTTTTTTTTTTTTTTTTAATTAGAATGGATTGAAACAGTTATTTTTCTTAATTTTATATTAGTTACAACCATAGAAAAATAAACAGAACTCACAAACTATGGTTAAAGTTAAATTGTTCTGCTTTTTATGGTTCCCGTGCTTATCATCTATGAAAGTCTAAATATCTTTTCTCGAATATCGTATAATGGTACAAAAATGAATTCAAAGTTTTTTTTTTTCATTTTGATATAATCAGTCATAAAGAAGAAAAATACGACGAGAATACGAGAAAAAGAAGGCGACATCTTCAAGTGGAAACTCAAAAACTATTTCGTCTAATGGTGAAATACAAAAAAAAAAAAAAACAAATAGACAAAAAGTTGTTCTACACTTTAGTGGTTAAGTTGTCAACTTTGATGTTCTCTGTTCATGTATCTTTATTTGATTGTTCTTAGATTGTTCGTCGAGAAGATTTTAATTCGTGAAACTTTTTTTTTGTTTTATTCATTTAATCATTAAAAATGTAACCACTGCTCTTCACCTCGTATTTTGTAATAATAGAGTGGAGTTGGGAAAATTTTTTAATTTTTTTGGGAATTTGTTTATTTGAGTGTGGGTGTGTGTGTGTGTTATATAGATTTTTAGTTTCATTCTAACTAGATACATGCAATAAATAATTGTTTTAGTGTTGATAATTAGTTTTTGAGGTTAATATATTCAGTATATGAGAAATAATTTTCTTGGGTGGGATATAAATTAAAATTACTTATGCATGAAATAGTGATGAGGTTTCTTATTGATGCAATGACTTTTCAAGTTTTAAGTTTAATTTAGTATGACGTACATGTACGTATATGTACTTAATAATTAAAGCAGAAATATTTGTGAAATTAAAATAAATCGTAATGAGTCAGGCTCAGTTGGATCAATGATTTCTAGCAACAATCTTTTTTAACAAAACTTTTTTGTGATTAACCCATCAGACCGGAAAATAAAAATCGGATGAACTACGGAGACGACACAAAGGTGGGCAACCACAATTGGGATCACAAAGCTTCAAAAATTGCAGCTAATAATGAATAAAATTAAATTATATACTTTTAGATAATCCATTGAACTGGTAATAAACATAACTTGCGAATGAGCGGTTCCAACACTCCGGACTTTGTATTTGAATAGTAATTCAATGTTGACTGCCTTGGCAAACGAATAAGCAAATTTAAATCATGGTTAGAGTTTGACCCGTCGTCGTTTGACATACTCCATCAAAGGTCCGGCCAAATCGACACCTACTCGACTCTAAATGAAGGGAAGTTGTCCATTGGCTGATTCATTGGAACTCGATTCACCTTGTATGATGTATTGAATTTAATTTTCGACTAGTTTTATGTTTCGATCAGTTGACGGTTGCCCATCAACTGATGAGATAGCGATAGTATACCTTATGGCAGCGTTGTTATGTCACATGTATAATAAGATGGACGTGTACGAAATCAGTCTGTAATAATAATAAAGAAATCGAATAATATCGAACCGTATTGATAATCATCCATCAATAATAATATCTACACATCATAAAAGAGACACAACAGATTGGCGACGAGGTGAAATTAATAATAAATTATTGGATTTTTTTTTTTTATTTATTTATTTAACAACTATTAGTGTAACTATCGGTTTTAATAATAAGCGCACTGAACAATGAAAAACGAATAAAATAAAATCTAACTTTAAGTTGAAATTTATATGACAATAGTAAAATAGTGCATTAAAAAAGAAGATTAAATTTGGAATACCATAATCACATCAGCAAATCAGTACATTACTCTTATTAACCTTTAAGGTAGTCTCTACAAATTTCTTAAATAAGTTAATGTTCTCAATTCCTTTTATTTCTCTAGGCAATGCGTTATACGCTTTAAGTCCTTTATATAGAATATTATTATTTCTCGAATTCGTATTGAAGAAGTCAAGATGGAAATGCGATCGCCGTCTTTTCCCATATGAATGCATATAAGAGGTGTGAAAAAGAGGTGAATTAAACTTCATTAACCCTTTAAGAATTTTAAATAGTATTATTATGAGTTCGTATTCTACTATTTTCGTGAATCTTAGTTGTGGTATTTTTTGGAAAAGTTCGTTTGTTGGATGCCTTAGTGGCAGGTGGTATATGTGTTTTAGTAGTGATTTTTTTTTTTTGCAGTACCTCTAGTTCTTCTCGCCGGAATCCAGCGCAACTACCCCATACGGGGTTAAGGTATGCTAGTTGAGTTAAGATGAATGAATTATAGATAAGTAACAGAGAAGCTCTGGGCAAAATTTGCTTAAGTTTTTTGATCGAAAATATATACGGACGAATCTTGGATTTGATCATCTCAATATGGTGATTCCATTTAGTTTGGTATCCAAGATTAAACCTAAATATTTGAAAACCTCAACACGTTGTATTACAACACCATCATAAAAGATATTGTATTCATTAGCAGATTCTGAGATTTTTTTATTTGTGAAAATCATATATGTAGTCTTTTTAGCGTTTAGTTGAAGTCTGTTTTCGTTGAGCCACAGGTTTAGCAAGTTCAGATCCGTTTGCAATTCATTAAAAAGGTTTCCTAGATTTGTGTTACTATACTTGAGAACCGCATCGTCAGCATATAATTGAATTGTTTCCTTGAAATTTAGTTTACAGATATCATCAATGTAGATGTTAAAAAGAACCGGACCAAGTATGGAGCCTTGTGGTACACCCTTTGTGATATGAAACGAATCACTTTCTTTCTGGTTTACAGCTACTAGCTTAAGGACGCGAAGTAAGATAAGACCGGAACCAAGACAACTGCATCGGCTCAAGTTTCAAAGCCTAAAGCTTGAGGAGCAATATGTCGTGATCTACCGAGTCAAACGCCTTCCTTAGGTCTAGAAAAAGACAACCTACAATCTGTTTTTTATCAATATTCTCTGAAATAAAATGTGTTAGTTCGAGACATGCCGCTTGAGTACTAGATGCTATAGTAAAACCATACTGTTCTTTAGCAATAATGTTATTAGTATTTAGAAAATGTGTAAGTCGAACTTTTACTATTTTTTCGTATACTTTGGATATGGAATTTAAAATAGAAATAGGTCTATAATAAGTCGGCAAAAATACATCACCATCTTTGTACACTAGTACAACTCTTGCCATTTTCAGTTTATCTGGAAAATATCCTTATGCGATTGAATTATTGATCAAGTGGGTTAATGCTCTCTTCAACTTTTCTTGGAAAAATTGAAGGAACTTACTTGATATCCCATCCCGTCCAGAAGCTGCTGCCATCTTCAGATGTTTAATGATATGAGTTACCACTTCTTCGCTCACATTACCCAGATTCAATTCAACATCCACATTCTGTTCTGGAATAACTATTTTCGAAGCTGTGCAAGGAAAATTAAACATTCAAAGGTTATGTGCATGTGCAAAAATAAATAAAATAATTCAAGTGCAACAATTGATAGACGCGATAAAAAAAAAATCAGAAATTATTGATCGAATCAAGGTGGTTTGGCGTCTATTGGAGGGGGATCAAAGTTGAGTAGATTATTCTACCAGCTCCGTAACCTTCCAGTAGGGTGCGCATCACGTGAGCTGTTCTGGTCTTGTCATTAGGCAGCTGCGTGATGGGTACAATTGTGTAAAGGGTAACCTGTTCACAATTCGCAAGTGCACGTACTGCCTCCCCGTGGCAACCACTGGGAACTAAGGCCACTTGGCACATTTTTGGCCATTTTTCACAGGCTAAAGTACGGCGCTAAAGGAGAAAACCTTGACAAAAAACCTTAATCTAAGGTGGAACAGCATATGCCGAAAGATGAATGGCTGATAGGTTAATATATGCGCAAAATATGCGGATTCTGGATACCAGGCACCCTTCAGTTTTATTTAGCCTTCCTGTAGTAAAGCTGGGTGACCTACAGGTTATTTGCAATTCCCAGCAACTCTAAGAGTAAAATCAAACGGAATACGGGCCAGGAGTAGGAATATACGGGAGTGGGACAACCCTCTCGATGTCCTTGAGCTCCAATGCTACCGTCTTTCTAGCGGAACTACGTGCTGTAGTAAACATCTAGGAGGGAGAGCAATAAGCCCAGATAGTATGTATCACGTACCGGGAGGCAGAATTGTCAGGTTCATTAAGAACCTAAATATTGACTGGACGGATAATAAAGCAGGGGCCAGAACAATAGATCTTTTAGGTCGCAGTGCGAAGTGGCTGATCGCCCGCATGGCCTCCCAAATAATAATAATAAATTTAACGAATCAATGTTATCTGGAGTAGGATGTAACGGTAGTCAATCATCGAATGTTACCATTTCAAATATTCCGGCGTTCGAAAATGTTGATGCTAAGAAGGAAAGCTTCAAATATTACCGTAAACGTTTCGAAAATTATATTAAAATGAAACAACTGGATGAAGATAAAATCAAAAGTGCACAGATTCGATTAAGTTCAATAGGCGCATCAAATTATAATACATTAGCAGCCTTAGTAGCATCAAAAATTAGAATTAGAATATTATCAATTAATCTCTGAATTAGAGAAGCATCTAGAGCCAAAAGAAAGCTCGTTAGTGAGTCAACACTATTTTTTATCAACATATCAACAACAGCAAGAAAAAATAGCAGATTACGTAGCAGTTTTACGCCGTAACATTGCTGAATGTGATTTTAAAGTAAAGTTTCAATGTCAAAACAGTACATCAGCAGCAGGCTTGATTCTTCGAGCTAAGTTTGTTCGAGGTATTAAGGATAACGGTATAAAGGAAAAAATCCTTCAATTAGAGCAAACTGACTTTAGCGAAATTGTCACGAAAGCAATAGCAGTGGAAGGATCAAAAGTAAATTGTCAAGAACTGTCAAGAAAACCAGAAATTACAACAGCTGCTAGTGACATTAACAAAATAATCAATCACGGAAGGACAGTTATTCCTCAAGAAATCAAAGTAAAAGTCAGTCAACACTACTGTGGATAGACAATGTCAAAGTAGAATATAAAGGGAATGGATGTAATGAAGACATGTACGTCATTCCAGACGGGTTCGACCCACTATTAGGGAGAACTTGGTTCAGGCATTTAAAAGTCAAGTTGGAAGACTTTGATCAAAAGTTTCAAAAATAAATCGGGAAATGCATATCCGATTAATAAATGATGAAGAAGACATTGAAGTATATTTTCCAAATATTTTTACCCGGAAGCGTGGATGTATACAAAATTTTAGTATCAAGTTACAACTTCGTGAAGGTGCGAAACCCAGCTTCACACCCGGAAGGGATGTTTCATACGCGCTACGAGAACAAGTAGAGAAGGCGCTGGATAATTTAGAACAAGAGGGTATCATAGCAAAATCAACCACGAGCGATCGGGGATCACCTTTGGTAGTGATTCCGAAAGGAGATGGAAAAGTTAGACTTTGTGTCGATCACAAAATTGGAGTAAATGATCAATTAAAAAATGTCAATTATCCAATCAAAAAGATCGAGGACTTATTGAATTACTTACAAGGTTCAAAATATTTTTGTCGATTGGCTCTGTTTAAAGCATATCTTCATATAAAAACTAACGAGGGGAGCAGTATTATTCAAACAATAGCGACACACAGAGGAACTTACCTAAGGAACAGGTTCAGTTTCGGTATAAAAGCAGCACCAGCAGAATTTAATCGGATAATCGATCAAGTGCTTCAAGGGCTAAACAAGACGATTGAATATTTCGATGACATAGCTACTCGTGCACGGGAAAACAAAAGAAGAGTGTCAGGAAAATCTAACGGCATGTTTAACCAGACTAAGTAAATATGATTTGCTTTAAATAAAAACAAGTACTCATATTATCACCGAAAAATCGAATATCTGCGGGACACGTCATGGAAGACGGAAAAATTTCAAAGTCTTCTTCAAAAGTAAAAGCAATCATCCAAATGCCACATCCAAGGAATGTAAAAGAAGTTAGACAATTGATAGGCATGATAACTTATTATTCAAGATTCTTGCATGACGTCTCTACTGTTATTTACCCGATTCGAAAATTATTACAAAAAAATGAAAAATGTGTATGGTCACAGGAGTGTCAAGCAGCATTTATAACATTAAGAAAGGAAACGGCGAGTGATCGAACACTTATACCGTTCAACATAGAATTACCGGAAATTAGCAACGGACGCAAGTCCTACTGTAATCGCGGTGGTGTTGTCACACACAACCGACGGGGGAGAACGCCCGATTGCTTTTGCCTCAGGTTCGCTCTCGAGCGCGGAGCAGAACTATTCACAGCTGGATCGTGAGGATCTGGCAATAATTTTTGGAGTAGGTCATTTCTTCGATTACCTATATGGGAGCGATTTACATTATTCACGGATAATCAACCGTTAACAAGGATTTTCCACCACAAGTCAAAATTACCAAAAATGACTTCCGCTAGATTACTAAGCTACGCATCATTCTTGGCGGGTTTCGACTATAATATCTTATTTAAGAAGGGCATCGACAATCAAAACGTCGATTGCTTATCAAGAGCACCAGTACACCAAGAACATATTTCCTCCGACATGGAAATCAATGAAGAGGTTCGTCAAGTCTTAGCTGCATCAGTATTCTAAATATCAACCGAAAATCTAATTCCGGATACAACTGAAACAGAAAAGGATGAATACTTATCAAAAATAAAGGGAGAATTACAATCAACCGATAAAGATAGTGAATATGTAATAAACGCAGGGATTTTATTCAAAAATAATCGAGTAATAATACCAAAAGTTCTCCAACCGGAAGTCTTAAAGGAGTTACATTCCACGCATCTAGGCATTATTAAGATGAAACAGCTAGCGCGACGATACTGTATATGGAAAGAAACAGATAAAGATATCGAAAGGGTAGTTAGATCATGTGAAGAATGTGCAAAGATCAAGAAGAATTCCAAGGATTCTATTTTTTGGTGGTAATAGACGCAGAATCTCGATGGGCAGAAATCAAGGGGTTAAGTGAAGCGCCGAATTCAGATAACACTATTCAACTTTTAAGTGAAATTTTTTCAAATCACGGATATCCAGTCGTATTGGTTTCGGACAACGCCACAACATTTACCAGTGAAGTGTTTCAAAATTATTGCCGTAGGAACGGTATTCGACAAAAATGTATTACACCAGGACATCCAGCAACCAATGGATTGGCGGAAAGGAACGCTCAAACTTTAAAGCATCGACTGAAGACCACGGCGAACGAAAATATTCCAATGAATCAAAAATTACTAAAAGTTCTGTTGCGATACAGAGCCACACCCTTAGCAAATGGGAAATCGGCTAAAGAAATCTATTTAAATCGACAGATTCGCATAAAACTCGATGCCATGTTTCCAATGCAAGAAAATGTTTCTCATTAAAAAAAGAAAATTCATCTACGATCTCTTAAAGAGGGGCAGAGAGTCCAAGCGAAATTTGTTATAAACTATAAGTCTATGTGGAAATTCGGGGTGATCACCTGGAAATTGGGCCAACTTCATTACATCGTTAAATTAGATGAAGGCAGATCTCTAAAACGCCATATAAACCAACTTATTGCATTGGACATAAGAAAAAAAAAAATCGATACGTTTGATGATTCAACCATTAATCCAGAAGTGATAACAAGCAGGCAACAAGAAGAAGAATTCGATCCATTGCAGGTGAGAATGCGAGAACCTGACCAATCACAAATTCAGGGGAATGAGCCAGTACCAGACCACGAACTGAAAGAGAACATCGAAGAATTGGTTACAAGTCCAGGGACCGAGACGGTAGAAAATAAACCAGGAGGGGTAAGGCAACCACCAACGTATCTGCGAGACTATATAGTATCTAGAGTACGACTATAAAGTTTTTACATAATTTTAAGCATTGCGATTTTTTTTTTCGTAGGGGAGAATTATTATAAAATGAATTAATATTAAAATTAAATTTAAATTCAAATTCACAATTAAAGTAAAATTAAAAGTCAAATTAAAAATTTCAAATTCAATTTAAATTTAAATTCGGAAAACAATTAATAGTTTTTCCAGTAGTAAGTAAGTTGAATTTGTTAAAATATTGTGTTTAAATACGTAGGGGAGAATTATTATGTATTGAATTCAATTTTCGAGATAGTAGATCTTATGACAGCGTTGTTATGTCACATGTATAATAAGATGGGTGTGTACGAAATCAGTATGAATAATCATCCATCAATAATAATATCTACACATCATAAAAGAGACACAACAACTTGAAATACTTGGCACATTCTCTCATTACATTTCTGACGACGGCCTTCCCTCGAATGAGCCAGTCATTCTGTCTTAATAGCCCAAGAAGCGCAGTTGTGAACCAGTATGATGATATTTTGAAAGATATTATTCCGCTAAACATTGAATAGCTTTGTTTTTGTCGTAATAATGATAGCATGCTAGACACTTTCTGAAACGTTACCGTTTTGTAGGCGACCGCCAACTCGAACAACACCATTTTCGTCAATAAATGGATTTAAAAATCTTAGGGTAAAAGATAGTGGTAATGATTTCGATAGATTTATGATATCTTCTTTCAATATACATTTCAGCAGATGTTTCCAATGTTCAAAATATTAACTATTTTAAATTATAAAAATTATTGTATATAATTATGACTTCATGTCACGACTAATTTATTTCAATTGAATTATGTGTACAGAAAATGTGTTTATATATATATACGAAAGAGAATGACAATAAATGACATAAATTTGAGTATTCTTTTTCTCTCGATGGTGAGCTGAACCTAATACAGTAGTTTATTGGATGTAATCGAGATACATCATTTTCCCCTTCTTAATTGTACCGAAAACGCAGTGGTTTGTTTCGGGGTCGCTCTGAGCGGCGAATCGCTACCAGGGTGGTATCTATCCTGGTATTTTTGCTGTCTTTACTCGATGTTGATGATTGTGGTTCTGTCAAGTTCTTCGCTAATATATTCGGCAAGAACGCGACTAATGGTAGTGTGTTTTGCTCTACCATTGTTGGTGATTGATTTGGACTTTCGCCTTCGTTAAATTCGTTCATAATTTAAGAATTTTCATGTTGTTGACGCCTGTAAATTCCAGCTGCTGTATTTATGATGAAAATTTTCAGGCCTATGATTTTTGAAATTTTATCCGACATCCACTTTTTTCCGCGCCCGAAATGCTTGGCGTACACAGCTTGCCCTGGATAAATTTTTGACGTTGTTTTACAATGCTGGTGTTGTGGAATCGGTACTAAGGCAGATATTATGTTACGAGGCTTTCGTCCATGTAGAAGTTCTGCTGGCGATTTGCCACTAGATGGATCGGGTGTAGCCCTATATGTCCTTAGGTATTTTAAGAGTGCTCTTTGCTGATTATTCTCATCTGCCATGATTTTAGTGAAAGATGATTTAAATGTCCGGATGAATCTTTCTGCTTGCCTATTTGAGGCGGGATGAAATTGAGCTGACGTCAGATGCTTAATGGTATTTAGTTCACAAAATTTGCAAAATTCTTCTGACATAAATTGTAGACCATTATCTGACACTATGGTTACTGGTAAACCCTAAATTGCAAAAATTGACTGAAGTGCCTGCACCGTGGTAGCTGCGGTGGTATCCTTACTGGATAGTGTAAGAAAACTTTGAAAATGCGTCCACGCAGATTAACCACATTCTACCGAAAAAGGGACCTGCGAAATCGATATGGATACGTTCCCATAGATGTTTAGCAGTAGGCCAACTGGAGTATGTATTCCTTGGATCACTTGCATTTGACTGGCACACTGCACAATTTGACACGACACGTTCTATTTCCTTGTCAATATTTGGAAACCAAACTTGTCTCCGAGCTACCTGTTTCATTCTAGTTGAACCCCAATGACCATCATGTAGAAGTTGAAGTACTGTAAACTAGATTGCTTTTGGAATAACGACTCGGCTGTGTTCTGTTTGAAGTAGAATACAATTTGACTACAATGATAAAGTAAACTTTAGATTAAAAAATGGGGTAATCGCGCTATCCGCCTTGGAAAGATCATTTGGCCATCCGTCTCGGATGAAACTTGAGACCTTTGACAACACAGGATCGTCAATTGTCGCCCTAGCGATCAACAACGAATTGATAGGTAATTTGTCTAAAGCCATTTGATTTATCTGGCCCACGTTCGTCAACTTTTTTTCGTACTCACCAAACTCCTCGTCTTCGCCTAATGGAAGCCTTGATAATGCGTTTGTATTGGCATGTTTTTCCGTTGGTCGATATTTTATGTCATATCTGTAACCTTGGAGAGCGATAGACCAACGTTGAAGCCTTTGCAGTGTTGCGACTGGCAGTTTCTTATTTGAATGAAAAATCGTCGTCAACGGTTTGTGATCCGTAAGCAATTCAAGTTTTCTGCCGTATAAATATTGGTGAAATTTTGTCACACCATAAATAATTGAAAGTGCTTCCTTTTCCACTTGCCCGTATGCTTGCTGACTTTTAGTCAATGTTTTTGATGCAAACGCGATGGAATGCTCAGATCCATCTGGGAAACGGTGAGAAATTACGGCCCTGTCGCTGTACTTGGATGCATCTGTAGCAAGAATGATTGGACGATCCTCACTGTAATGCACTAATCTGGACGCTTTTAGCAACTGTAACTTCAATGCTTGAAAATCGGTTTCTTGTCGATTTGTCCATATGAATTTGACACCCTTATGACAGAGTTCATTAAGTGGGGCGGCAATCCAAGCGAAGTTTTGAATAAATTTATTATAGTAATTTATCTTCCCTATGAATGGCTCCAGTTGTTTGACATCAGTTGTCAAGTGGCATGTTCTTCAATGGTTCCAGCCTTTTTTCTAATAGTTTTATTCCTTGCGCATTAATAATATGGCCCACGTATTCTATGTTTTGTGCTGCGAATGTACACTTTTCCATTTTATACCGCAGATTATACCTGTCAGGTCGACATAATAACTCCTCAAGATTCCTAAGATGCTCTTCGTTATTTGCGCCAGTGACGATTACGTCATCGAGATATATCGAGATATACTGCGCATATTTGAATTCCGGCACTGGCTACGCCGAAAGGTAATCTTTGGTATTGAAAAAGTCCAGAGGGTGTGTTAACTACTGTTAACTGCTTAGATTCCTCTGCTAATTCAATCTGAAGATACGCATCGGTTAGATCGATTTTAGTAAAGTATTGTCCGCCTTGGAGTTTATGAAATAATTATTCTATCCGTGGAATTGGATATCGATCGATTTCAATTTGTGGGTTGATGGTAACTTTAAAATCTCCACAAATCCTTACTTTACCATTTGGTTTTTTTTCAGCTACAACTGGGGCGGCCCATCGACTGAAATTGATTGATTTCAGGATGCTGCTAGACACTAGTCGTTGAATCTCCTCATCCACATCTTTTTTCAACGCGGACGGCACGTTGTAAGGCTTATAAAATTTCGGATGAGCATCATGTTTCAATGTAATCTCTGCCTGAAAAAAATTACATAATCCGAGAGTAGACGAAAACAAATTCGGGTAATTTGTACACATCTTTGAAGCACCTTCGACTAGGTCTTGCTGAGACGTATCAAATACAGAATATACATTGGCTATATTTCGTTTTGTTGACATAACTAATTCAAAATTGAATGCATCGAACCAGTCTAAGCCTAAAATATTTGATGCTTTCTCGCTGTCGATGACTAGAAGTGGCAGCATGCACTTCCTATCTTCCTACGTAACTTGCACCGTAACGCAGCCTTTGATCGGAACTCGAGTGTTACCGTAAGCCTTCAAGACCTTATTTGTCACCTCGTATGGTGAAGATCCCAATTGGTGGTACCCCTTAAGGCCAACCATCGAACAAGTTGCACCTGTGTCAACTTGAAACAAAATCTGCTTATTGTTGACACCCACTTCTACCATAATTATTCCCGGATATTTACTTGTAGTTGACAAGCTTCTCCTGGTGTAATGGATTCCGGGTGATATACAGAGTTAATGAACTGGATATCATTTAGTTCATTAACTGTTTCGTTACTCGACGATTGCTGATTTTGAACACTACCACGTCCGCGACTTCTTCCTGGCCGATTGTGAGTTAATGTAGGCTTCAGATTTATTAACTGGCATACGCTGGCAATGTGCTCCTTTTTCCCACATTTATCACAAATAGATGTGATGTGCCTACACTCACGACGTGCATGGCCTTCATGGCACCCAGGACACGATTTAAAACTGTCGGACATATACATATTTGTTACTATTCTATTGTTGGTTGGATATGACCTTGTATGGGTGTAACGAAATTAACCACGGCTGCTTCGGGAGTACTAGCTTGACTTCCTTGGATTATTGCACAGGAGTGTTTGAACACTCATATGCTTGTGCTATTTCGCTTACTTCGTCTAGACTAGGAATGGATTTCAGCAATGCGGCGTTGCGCACCGACTAATGTGGTGTATGCTTCATAATCATGTCTCTAATCTCCCACTCTGTATACGGTTCCTCGCAGCCAGCTTTTGGACATACAATTGCATATTCTAGGGCTGCTCCTCTTAAATTTGCTATCCTATCCGCATATGATTGATTAGGCAACATGCGACTTTTGTAGAATTCACATCTGGACACGAGGACATGTTTTTTTTTTTTAAATGTTGTGTTAGAGTTTTTGTTAATTCTGAGAATGATTTTTTTTCCAGGTCATCAGGAAATAATTTTTGCAATAATTCGAGTGATGTGTCTCCCACACTCGCAAAGAAAAGAGGCACGTTTTACCGTATCTTTCTCTATCCCGTTTGCTAAAAAATGCTGCTCGATTTGCATGAGGTAAGTTGTCCAATTCATTTTTGCTTTCTCAAAAATATGAAACAGTGGTGCTGCTACTGACCCTGTTACTTGTGCTTTGATCATTGCTTTATTTAGCGTTTCATTTTGCTTTTGCAAGCCCACCATTAATAGTTTAAACTAAGTGGCATCCATCTTGTTTTTTGTTGTGTGCACATAGACGCGCTGTTTTACTTAAGCGGTTTCGATACGACGCACTTCACTTTAACATAATTAATTCATAATTATGTATTTGTTTAATTCACTATCCTCGTCGCCAAATGTTCAAAATATTAACTATTTTGAATTATAAAAATTATTGTATATAATTATGACTTTATGTCACGACTAATTTATTTCAACTGAATTATGTATACAGAAAATGTGTTTATATATATACGAAAGAGAATGACAATAAATGACATAAATTTGAGTATTCTTTTTCTCTAGATGGTGAGCTCAACCTAATACAGTAGTTTATTGGATGTATTCGGGATACATTATCCAACAAACCAATTCGAGTAATTATCTTAATAATTGTATGGAAAGATGAAACGCGGCTTGATGAAACATGACACCGTTATTGATTTGAATGACTGTTGTTGTTTCGGCAATTCTTTTTTATTTCCTCAGCCATGACGAACCGTTTCACCATAAATCATTGTTCCCTAATTCTGCCGGCCATAAACGTATTGAAGCACAATCAGCGGCGTTAAGTTTTGTTGGTACATGAAACTTATTTGCTCTTCGTGTCTTTGATGTTCGGTTTGCTACATCAGCACAATACAGGAACAGTCTAATAATATTTTTTATGTATAATAATACATAATGGCATCGGTGAGGTAAACCAATTTTAGAGAAGTCACAACTTCCTTGAACCATGTGACCTAAATCAGCGTACTGGCTTAAAAAATCCTTATATGCCAGGGCCAATGACAGATTACGAGGGAACTTTCTTCCCAATCATGTTTGCCTAACAAGGAAACGAACCTAAGTTTTTCTTATATTAGAGTTTCCCTATTTGGCTATATTAGAGCTCCGTAGGAAAAGTGCTTTGCAAGCCAAGCAATCAGAAGGGCAGTATGCTACAGAGTTCCACACTGGAAAAGATGAATTAAAAGAAGACATGCAAAAAAGAAAAATGAAGGCAGAATATTCACCCCAAAATTGTAGTTTTAAGCCGAACTTCAAAATCAGGTGTATTAAATCAAAATCAGCCAAATAAAACCGATCACAATGTGGTGACTACAAAATAATACTGAGTTGTAGCACTAAACAATAAGGTATGGAAAAACATTCCAACAGATATTAAAAATTATAGAGCCTTAGATGCAAAACTAGCAGAAGAATGCAAGGATTGGTTTCCATATGAGGACGAAACTGATCGTCTGATCAAAGTGATGGCCAGAGGTCTTAACCCAACCTATACAAAGCAGAATCTAATGGAAGACCATAAACACCAGTGCTTCACAAAAAATGATGCGTCAAATATCAACAAAAAAGAAAAAACCTTTAGTGATCAAGTGATCAAAACTAATAAGAGCACTAGGGACTTCCATGGTTTATGCTTACTTTTAATAGGAAAAAAAATGTGGAAAAAAAATTTCAATATTAAAGCAGTCTTAATACTGATTTAAGTAGCAAGGGAACTTCAAAATATGGGAAACAAAAAACCAATGTGTCGGCTAGACTATGAAATGCCCAGTAAAGTGACACTGTCCAAAAATCCAGTACTATCACAAACATATGCAACAGTAGGCCAAAAAACATTCGCACAGATTGTACAAGAGCAAGAAACAGTGAGTAACAAGGAGTGGGCCTCTTTGTGGGCTATCTTTGTGTTACTATACCATATTTTTCTGAATTTTTTTTTCATCATTATTTAGTTTTCTTTTTTGCTAAGTGGGCTTATCATTAGCAGAATTCCTCTCTGAGCACTCACAATTGTTCTCCGGTGAATGCGTGTGTAGATTTAAAAACTGAAGCATACTTAGCTATATATTTAGCTTAAGCTGCCCCGCATTAACATGCACTCATCTTTTGTTAAGTTTGTTTTAATTTAAATAAAATGCGAAATGTGTAATGATACAACTTAACTTTATTAATTAGATTTAAATATAATCAACTGACTTTAATATAATCAAATAAGACGAAATAATTAGTTAATACAGTAGGTTAGGTTAGGTTAGGTTGGAGTGGCTGCTTACGCACACTTAGACCGGTGACGGTCCATTGTGATACCACAGGATGTATCCCCTTTTACCCCTATTGGAACCATTTCGAGCTATTTATGTAGCGTAAGACGTCCCGCACCTTAATGTTTTCGAGATCCGAGAGGCAGTCCATCCTGAACTTACCTAAGTATTTGTGCCTTCTGAGAGCCAATGCTGGACACGAGCAAAGGAAGTGGACCAACGTCTCTTCCTCCTCTTCATCCAAGCAGCTTCTGCAGAAGTCATTAGCCTCTAGACCCAGCCTTCTTGCATGTTCTCCAAAAAGGCAGTGTCCCGTGAGTATTCCTACGACCGTTCTTAATTCACGTCTTCGTAAGGATATTAATGCCCTAGTGCGCCTAAAGTCCAGCTTTGGCCAAACTTGTCTTGCAACTCTACAGGTTATGGTGTTAGACCACCTTTCCCCCGCTGAGGATAGCGCCTGCTTCCCAAGTGCTTGTCTCAGCGCTGTGATAGGCCTCCCCAGACTTGCCCTTTCCGGTTGCAGCTGGAGAGTCGTACTATGCCTAGCAAGTTCATCTGCCCTGCAGTTCCCCATGACGCCCGAGTGACCTGGGACCCAGACTACCTAGATGTTGAAATGCTCACCCATCTCATTTAGAGATGAGTGACAACTCAACGCCACCCGTGACGCCAAAGACACCGATTCTAACGACCGGATCGCCGCTTGACTGTCCACATAGATTGTGATATCGTCTGAGGATAACACATTATGCTTCAACCACGTCATGACCTCCTCAATCGCTACGACTTCAGCTTGGTACACGCTGCAGTAATCAGGGAGACGAATAGAAATATTTACATTTAATTTGTCACAGAATACTCCAGCTCCTACTTTGCCGTCTAGCTTGGAGCCATCTGTGAAGAATTGCAACGCTTCAGTTTCCAATGACGGTCTATCCCTCCAGGATTCCCTTGAAGGGAAGGAGGTCCGAAATCGCTTTTCGAAGCGTAGAGTAGGTTTAATGTAGTCAAGATTCGCCAGCTCATCCTTCAACGATCTGACGATAGTAGAGTGTCCTATACTAAGACACTTCCACTGAAAGACGGCTGCAAGTCGTACAGCCGTATTGGCCGCCATCTAATTGCCAAAAATGTCGACAGGAAGAAGGTGCAACATAACCTCTAAGGCACTTGTCGGTGTCGACCTCAATGCCCCGCTAACAAGCATACAGGCCGTTCTTTGCACTCTCTCAATCTTACTTTTGTAAGTTATCTTGTCCAGAGCTGGCCACCAAACACCCACCCCGTACATGAGTACAGGTCTCACTACAGCGGTGTAGAGCCAGTGTACCAGCTCCGGCTTCAGACCCCATCTATGACCAATGGCGTTCCTACAGGAGTACAAAGCAATAGTAGCTTTGTTTATTCTCTCCAACATGTTGGGCTTCCAACTAAGCTTACTGTCCAAGATAATGCCCAGATATCTAGCTCTATCAGTAAAAGCAAGTCTCGTGCCATTTAAGGTAGGAGGGACAACTACCGGGATTTTGTATTTCTTAGTAAAGAGTACCAGCTCTGTCTTGGACGGGTTAATACCAAGTCCACATTTGCCAGCCCATTTCGTAACGATGGCAAGCGCATTCTGCATTACGTCTACAATCGTGCCCAGGAATTTCCCGGTAACAGCTAAAGCTACGTCATCTGCGTACGCAATAACTTCAATACCCTCTCTCTCCAATTCAAGTAGTAACCCGTTTACCACTATGTTCCAGAGAAGAGGGGACAGAACCCCCCCTGCGGAGTTCCCCTAGTAACTCGCCTCTTTAAGGTGGAGTCCCCCAACTTCGAGCTAACAATCCTGCTTCCCAGCATATAATTGATTAACCCTATCAGAGGAACGTCCACCTCCAAAAATGACAATCCCTCCTTGATTGCCTCCGCTTTCACATTATTAAAGGCGCCTTCTATATCCAGGAAGGCCACCAAACAGAATTCCTTCGAATTAATCGATTTCTCAATCGTAGACACCAAGGCGTGCAGAGCAGTGTCCACAGATCTACCCTTTGTGTACGCGTGCTGAGACGATGCCCACTTCCTGGCACCTATTTTATCTCTGATGTATACATCCAGCAGCCTTTTCAATGTTTTCAAAAGAAAGGATGATAGAGTTATTGGTCTTAGGTCCTTAGGCTAGACATGTGAGCTTTTTCCCGCTTTCGGTATGAACACTACATTGACCTCCGTCCAGTTCCTAGGAATATAGCCCAGCTTCAAACACCCTTTGAATATAGCTTCCAGGTAGGGAAGAATAATTAATGAGTTGTTTTGAAGTTCCGCTGGTATAATTTGATCCGGACCAGCCGATTTAAATGGTTTAAAACCCCTCAGTGCCCATAGGATCCGTTTTCTGGTTACGATATCCTCTGTGGTTACTGACAGTGATTCCTGATGATTGCTACGCACCAACAGGTCTTCAAAGCTCCCTGGAAAGTGTGTCTCGAAGAGAAGCTCCAGAGATTCTCCACTAGAAGCTGTCCAAGATCCGTCCGGTTTTATCAAAAAACTAGGACTAGATGTACTTTTGGAAAGAATCTTCCTAAGGCGGGAGGTTTCGGATACCTCTTCCATATTATCACAGAAGATTCTCCAAGACCTCCTTTGTGCCTTTCTTAATTCTTTCTTATAAGTTCCGAGTTTCTCCTTATAGGAGTCCCAATCCTGAGCCTCCCTTGCATTTTTGGCTCTATTAAAGTCTATCCTACAAGCCTTTCGATAGGTTCCCAGTTCCCTGGATGACTATACCGGTTTTTGCCTACCCCTAGGCTTAGCCAGTGGGCAGGCAGCGCGAAAGGATCGGTTGCATGCGCTAGTAACGCTAGCCACCATGTCCTCCAGCTCCCCAACGGTCGTCGGGGGCTCCATAGCCCTCGTCGGTAACATTTCCTCCAATAATTCCCCATATTTGCTCCAGTTGGTCCTTCTAGGGTTCCTGAAGGCTTCCCGGGTAGCAGGGTGAATATCGAGGCTATAGGTTAAATATCGATGATCAGAAAAGGAGTGTTCCTTATCCACCCTCCAATTTTTAACCATATGAAGAATATTATTTGAGGCAAGGGTCACGTCTAGAAACTCCTGCCTGTTACTAGTAATAAATGTGGGTTCCCGCCCAATATTACACACTGAAAGGTTAGTACTCATCAAATAATCAAAAAGCGACTCACCTCTTTCATTAATGTCTGTGCTTCCCCAGATAGTGTGATGCGCATTAGCATCCACTCCCAGTACCACACCTACCTTTGATTGTTCCGCTTTACGGATCAGCTCCTCCAGGTTATCCGGAGGAACCTCCTTCTCCCGGTCCATGTAGGCTGAAACCAGCCAGAATCTACAAGTGCCTACTTCAAGGCTAACTGCAGTAGCGTCACCATTGCTGTATTGAGAGGGAAGGAAAAGATTATTATTATTTTTCCCAAGAATACAAGATCTGATCTTCCCAGACTTACTAGAGGATATAATTTTATACCCCTTGGTTCTGAGGCCACAGATCCTGTTGTTGTTAATCCAAGGTTCTTGGATTAGTATCACATCCTCACCCGAACTAGTCAGCCTGAGGAGTAGAGCTGCCGAAGCAGCCTTAGAATGGTGAAGGTTAATTTGAGTTATCTTAATCATAACCATTTCACCTCTTCCTACCTCCATGATAAATTCCTGCTACCGCAGGAATATTAATTCCCGGTAATTTGGGATGCGCCGGATACGCCCGTCTCGCCACCCCTCGTACCCTCTATAGAGGACTTGTCAGTGCCCCCCGTCTGGCCGGGCTGTCGACATCCTCCTCCATCGGTACACCAGCTCCTTCGCTTATGTGCACCTCCTCATCCTTCGAGAGAGTCCTTGCCCTACCAAGGTCGCCGGATTCACTCTCCCCCCTACCCTCAGCTTCTTCCCCCATGCTGCTGGTACCCCCTTCAGGCCTGGGCGGGTTGCCACCGTCCTCCGGTTGGCCTCCCGTACGCGCTTCCGCCCCATCCTTCTTATAAACGTTGAGAGTAATTGACCCGAAACCGAAGTCAATTACTCCCTTCGTTTTGTGAAGGAGGGCAAGGGACTCCTTATTTATCACCATGATTGATAATTTCGAGCCCTTCTTGGCCTCCTCCTGCTTACCGATCTTCCAATTTCCTGTCGGAAGATTCGGGTTACTGGCCTGAATGATTTTCAAAGCCCCGTCCGGGCTAGCCGGTTCGGATGGCAGCCATACACGTGCCCGCGGCCTGCTGGGAATTTCCTCCCGGCTAACTGCCGCAAGCTTTGCGCCTGGCCACAACTTCCCTACTTTGGCTATAGCCTTTTTGTACAGATCCACAGATCTAGAGTCCGAGCATGCAGTCATCTTTACACGCCCTTGATACCATCCCGCATCTCTGCAGGATGGGGGTGGTCCCGGATTTTCACCCAGGACCTTTAAAAAGACGAGGTTAAGTGCATTATACACCAACCTCCATTTTTCCGCCGTGATGCTCCCATCTTCTTGAGTTTCGTCAATGACGGCTAGCATCAACACATGCTCCCTCAGGACCTCGCTGAACAGCTTTGTCCCTGAGTTGGAGCTCGGCTTCTTTTCAGTCACCAACTTGGCCCGCTTGCTGTTGACTACTTCCACCTCGTCCTGGGACCGCTGTCTTTTTGACATATGGTCCCTTTCCGAGCTTCCGCAGCCCACAGTGCTCCTTGCCCAAGCTACTGATCTTCTTTGCTCTTCCGTAAGCTGCCCCTCGGGGGTCGCAGCCCATTCCTCGAGAATTCGGAGCGCCGAGCGGCGATTCCTGTATCGCCTTTTCGCCGGAGGAATGTCTCTCGTCCCACTCCCCTGTGCTGCGTTAGTACCGCTAACTCCCGGGACTTGTGCCCTAGAGTCAACCACCTTTGCAACCTTAGAGGCCCCACCCGTCTGGTTCGAGGTACCTCCCTCCGCTGATACCGGCTTTTGAGGAGAGCCGGTGCCCTTTGTTTTTGTGTTTGATCTTACCATTTGATTCCCACGAGTATCGGAGAAATAAAGGTCCGCCAGCGCAGAGATCCGTATACACAGGTAAGGCTAATTACAACTGGAGGTCGCCAGGTATCCAGAGGGCTCCGTTAGCGACTGGGCTTTGTTAAATGGGCCCCCAGCCTAGTAGACCATCAGCACGGGTCGCTTAACGCCTTAATCCAGCCCATTCGGCTCGCTAGCACCCCGGCCTCCCTGCACCCCCTTCCCTCCGCCCATTCTCTCCCCCATGCACCTAATCACATGGAGAGCCCAATCCAATGGGATCCATTCCATTCACCGGGTCACCCGTTTATAGGGTCCCCCACTCATCACCCGCGGAGACTCCGGAGGTGCAAAGAGGACGTGACGCCCAGTCCGCCGTGGTTATTGGTCGATGGTTTTCTGGCGCCATCTGTTCGCCTTTCCATGCTGGGCATCATAGGCACTCAGAATTTAATGAACTCAGGTTAACCACTCTCCAGTTCCCTGAGACTCTCCCCCCAGCTGGACTGCGATTGGGGGCGGCTTATTTAATTCACCGCTAGCCTACCTATCGATAGGCCGTCCACTATCCACCACCTGTGACCCCCCGATAGCTGCAGTACGCCACGGGTAATACAGTAAACAATAAAATAAAATTAGAAATGACCGGTTATTATATACAATGGTATTTGTGTTGTATAAATGATATTAATGATGAAGGTGAGTTTATGCTGAAATCGATTGTACGTGATTCTACATTCCTCTCCGTTTAATTTAGGTTGCGGCGGGCGCAAATCTGACCACCGGTTTTTCCACTCTTTCGGAACGTCTCGGCATCTCCCTTGGTGTGATCGCCTTAACCATGAGGTACATCAATTTGCTCACTACCCATAGAATCTTCGATCGGCCCTCTAAAATAAGAACGATTAACAAGTATATCAAAATGTTTTCCTGATTGATCGGTCGATGATGCAGGATGCCTGTTCTCTGATAACAGTGGTTTTTCCTGTATTCCGTAGAGCTCACAAAATTTCTTGAACTCCCAGTAACGTCTTGCCATTTTTTACATTCCTTGGAATGGAGATAAGAAAAATGGTAAATGGTGACATTTATCTAAGTCAAGCGGCATATACACAAAAATCTTGGTTAAATTTGGCATGGAAGAATGCAAAAGCGTATCGACTCCGGTCGATATAAATCAAACAGCAAGTAAGTTCGAAAACTCTGAATTAAATAAGGATTTTTAATACATGGAGGCTATTGGAAGCTTAATGTATCTATGCGTTGCAACAAGACCTGACATACAATATGCAGTAGGAGTTGCAAGCCGTAACCTTGAAAAACCGACAAATGCACACGTCAATGCAGTGAAAAGAATTTTCTTTTTGAAAGAAAAGAATTTTCTTTTTTTTTTTTTTTGAAAAGAATGGAATCTACTTTGAAGGAGGTGGACAGTGTGATTTGGTTAGTTACAGTGACGCAGATTATGCGGGAGACACTGCAACAAGACGATCAACTTCTGGAGTTATCTTTTTGTTGAATAATGGGCCGATCAGCTGGGAATCAACAATACAAAATTCTGTTGCGTTATCAACAACGGAATCAGAGTACATGGCGGCAGCAACGGCTGTGAAAGAACTGATCTGGCTTTACGGGTTAATTACTGAACTGGTGGGCATGACAGATAAGCCAGTGTTAAACATGGACAACCAGAGCGCAATAAGGTTGGTGAAAAATCCAGAATTTCACAAAAATACCAAACATATTGACGTGAGATATCATTTCATACGTGAAAGATATCAAAAGGGGTTGTTTGATCTCAATTATGTGCCAACGGACGAGCAATTGGCAGACATCTTTACCAAAGGATTGAACAAAGATCGTTTCGAGAATATTTGCAATATGATTGCAATAAAAAAGGTCGAAAGACTCAAAAATATTTAAACGAAAAAATATTGTAACGCCAAACAAAAATAGGCAACTGTATCAAAAAGTGGGAGTGTTGAGTGTATTTCGATCAGTTGTGTATTTCGTTCAGTTGTCAAACTGAGTAGGACAATGAAATGAAAAATAAATGGTAATTTAGTGTGTGTACTGGCTAACAAACGAAAAGACGTGTTTTATTTTTCACTTGAGTAGGGTTTGGTCTAAGTTTATCCTAACTTTTATCTGGAATCATCCGAGTAATTTCAACAATAACATAACTGTCGAATGTTTCTTTAAGTTCATCGAAACTACGAAACTGTGGCACTGCATTAACGGTTTGTAATATACCTGCTTTTTTATCGAGCAAACTATCCATCCACTCTTGTTGTGCCTTTAGCATACTCTCCATCCACTTTTGATTTGACTTTAATAATTCGTTCATTGCCATTATTTATTGTCAAACACCCTCGAAAATCAACTTAATTAATCACGAATTTTAATTAATTTCAAAACTTATCACTGCACTATTGAACCAATTTCGTGGTAGCCAAATGTTAAGTTGGTTTTAATTTAAATAAAATGCGAAATGTGTAATGATACAACTTAACTTTATTTATTAGATTTAAATATAATGCCGGTCCAACTTCAACTGAGTTTATTGTTATCGAATAAGAGGAAATAATTAGTTATTACACCAAACAATAAAATAAGAAGGCTGGCAATAAAGCGGCACACAAATAATTAATATTTGAAATACAAAAAATTAATAAAGTGGCACAAATTTATGAGCAATAAATAAAAATTTCTTGGCATCATGAAATTAATTTTTTGGAACAAAATATAATAATTTGGCAACATTTATTATTTTTTGGCATTATTTGAAGGGAACACAAAAAATTATTTTTTGCATTGAATTAAAGGTTTTGAGAGACAACCATTTGAAACAAAAATAATTAATAGTTATCAAATAAAATATTTGGCTGATTACAAATGTATATACAAAAAACGTTCTTTAAGAAACCAAATAAAATAAAGTGGGGACAAAAATTATCATCAAAATTAATTTATTGCCAACAAATTAATATAGGGCAAATTTAAGGGCACATTTTTTTTTTTTTTTTTTTTTTTTTTTTTTTGTAAAGAAAATTTTATGAGGTTTTCGGAAAAATTAAGTAATACGACCTCGTTTTGCGTTTTATAAAATTGGTTATTTTAAATTTTCACATTTTTTTCTTCAATATGTTACTGAAATGAAACTTTTCTAGTGGTTTGGCGTCTATTGGAGGGGGGATCAAAGTTGAGTAGATTAATCTACCAGCTCCGTAACCTTCCAGTAGGGTGCGCATCACGTGAGCTGTTCTGGTCTTGTCATTAGGCAGCTGCGTGATGGGTACATTTGTGTAAGGGGTAACCTGTTCACAATTCGCAAGTGTACGTACTGCCTCCTCGTGGCAACCACTGGTAACTAAGGCCACTTGGCACATTTTTCACCATTTGGCACAGGCTAAAGTACGGCGCTAAAGGAGAACACCTTGACAAAAAACCCTAATCTAAGGTGGAACAGCATATGCCGAAAGATGAATGGCTGATAGGTTAATCAGCCCAAAATATGCGAACTCTGGATACCAGGCACCCTCCAGTTTTATTTAGCCTTCCTGTAGTAAAGCTGGGTGACCTAAAGGTGATTTGCAATTCCCAGCAACTCGTAAAAGTAAAATCAAACGGAATACGGGGCAGGAGTAGGAATATACGGGAGTGGGTCAACCCTCTCGAGGTCCTTGAGCTCCAATGCTACCGTCTTTCTAGCGGAACTACATGCTGTAGTAAACATCTAGGAGGGAGAGCGATAAGCCCAGATAGTATGTATCACATACCGGGAGGCAGTATTTTCAGGTTCATTAAGAACCTGAATATTGACTGGACGGATAATTAAGCTGGGGCCAGCACAATAGATCTTTTAGGTCGCAGTGCGAAGTGGCTGATCGCCCGCATGGCCCCCCTAATAATAATAATAATACTGAATTGAAACTTTTCTAAATGTGCTACGAAATTTTAGGTTTACTTTATTTCTTAGACTGGATTAATTCCTACTTTCATGTTCTTTTTACAGTGAAAATATCATTAAAATCATTTTGTTCGGCAAATGATTAGCATCCAATTAATTTTATTGTTTAAACTTGATTACATTAAACATACATTTAAAAGTTTTTAGCTGTGAATTTGTCATACTTGTAGTCTTACTTTGGGAATTTTACAACAACAATGCCGTGTATTTTCATTCCGGAATGAATAGTTTCAAACCAACTTCTTTTTGGTAAAGAATTATTCTAGAAATAATTTTGAATTTTTTTTTTTTTTTGTTTTTTTATTTAATTTTTAATGTCAACTGATAAAAGTAAAAGAAAATTTTTTTCGGTTTTTATTTTGAGCGTAATTTGCATTTTTATTTTTATACCAACAATTGTTCAAGTGACCAAAGTAAGACGGCATTTGATTCTTGAGTTTAGTTGTTTATTACCCTTAGAACAAAGCGACTCGTTTAAAATATAAAATTATGTTTGTTCTTTGTAGTTTATTTGCGATTTTCATTAATAAAGGGTGAAACATAAGCGTGAAGGTAGGCGCATGCCAAAGACTTTAGGTTTCTCGGCACGCATTCTACACTTAGGCCCTTTTCCAATTATCTACTTGTTTGATGTAACCTAACTTATTCAATGTAATTTCTTATGTATTAAGTTAGGTTACACCAAATAAGTAAATAATTGGAAAAGAGCCTTAGGCCCTTGCCAAAAGTTATACTTATTTGTGAAACCTAACTTATTACATAGGAAATTACATTGAATAAGTTAGGTTCCATAAATAAGTATAACTTTCGGAAAGGGCCTAAGGCTGTTTTCGAAACCGATACTTATTTCATACTTATTTACTTATTCGACGCCATCTTAAATAAGTAAGTAAAATCATTCGAATTGATTTTAATTACTTATTTTGGCAGCAACAACAAAAATTCATTTGTTGTCAATTTTTTTAAGTTATGGACACTGCTATTCGCAAAATCACAACATAATACGCTTATAACATTAATGCTTGATAAAACAATGAGAGTATTGAATTTTGATGACCCCTAAATAATTAATTATCTGAAAATTCATGTTTTACTTCAGTGTTCGTCAAAAGCAAATTTTAAATTTTTCAGTATCACGCTACCTTAGAACAATATTCATAGGGAAAATGACAAGCAATTTAGATTTTTTCGTAAGAAAGGAATAGAAAATAAGTCACCTCGTTAGAAGGCTGTTTTCGAAACGAATACTTATTTGTGGAATCTAACTTATTCAAATAAGTATTTTATCGAGGTCTCTCCGATATAATCGCTAATATGAAACTACTGCTCGTATTTTTAAACAAGGATAAATCGACGGATTAATCCACAGTTTTTGAAAATCCACTGATTTAGCCAACGTTACTTTTGGTAATTTTAAATGTAGATAGATCCGTGGATTTTTTGTGTCGTAATTTTGAACGAAGCTAAAACCGGCGATTTTCGAAATCAATTTTCGAATTAATAACTGCTTGCTGGGATATTAGGCATTGTTTTTGTTTGTTTTCTAATGACGTTTTCGATTGATTATTTTCCCCTCTATGGAAAAGCAATCTTAGTTTCGGCGTCAATTGAACAAAAACAATTCATTGTTTTTTTATGTTTGTAGGTTATCTGTCAAAATATAAGAAACTAGAAAATTGCAAATATAAAATCTAAAAAATTCGTGTTCGAAGAACAATGACCATAATAAGTTTTCAAACTGAAAACGGCACCCAATCAGCCAAATAACAGAACAAGAATAAACCTACTAACCAGTGGCGAAACTACAAATCCCGGGCCCCCGGGCAAATTTTTCTTGTGCTCCAAAAATAATTCTTGTACTTATGAGTAAGTAAAGCTTTTAGATAAAAACTTATTTCTTTCTATTGTCGAGCCTCGCATTATTTAAAAGTATCTGATAACGTGACTAGGCGAAAGAGAACGTGATTCATTTCAATGGCCTTAAAATAAAACGAAACATCCAGGAACTATCAGTGCTATGACGTTTTCTAAATATATCGATGAAGCATCACAAATTTCGAATATAATTAAAAAATCTCAAGAATATCGAAATAATCTCAAAAATGTCGAAATTTTGGCATAATTTCGAAAAATGACTAAATATTGCGATTCAGATTTATGTATATGTGTAATTCTGCCAGTCCTCAAACTTAATTCGAATAAATTTGAAAATCATTAACAATCTCGATTAATCCTAGAAAAGTCGGAAAACTTAAAAAATCTAGAATATTACGCGGAACAATCACAGAAAAATTGGAATAATCTCTTTATTTTGTGAATCTCGATTGATCTCGAACAATTTCAATAATACCGAAACATCTGAAAAGTCGGAGAAATGTCGGATCGGAAAGGCTGTCAAAATTTAAAAAATCCACGGCAATTTCGAAATATTTCGAAAATTCATGTAAATATAACTTAATGTTACTAATACTACTAACCAAAATGCTACTGCTAATAAGAATGGAACCCTCAAATAGTATCGGATAATTTGTTAAATATCGAAGAAACATATTCTTAGAATAGACTCTAAGATTCTTGAGTACCATCGAACCACACTCGAATAATCTTAAAACATCTCAAATAACCTGACAGTTTCGAAACAAAGAATCACCAACTAAGGCTGTTATATCAAAATTTCATTTCCATGCTAAACTCCAATAATCTCGAGAAATTTTAAAAAATAGAAGGTTTGAAAGGTATGAAATCGGGAAGCGACGGAAATTTGCAAAATCGGGAGAACCCCGCCAAAAACAACCAAAAATGAACAGAAGCACTAATTGCAAAATTGCAACGCTAATTGACTAACTGGTTTGGCTCAAGTATTTGTTAATTCCCTTTCTAAAGATAAAAGCACTCCTAATGAAGGAAACATGTAATTGTCTTCAGTCGCAGTAAGATATTTTTCTAATAAGAAAATTTCAAGAATTGCTTCTTGATTTTTATGAACATCAAAATGGTACATCGCAATCTGCTTAGCAGTATTGCTTCCTTTTACAATCAAATTCAATATTTTCTAATCAAAATTTGATTTGTAAAAGTTTCAATTTGTTTTGCTAAATGCATAATTTGATTTATAAAAGGTTAAATTTGAAGTACAAAAGGTTTAAACTTGGAGTACAAAACGTATTTTACAAATAAATTAACCCAAACGCGAAAATCGTTATCCTCTGATGGCGAAAACTTTGATTTCAAACGAGTTTAGCAAATTGTCTTCTAAATCTACGTATCTGTCAGAATCTAAAGGCATTTTTATTTCTATGGAGTCATATGGTTCTATGGTCGGAACTTTTTCACCTTCAGCAATCGAAAAGAAATTATTGGGGCTGTCTTAACAAAAAAATGTAATTTCTTCTCTCTCTAAAAATCAGCGTTTAAAATTACTCTTCAGTTTGATTTTATTCCCATTCTTCTAGTTTTAAATGAATTTTCCAATTCTCTTTTCTCTTCTTCGAACAATATAGTAAACCAAAAATTCACGAATACTATTCAGTAACAAATGAATAATGAACGAAGAAAAGAAACAAAATGAGAGAATCGATATAGAATAGAAATATATTTTTCTTCTGTTTTGTTCACTGCTGAATGAATAATTAGTGAATAATTTTTGAATAGTATTTAAATGTACAAATTTTATTAAAGGTGCAAAACTGTTTTAATTAATTTTTGGAGCTATATCGAGAATTGAGTTCGAACAGTGATAATTTTGGCCAAAAATTCGAATATTTTATGATAATTTGGTGTAAAACGACAAATTTTAATTTCCTTATGCGCAACTTAAACAAAATTAATCTTCCATTCTTTAGTTTCACTCTTCCCTTTGTTTGAATAACGAATAGAATATTTCGTAGTATTGAATTAACTGAGTAGAGAATATTTTTTCTTTTCTTTTTTGTTCGACGCAAAATAAATAATCATCAGAATATGTTTTGTTTTCTAACTTAAAACGCTGCTAAAAATTAAACAACCACCTTATCTTAAAAATTTCGTTTTGTAAATTTGAAATAGTGAGCTTCTTTAATCTGAGCTATGTACGAAACGCAACAAGCCTAAAAGCATGTAAATCGTGTTGTGACATAGACTGAAAAAATAACTACATAATGTCGAATTCGCGACTAGCTAATTTGAGTCTGTCTATGGAATTAGTCTTTAGTAAATATCGTGATTTGTGGCATTCCTGTACAAAAACCAAATAAAATGGAAAGCGAGTGGTGCACGTAATATGCGATATCATAAGCGATAATATGCGCCCAAAGGTTCCAGATCTGGTCAGGGGGTGTTGATCAAATAACGAACCCCGTCTTTAGAAAACTGGGATCGGCGCCAAAACTATTCCTTATTGTAAAACTCCACGTCTATTCTATCGTGAAATACCTTAGGAAGTTTATATCGTATCGACAATATTATCTAGTAATCTGATTCACCAGATTCTGATGACGAAGACCCATTAAATATATTTTACATTTTTAACTTAAATTTTCAAAAACTTATTTAAATTTAAATTTGCAATTCATTGTCTACAAATATTTATTTTTGTATATGTAATTTGACAGATCGTAAATGACGTTTTATATTTCCCAATTTTCGAAAATAGCCGTATCCACTGTTTTAGCCATCGATATCGAGGTATAAATCCGAGGATACAATTTTAATCCAGGTTTAATTCATTGGATTTATCTTCGTTTACAAATATGAAAGAGAGGATAAATTCGCTGATTTATCACTATTCTCGTTTAAAATTACGGGCCTACATGTATTTTAATTTCAGCTGCGCTTCGAACGGCGTCTTTGTGTTTGGGGCATTAAGCTTGAAAAACACCGTGCAGCGGCAGTGAGCAGCAAATTTAAATATATATGTTGATTTGCTTATGTATTCATAGATAGTCGTATGTTAAGCAAATGTATAAGCAATTTTTATAAAAATATTTAAATTTTTGATAATTTTAATAAATAAATGTTGATTAAAAGAAAATCTATCACAAGTGGAATATGTGGGACATGCCGCGCTGCTCTTAGTGTTTTTCGAAAACATAGAATAACTTTCGGAAAGATCTTAAAAGACATTAGAATAAAAAAATACAGAAAATTAAATTTTGTGTTTTTTTATTGTCGGGAAAATTTTTTGTTTGATGCTGAAATATATTTTTTTGTATAACCGTAATAATTTAACCACATATTATATTAGCTGCTTATTTATAATTTTTGATGCTACTCTTTGTCGCTAAACTATTTTTTTTGACGCTGAAAATTATTTGTTTGTATTTTCATTGTTTTGTTCCAAAATATTATATTTGTTGCCAATTTAATAATTTTGTTGTGCAAAATTTTGTCGTCACAGTATTTAATTATGTCCTTCAAAAATATTTGTTTGTTTTTTCATATGTTGTTCCAAAATATTATTTGTGATGCCAATTTATTATTTTTGATGCTAATGTTTGTCGCCAAATTTTTTTTCTTGTATGTCCATTTAAATTGTCCCAAATAAGAATAATAAGAATGACCGGTTATTATATACAATGGTATTTGTGTTGTATAAATGATATTAATGATGAAGGTGAGTTTATTCCGAAATTGATGGTACGTGATTCTACACTTTTCAGTAAATAACTTCTGAAATTAATGTTTGAAATTGCAGCCACGCGAAATTGTAAATCTACAATGTATGATATATAATAAAGGCTTCTGTAATGTATATCCTTAAATTTTAATAAACCGAAATAATGTATGACATACGTATTGTCTGAAATTCTATATTCCTCAAAGTAAATAAAATAAATGGCTCCGTAAATTTCGTAAAACTTAAAACCAAATGTTATCTTATCCTTTAAGAATTTATGAAACATCACAAAATAATTTTTCACCAATGAAACAAAGTCAAATAAATATTCCAAAAGCGTCTTGTCTTCACAGAACAAAAATATAAAAATTAAAAAGTCAAGTACTGTGGACATGTCTGACTGATAAGAAGAAAGTTATTAAGCCCAAAAGAAATCAATCTTCTTTGCATTATATAAAGCTAGACGATTTTTTTTTATGCAGGTATACTCAAATGTCAACAATCTCTCCGCTGGCAACAACTTTTCAAGGATAATATTAATATCATTCTATAAAAAGTTTAGTGTTTAGAAGGAACAGTGTTATATATAAAAATGAAAAATTGTGTGCTTGACGATATAAAGATAACTACACTAATTAGGATACGGTACATTCTTTTTCGGAATGAAGACCGAAGTCCTCCCAAGATTAATATATTCAATTACAAAGTAATTAAACAAACATTTAACCAATCGAATAATAAGTGCATATGGTATGTAGTATTTAGTATAAAGTTTTGTTCCTTAAACACATATCGTAATGTGCCCACAAAAAGCATCCAAAAAATAAAAATAAAAACTGAACCAAACAATTTTCTAATTAAAAATAAATTCAACGAAATTTTATTTTTCATTTAAAAGTAATTTATAAGAAATAAAAACGTAATAAGAGAATCTCTGCAGTAATTAACTTTTCATTCCAAAAAAATGTGTATACGAGTAGCTAGCTACATTCATACATAATAGAAAAGCATATAATGATTTTTCGTATATTGGTTTTTCTACGAAAATCTATTTTTATACCGTATAATATGTACAAGTATGTGAGTACATATTTTTAAAGGATACAGGGAAACTGTGGGACCATGCTACTGTGCATTTCGTAAACGAACGGTATTTAAAAACATGATTTTTATCATTAAACTAAAACATCTTGATTCGTCTGATTTACATCAAAGCGAAAACTATTTTCTCACCATTGATTGTGACACAATAAACAACATCAATCTGTACAAAAAAACATGGTGGTAATTCATCAATTCCAATTCGATTGAATTGTATTGCTGAGAATTTATTGATCGATGGATATAAAAATAAAGTTTTTCTCGTTTCTGGAACTACAAATAAAAATCTTCTCAGAAAAAAAAAAAAAAAGATTGAAACGTTAGAAGAAGAGATTCTTTATTTTTTATTACTATAGAATTGTAAAAGTAATAGAAACTAGCAATTTATGATTTTGCTAAATTCGTATTTAAGTTGCAGTATAATAGAAATTTATTGAAAAGAAAATCTGTTTGCGAGCGCAATCTCGTAAGATATTTTTCAATCATTGAAATATTTTTTTTTTTATTGCTCTAAGCTCCATACTGTTACATCGATTTTGAAATTATCCCTCTAATGAAATCATTATTCTAGAGATTTGAAAAGTAGGTTACGATTTTTTTTTTTCGTGTTTTTTTTTTGTTGGATATTCCTGACGATGAGTGATAAATACGATGGTTAGACATTTTGTTTTGTTCGGTTGAAAACTATACAAAAAAAAAAAAAAAGTCCGGGGAATCCAAATATTAATTGTGACGTTCAATTGTAAAGTTAATTACGGTTGTTTACGATTTAGTTTCTTGTAAATTGCAAAAACTTACTATGGACAATGTAAATCCTGTACTTCTAATTTTTTAGCAGTTTTAAAATGGTACATAACGAGATTTGCAACTAATTGGATTTTTTATTTTCATAAAATAATAATTTACTCCTCCCGGAACGTACGATATTTGATAACGTAACTCTTAACAAGGTTAAAAGTACGCGAAGCAAATAATAAACTTGTATTTTTGTAAAATAGAAACTTTCAGAAGATGATCTATGTATTCTTGAAATCTGTTAGTATCATCTTAATTTAAAACTATTACTAATCATAGATTATTTCAAGAATGTTAATTAAAAGAATTCTTTTATTTTAAAGATGCAGATTTTATAGCCTTGGCATTATGTATTATATGGAGATTGGTGAGCAACATTTACATGATAAGGTTCATCATGGTCGTAATCCCATCTGGTTTTCTTTAATAGAACTATGCTTACTAATGGTACTGAGATATTTACCTCAGGCATCAATAGCAACGTCATTTGCATACGCAGCCACCTTGAAACTACTCTCCTCCAGTTTTAGCAGCAATTTATTAATGATCAAATTTCGAAGTACGCAAGCCTGAATTCGCATGGCACCAACAAATATCCCCCACCCCCTACTTTAAACGTATATTTTATATTGTACCTATATTCACAAATCAACAAATTGTTCTGCCACATAGCAGGTATCATAAAACAAATTAACATTGAGTTGTGTCATTGGGTTAGCGAGCTTTATATAATACGTAAATTTAAATTCACAAAGCCCATTAATAAACAATAAATTGCAAATAAAACAAAATTAAATGAAAAACTATTCCCTGTTTTGTAATACGTAAATTAAACCAGTGATATGTTGTTTGCTTGGGATCCGTTCAACATGCCATATTGATTCAAAACGGAAAATTTCAATACGGCATATGATACAATACGGCGTACGGTATACTATGGCATATTTGAAAATGGCATATTCGATACGGCATATGGTACACTATGGCATATAGTATGTTACGGAATATTTCAAAATGGCATATTTTAGTACGGCACATGATGCTACAGCATAAGGTATATGATGGCATATTTCAATATGGCATATGGTACAAAATGACATATTCTAAAACTTCACTATTTCTTAGTGCAATGAAAACCAAATACTAAAATGGATTTTCGACAAAGTTCTGAAATATGGCCAATTAGGGTGGAACTTGGCTATTTATTAACCTAATATGATGAAATTCAACATATACGATCTGAATGAGATTCTAAAATGAGTTTTAGAGGAAAGTCAGGAATATGCCCAATAATTATGGGATACGACTATTTATTAGCCGATTATTATGAAATTCGGCAGGATTGATGGTAATGGAATTCTAAAATGATTTTTAGACCAAGTGATCGATATGGCCAATGCTGATGCAGCTTGTTGCTTCTCTACAGATTATGATGGAATTCGACATATACGATGGAAATAGGATTCTAAAACGGATTTTAGATGAAGTACTGCAATATGGCCAATTTTAATGGAACTATTCTATTTATTAACTGATGATGATAAAATTTTACAAGTGCGATTCTTAAATTGCCCTTTGAAATTTTATTTCACTTAATATAATTTTCCTTCATTTAACGAAATTAAATTTATTCTCCCAGGGCAAATAACAATATTCGTAATAAAGTGCTATAATTTTCTATAATTTTTAGTACTTAGTTAAATATAATTATAAAGTAGAAATATGTATATTAGCACTTCAGGTTTGTTTTTATTCATTGAAATTATTTTTAAAGAAGGAACCTATCAAACATCAAAATTTAGCAACATAATTGGCTAATCACGTATTTATCATTTAAGAAATGTTTTTTTTTTCGAATTACTAGTATGATCTCGTTTATAAGCATTTTAAAAAAATCCTTACAGATTACGGTGCAATTAAACATATTCGACGAAAATAGGGTTCTAAAACTATTTTCAGTTAAAGAATATGATGGTCAATTAGGGCAGAACTTGAAGGAAATGGAATCTTAAAATGATTTGTGGATGGACTTTCGGAATAAGTTAAATCAATCAGGAACTTGGTTATTTCTTAACCGATTATGCCGAAAAACCATTCTCTTAATGGAATTTTCCTTTACTTAACGGATTTCAGCTTAAACCTTCACCTAACAGAATTTTCCGCCAATTACTAAAACAAATAAATAAATTTGTTTGTAAATCTAATTTGAAATAGTTGAAACACATTTCAACATTTGAAATAGTTGAAACACATTTTCTACGAACTTTCAATATTTGAAATAGTTGAAACACATTTTCTACGAACATCAACAATTAGCAAGGTAATTAGCTAATTGCTCATTAATTTTGCCGAATTTTTAATTTTATTTTAGTAATGCTTATTTTTATGGCCTTGTTTAAGGGTTATTTTCTTACGAATATATTTGGGGAAGTCCAGACTTTAGCTTTAATTTTTCTTGTTATTTTTTTACCGAACAACAGTATAGCAGATGTTTCATTGCACTTATATTTTCAGTTAGCAACCGCTTTTCAGTTTTTGCAGTTATTTAAAAAAAAAAAACAACTGTCGAAGTACAACAGAAACAGCCAAGGAAAGTAAAATTTTTTAGTACATTAACATTATTTTAGTTAGGCTTTTCCACCATCGTTGTAATGAATTAATTAAGCAAATATGAACGAAAATAGTCGTTTGATGCTGAAAATGTATTCAATTATGAATGAAATATGTAAAAACTACTCAATTATTAAATAGGGAAATTATGAGCCATAATAATTTAGTAAACGTAAAAAAAACAAAAAATCATATTTATGTTTAAGTTACAACTTTTAAGTTAACAAACTTATTTTAAAATCCCTAACCAACATACTTGTCGAATTTTATCTTAGTCAGTTAACAAATGGCCAAGTTTTAAAAAATGCCGTTTTGAAGTATGACATAGTGTATCATATGCCGTAGTGTACTATATGCCGTTTTGAAATATATCATAGTTTACCATGTGCCGCAGTGTACCGTACGCCGTTTTGAAGTGGGCCATATGCCATAGTATACCATAAGCCGTTTTGAAGTATGCCGTTTTCTGATTATGTCTTAGTTTACCATATGCCGTAGTGTACCATATGCCGTCTTGAAATATACTGTTTTGAAATATGCCATTTGGAATATGCCATAGTGTACCATATGCCGTACTGTACCATATGTTGTTTTGAAATATGCAATTTTAAAACATGCCGTTTTATCATATTCCGTAATAAAACATGCCATATCAACCAAGAGTTTTTTAAGAGCTCAAAAAGTATAGAAAGTGCAACAACGTAAAAACTAGATGCTCTCAAAAAATTAAACCTTAATCCAATTTTAATTTGGATGTGAATTCTGTTATTGTATAAATAAATAAACTTGTTCTGCTGACACCAATAGAAATAAAACAAACAATTCTACCAATTTCAATAGACTTAAACTAGAGAATTAAATTAAGTTAAACAAAAAAATATAACGAATAACCCACTTACGAAGAAAGACAAAACCACGTCTTTCTCATTTGTGCATTCATCCATCACATAGATAGAAATTTTAGCACACATGCAAAAAAAAAAAAAAATTTGTTTGATTTTCGCACCGTATCAAAATTAATAGAGAAAAATAGTTGTTATATTAACGTATCGAAGCGCAATAAGATTTGTATAGCGGAGACACCAAGAGAACAAGAACCATTGCAAAATAGTGAGACCACCACATTGTGGTGTATTTTTTGATAGATATCGCCTGTACAATTTTGAGAAAATAATACATTTTCATTGAAAAAATTGTTCCATAATATTTCATAATATTTCTTTGATTAGCATAGAAACAATTATTTTTGGATTGAGCCATTTGATGTCATAGTCTGTTGTAAAAGTTGAGCTGAGTTTGCTCGGCTCAACGTACAAACATTATTTTCAGACATTTATGTCGCCCTGTATGGCATATAGCTGAGCTCGAGGCCGGTAAAGGTATTTTGGTCGATCGTGGCGATTGGGACGACACCGCATTTTGGTTAGAAATTGTAGATCAAAAGTACTAGACTTTTGCTCAGGGTTGACTTTTAAACAAAAACAGTAAAATTTAAAACAAGCATTATTAAGGCTGGGCCACACTTATTCTTTTCACGAAAATGTATGTCCTTTTAAAGAGGTAATGAAGGAGCTCTGCTAATTAGGCAGCTGGCAGACCCGTCATTAATAAGTTGGTATTAGTTGATGGTTTTGAAAATAATAAGAACAAATTTTTTAGAAGCTATATTTCTTACTGATCGCTTCTCTGTAAAATGTTTCTCTGTTTCCTCAGTGATGGTCTGTACGACGGATTGGTCCGAATTACCAATCGATCTTAGCGGACTTTCACTCATTTTCTATCTGTCCCTATTCAGTGATTTTCAGACCTTTTTATACAAAATTTGATGGCTCAAAAAACACTGAATTCCCCCGACAATTATATTTTAATAGTAGATTGTTCCACAAGTAAAGAAAAGTGATAGTTTCCCAGCGAGTGTAATTGTTTAATTTACGAGCGAGTGAACGATGTACGTTTTTTGTTTAAAAATTTCTCTTTTCAGCTATATTTTATAATCATAAGTCGATGCCATCTTTTATTTAATTGTTATCATATGTCGATGCCATCTTTTATTTAATTGAGTCGCGCTTTTATTTACATGAGCGAAAATGAATACATCTAGATCAAATTTGAGCCGGACTGGTAAAAAGAACAACATTTTTATGTATTTTAATACAAATCTTTGTTATCACCTTCAAGCAAGCCAACGGCTATTCCATTTTTACATATACATCCTAAAGGCCTCGGCCGTAATGGCCTTTAGTTCCTTCAGCGAATTTCTTTTTATGGCTTCAATCGACTAATAGCGCGTTCGCCGGAGTGGATATTTGAGTTTCGGAAACAAGAAAAAGTCACAGGGAGTATAAAAATTTGGTGATTACGGTGGCTGAGCGATGACTTTTGTTTGTGTGTGGCCAAAAATTCAGTCACAATCAGGCTAAAATGTCGTTTACGACGAATTGCTTCAGACGCCTCAAAACAACCAAATAGTATGCTTTATTGACCGTTCGAACCACACCACAGTAATCGAAGAAAACGAAGAGCATTACCCCTATTTTCGACCGACTTTGACGTTTTTTTTCAGTTTTTGCTCACTAGTAATAATTCGTTTGATGAATGTAGGGTCATCAGTACCTCACTTGATTTTCTTTCTGCAAAAAATTTAGGTCTTTCGGCACTAGTCCAGCTGCAAGGCGTTTCATACCTAAAACATCAACCAAAATGTGTTGAGTCGATCCATAAGAGATGTTGAGAGCCTCCGATATATCTCTAATGACAACACTATGATTTTCGAGGACAATTTTCTTCACTTTTTCGATGTTATCATCGTTAACAGAGGTGGATGGACGACTTGTATAAGGCAAGTTTTCTACGACTGAATGATTTATGCCACTCAAATACTTGAGTTCTCGATAGAGTAGACTCCCCAAAACACTTCTGCAACATTTTCAATGATTCTGAAGCCGTAAAGCCATTGGAAACATAAAATTTCAAGCAAATTCGTTGTTAAATTTTTTTTTTTTTTTCCATAGAAAACATCGCCACACAAACTTTTCGCGTCATAAACAAATGGCTGCCAAACTCACACTAATATACGTACTCTGCTCAAACATTCGACGAATGTCAAAGAAGGTTATACCAACCCATTAAAGGTTTAAAAGACTTATAAAAGCCTACGTCTAACAAACGTATAAAAATTTGGAAGAAAAAAAATATGGGGTGATTCGGTCAGAAAGCTAGCGTTTAGCAAAGATTGGTAAAATGGTATTGAAAACTTGGTTTTGAACTTTTACCAAATATGTACAGGAAACTAACGAATGACAGTAGCCATTCATTACACTGTGACTAACTACATGATTTCCACAGATTTTGTGTTCTTTATGTGATATTTAAAAGAATTTTTTTTAATAATGAATAATTCTACAAATTTTTAGAAAAAATACAATTCGAGTGAAAACTGCAGATGCTGTACTCAAGTGATCGGCTTAAACTATTTAGGAGCGTTGAATAAATTGAAGGAACGAGGCCTCACTAGACAATCCTACATTTTTGGATTTCTTAAAGTTCTTAGCCAGACGAATCGATACTCTGGAGTCACTCACGATTCCAACAAGACAGACTAATCCCAAACCAATCATAACAAGCAATGTTACATCGAGCAACGTCACAACGAACAACTCTGTTTTCAAATGCGCTCTTTGCCAAGCCGAGCATTCATTATTTCAATGTCAATACTTCAATAAAATGGATGATACCAGCCGTAGAGAATGGGCAAAAATTAATCAAAGAGGTTTCAACTGCCTAAGTTCTAAGCATCCAGTGTTCAAGTGTACTTTGTAAACGCCGTTGCGTACAATGTAAACGCAAACACCACAGCTTGTTACATGACAACCAGAAAATTAAAGATTCAGATTCAGGCGACAGATCGAAGAGTAATACTGCAAAAGATTTTAAAATCTCTGCTTGTTCACAAAGCAAATCGTTTCAGACAATTCTGCCTACAATGATCGGTAATATAATCGATTCATCCGGTCACATCTACAACTGTCGAGCCCTTTTAGACTCAGGGCCACAGGTGAGCTTCACCACGGAGGCATGCTCACAACGCTTAAATCTAAAAGAACGAAACGCTCGTTTATCAGTATGTGGTATAGGTGAATCGAAGGTAGGATTTACCAAGGGAATTGTCAAGTTTGCTGTAAGAACAGAAAACGATGAAGAAATTATTGTCGAGGCGCTGGTCCTGCCAAGTTATCACTACAAGGGTACCACCTAACAGTCATGATCATGTAATTACGGATATTTACTAAGGAATCAAGCTATAGCCGATCCCAATTTTCATGTATCTAGTAATGTTGACATTTTGATCGGCGCCGACCACTTTCTCGAGCTCTTAGAAATTGGCTAAATCAAATTAAATAACATCGGACCGATATTCCAAAAAAAAACAGTGTTTAGTTGGGTTGCATCTGGCAAAATCGGTAGTGTCATCCAAAATGGATGACAAGTGACAATCTTGATTCTGGGAGATAGAGTCAATATCGCCCAATATCAACAACATGTCTCCAGAAGGACAGTCATGTGAAGATAAGTTCACAGAAACATTGCAGCAAACGGCAAATGGTAGATTCATAGTGCGCCTGCCTTTCAAAAGATCCCCCGATTGTCTAGAAGATTCAGTGACTAATGCCATTCAAAGATTACGCAGCATGGAATGTCGATTTGCCCGTGATCCAGAATTTAAGACCCAATACCCGAAAATAATGCTTGAACACCTGGAACTTAAGCACATGCAAGAGATCCCACAAGAGGAGATCAAAAATTCAGGCTTTTATTTACCACATTATAGCGCGCTGCGACAGTCTAGCACCACAACAAAGCTAAGAGTAGTTTTCGACGGCTCTGCGAAGAGTTCTTAGGGCGTTTCGCTAAACGATTGTTTAGCAGTAGGATCAACAACTCAATCTACACTGTACGTAATAATTTTGAGGTTTCGTGAACATACCATTGTTTTCTCAGCCGACGTTGAGAAAATGTATCGCCAAGTACAGATCACGGAAACTGATACCTTCAGAATCAATCCGCAATTATCGGTTACTAACCGTGACTTACGGACTAGCAGCCTCTCATAGTGAAAATGAAGGAATACAACTCAAAGATAAAATTTCTCACCTATTAAAAAATTGAGGTTTTAACCTCCGGTCATCGAATTCGTAACCATATTAGATAAGATTCCTAGTGATAAGAAAACTAACAATCCTAAAGAAATCGATGATAACTTCGAAGAATCCAATCGTTCACTGTTTTCTTCAGATCTTTGATGTGATCAAGTCTTAACAAAACGTACAATATTCTCTCAAGCCAGTCGTGTGTTTGATCCGCTTGGCGGTTAGCTCGGCTTTTGTGATGCCAGTCAGGAAGCTTAAGCAGCAGTCATCTTTTTTCGAATAGAATCGGTAGCAAGCTTGCCGCGGCTGGAGCTATGTGGAGCTCGACTACAAATCTCCTAAATCAAGTTAAGAGAGAAAAACAACCAAACATCGATCAAGTTTTCTGTTGGACAGACTCCAAAATTGTTTTAGATTGGCTCGCCAGCCATCGTAGGCGTTGGAGCACTTTCATTCGGACAGCCGAAATTTTAAACTCTTGGTCACGTCAACGTTGGAGGCACTTACCGTCCTCGGAAAACTCAGCTGATTGTGCTGCACGTGGTTTATCACCACTCGAACTGAGTTCGCACCAATTATGGTGGGACGAATCCGATTGGATAGTTCAACCAGTATATTGATGGCCTATTCAGCAAAACAAGTACAGGCATATTGACCAAGAAAGCAACCAGCAGTTTTCATTTAAAATTACAATTCAAAATAATTAATCTCAAAATATTCATCATTACGAAACTTAATAGGATTCTATCGTATATGTGTCGGTTTCTCAACAACCTTAGAAAGTCAAATTGGATAAGGACAAGCGGAATATATCTTATACTAGGGAAGAAATTTTCAATGCAGATACAATAATCTACAAACACGAGCAAAATAAATAAATATTATTCAAAAAACTAATATTAATACGGCCTCATTCGTGTTGGAGGGACGTTAGAAAATAGTTTGGAACCATTTTCTACCAAACATCTCATAATTCTTCAAGTCAAATCACATGTAACATCGCATTTCATCGAAGAGATACACAGAGACAACAAGCACGCTGGAGCATCGCTGTGTGTAGCAATAGCAAGGCAACACATTTGAATTCCTGGTGGCAAAAGCAAGGTGAACCAGATAATCAACAAGTGTGTCATAGGTACAAAGTTTAAGTCTCAAATGCAGTCAATTGATGGCCACTTATCATGTTGCAAAAAAAAAAAAAATCAAATTTTATTGTCATTCCATTTTGACATTCAATTCATTCTTATTTAATTTATAATTGGGAAAGTGCCCTTGTGGTGAACAAAATTGTTAACTTTATTATTATCGCAGAGGTGTCGTGTTGGTAGTTAATAGGTAAAATAAGTTCAATGAAATAATGACTTGGGTTTTTGGTTTTTTTATATCCACACTAGCTGTACCCTGCCCGCTTTGCTGGACGTGTAAGTTTTTTTTATTTTTTGATGAACATATTGTTACGTTTTTGTCTTGTCAATCAAGGTTCGTACCACTGGATTTTGAATAAAACACAACACTTCAATTTATAACGAATTTTATTTTTTGAGCATAAAAATTATTTCATCATAATTTATTAACGATAATTCACAAAATCAGTTTTTTATTATTATCGGACAATTTTACTGATTACTAACTTATAATTTTTATATCGCACTAAAACACTTTTTAAATCACTTTTTAATTCATTTCTATTCTTCACAGAATTTTATTCATTAAGAACAGTTTTATCATGGAAAATTCCATTTTAGTACTGTAGAACTTTGCTTTATCAATTAACTCATTCTATTCTACTCTAGGTATCATCGTAACAATCTGGAATAAAACATTTTTTTTTTTTGGCATTTTAAATTAAAGATTATATTTTGTTTTTAATTTTTGTATTTTATTAAATTAAAGTTATAATGAAAAATTAAATTAAAAATATTTTAATTAGATAAAAATTGTTTGATTTATTGATTTATTCCAATGCTTTTTGGTATACAACATTTTTAGTTGTACCTTCAGGTGCGTACACATATAATGATGAAGGTTTTCCTACACGTGAGCATCCAACATATAACTGACCGTGTGAGAAGCATGGATATTCCAAATTTAGACCACAAACTTGAAATGACTGACCTTGTGATTTGTTTATAGTCATAGCAAAAGCTAGACGTATTGGAAATTGTATTCTTTTAAAATTAAATGGCACATCTGATGGAATTATTGGAATGCGTGGGATTAAAACCTCTTCACATTTGTATTTGCTAGTTAATATGGTTGCTTCAATGACATTTGTCATTATTTTTTTAACAGCAAGTCGTGTACCATTACAAAGTTTTGGTTGATTAATATTACGTAATAAAATGATTGGTACACCAATTTTTAATTGAAGAATATGTGGTGCTATTCCAGGCCAATCTAATGAATTTAAAAATTCTGTAGGATAATTTACCACTTGGTCTTGATCTATAACACAATCTATTGATTTATATGCAAATGTTTCACCTACAATTTTATTTTGAATGGCAATATTTATATCATTAACGTCTTTGTTTTTTGCTGCCAATATTGCTCGTTCACTTAACCAATTATGATTTTTGTATTGGTGTACAATATTTGTATAAACGCTTTCAATTAATTCTTCTTTTGATTGTTTTAAAATACAAAAATTATGTGGAAATATAATTAAACCAGTTGTAATATCAATTGGAATTTTTCCATTTCCAATGTCCAATAATTGTTTGGAAAATGTTACAGCGGATTCATCGTTTTGCAAATAAACACGCATATTTCTTGTTAAATCTAATCTTTGAACGTTTCTCCATAAATTAGATGATTTTAAACACGCATTTAATTCATCAGCTGGAGTGGATCGTGGTATAACAGGTAGTGTCTGTCTATAATCGCCTGATAATAATACTGTTGTACCATCGAATAACTGTTGATTATTGCGTAAATCTTTTAATGTTTTATCTAATGCTTCTAATGATTTTTTATGTGCCATTGTGCATTCGTCCCAGATTATTATTTTGCATTGTTGCAATACTTTTGCCATTCCTGATGTTTTTGATATGTTACATGTTGGTGTTTCAATTATTTGCATATTTAATGGCAGTTTTAATGCTGCATGAGCAGTCCTACCGCCATCTAATAATGTTGCTGCTATACCTGAAGAAGCAATTGCTAATGCTATGTTTTTTTGAGATCTTATATTTGCCAAAATTAATGATATCAAAAATGTTTTTCCGGCTCCTCCTGGAGCATCTAAAAAGTATAATCCACCTCTTTGTTTATTTATAGCTGACAGAATTGTATCATAAACATGGTTTTGTTGTTGATTAATTTTTTGTAAATTTTCTTGTAAATATTCATATAATAAATGTATATCAAAGTTTTGTTCGCGTTGGATTTCAATATTGGTGATATCATTTACTAAACGATTGGACGCTGTCAATCCTAATTGTGATAATGTTTTGTTTGCAATTGATAAACAAATATCTTCAATTAAAATTAATTTCCGATTATACATATCTATTGTGAATTGTAAATCATAATTTAGTGTATTTGAACGTATACGATGTAAAATGTCTTCCGTCATACAATCTTTATATTTTTCCCATAATTGTAATGGACTTGATGGAAAATATGTTGTTATTATTATGGAAAATAGTATACGTATTTGATGTGGTGCAGAAGAAATCGATGCATCGGCAATTGTATTATCCCAATTTTCATCGTTTTCAAGCAAATTTAATAGTTGACATGCTTCTCGATATGTTACATATATATTATTATTTACTGTTCTTAAATTTTCGAATGATGTTGGTCCATGAACATTAACTAATAATAAACGTAAATAGTAGCATTCTGCATTGTTTGGGTGTACAGCATATAATCTTCCTAAGGCATGGGTAGAAAATATATTTATTTGGCCTTCAACTCGAGTTCCTTGTTTACGACGTTCAAATATTTTTTTAGATATGTTCCAAGTGTAATATGTTGGAATATCTGAATATAATAATATTTTTGCGAATGAATCAGTTTGACATAATGAAAAAAATGCAGTTAATGTTGTTAGTGGTGGTTGTTCTGCTCTTTGTAGTGCATTTTGTGTAGTAAAGTAAACTCTTTGTCCATTTTCAAGATGAATCGCTAAATGAACAACGGTTGGATGTCGTTCATGTATTGGAAATGATGAAATTCGCCAGATAGCTTCATTGCTACTTATATAACGTCCCATTTGATATTGTGTAATTTCATCAATATTTGTGTTAGTATTAGATATTACACCGAAAACTGCCATATCACTCCCTTTGTTTACATATTTGCAAATATATTTTATTGATTTCATGGAATTGCAATATTCAACGTTGATATGTGCTTTATATGCTTTAGATAATAGTGGTGAATACGGTACAACCCATCTATTTCAATTTCTTCATTTTTAATTTTTATAATGAAAGATTGACCATTATCCTCAATTGAGCGCCGACGATATAATGGATAACCATCAATGCCTGTAATTGATTCTGATATTAATGCTCTTGGGTATCGTTTTGAGCACTTACCGTTAATCATGCAAGGTGAATTGATGTTATATGCACCACATGGACCATGAATCATATTTTGTTTAATAATTTCAAATAATTCTGGATCAGTTGTTAAATCTGGAATTTCTGCAGAAATTATATTATCAACTTCGTTTGGTGTTATTTGTGCTACTAACCAAATTAAAATGTGGGCATGTGGAGGCATGTGAAGTTAGCCCAGGATTTTATCCCAGAAAATAAAAAAATGTAATCAGGCAATACTAATAAAATTATGCACCATATGCTCATGTGTGAAGTTATCCCAGCCCAGGATTTTATTGTATTTAATAAAAATAAATATAATTTCATTAAAATAAAATCATTGAAAAACAAAGAAAATTGATTATAAAATATTTTAGTTATGTACTTCTATAAACCAAATTGGTTTAAAAAAAAATTCATAATTACCAGTATTAAAAATAAATGACAGTATTTTCATTTTTTATTATGCTGTGCCAAAACTAAAAATCTCTCGGATTGGGGCTATATAGTTTTACAATGGGCATACAAGGGGCTAAATATTATACTATTTTCACGATGATCGGTATGTTGCAAGTGGCCGAAATATTGCCTTTGTCTTACAACTCAATAGCATTTACCCTCAATAGCATTTAATAATACAATATTTAGCCCCTTGTATGCCCATTTTAAAACTATATAGCCCCAATCCGAGAGATTTTTAGTTTTGGCACAGCATAATAAAAACTCATTAAAACTGGGTAAATGCAATTGAGTTGTAAGACAAAGGCAATATTTCGGCCACTTGCAACATACCGATCATCGTGAAAATAATACAATATTTAGCCCCTTGTATGCCCATTTTAAAACTATATAGCCCTAATCCGAGAGATTTTTAGTTTTGGCACAGCATAATAAAAACTCATTAAAACTGGGTAAATGCTATTGAGTTGTAAGACAAAGGCAATATTTCGGCCACTTGCAACATGCCGATCATCGTGAAAATAGTATAATATTTAGCCCCTTGTATGCCCATTGTAAAACTATATAGCCCCAATCCGAGAGATTTTTAGTTTTGGCACAGCATAATAAAAACTCATTAAAACTGGGTAAATGCTATTGAGTTGTAAGACAAAGGCAATATTTCGGCCACTTGCAACATACCGATCATCGTGAAAATGGTATAATATTTAGCCCCTTGTATGCCCATTGTAAAACTATATAGCCCCAATCCGAGAGATTTTTAGTTTTGGCACAGCATAATAAAAACTCATTAAAACTGGGTAAATTCTATTGAGTTGTAAGACAAAGGCAATATTTCGGCCACTTGCAACATACCGATCATCGTGAAAATAATACAATATTTAGCCCCTTGTATGCCCATTGTAAAACTATATAGCCCCAATCCGAGAGATTTTTAGTTTTGGCACAGCATAATAAAAAATGAAAATACTGTCATTTATTTTTAATACTGGTAATTATGAATTTTTTTTTAAACCAATTTGGTTTATAGAAGTACATAACTAAAATATTTTATAATCAATTTTCTTTGTTTTTCAATGATTTTATTTTAATGAAATTATATTTATTTTTATTAAATACAATAAAATCCTGGGCTGGGATAACTTCACACATGAGCATATGGTGCATAATTTTATTAGTATTGCCTGATTAAATTTTTTTATTTTCAGGGATAAAATCCTGGGCTAACTTCACATGCCTGGCATGTGGCAGTTCTCTTTTCTGCCATTCGATGGAATACATCCAGCAACGTGTTTCGCCAAAAATTTCATGTTTCGTTATTAAATCCAGTAATGACCTAAGTTTCTGATTAAAGACACGTGCTATAATATCATGACGATCTGTATATGTTTGACCTTGAAATAAATCTTGTTTTATTTCATCCCATTTGGGATTACATGTGAAGGTTATAAATAAATCTGGGCGTCCGTACTTTCTAACATATGACATTGCATCTTGTGCATATTCATACATATGTCTTGGACTTCCAGTGAACGTTGCTGGTAAAATTGTCATTCTTCCAATATTGTTGACATTTCCATCATTATTTATTGCATCACGAAGATGTACGTATGTATGTATTCTTCTGAACGTAATTTTTTTTTGATTTAATCGAATATATAATAAACGTTCTGTTTCTATTTTCGCGTACAATCAACAATATATTGATGAAATAATTGGCGATATTTTAATATATGATTTTCTTCATTTTCCTGTACCATAAGTCTATATGAATAATAGTTCATAGCACTTACTTTTTATTTAATTCTTCACCTATATTAATTATTAATATAATATTTATTTTGTTTAATAGAAAAATTTAATAAATATTTGTTTACCATTTACTGGATTTATCATTTTAATTTGAATATGATATCCATCTTGTCCTTGCCAAAATATAATTGGATATTGTAATGCATCATAAGACCTATGTGTTTCACAAACACGTTGAAATCTATCATTTCTGCGATGTAATATAATGTCACGTGATTCAAATTGGTCTCCAGCAATAACTATCGCAACTTCATTGATTGTTGGTGCATTAAATCTTCTAGAGTGTTCTCCAATAGGAGTTTTCTCGGCTCTAATTACTATTCTATGATTATCCGATGGCATTTTTTCAAGTGACGTTTTAAATAATTTAATTAGTTCATTATGTTCATGAAATAAATTTTGTAATGATTCTATAATTACTCTTCTTGTACATAAATTGATTTCACAACGTACATTTAATTCATCATCAGAATTTCCAATAAAATAAATTTGTAGAAATTTATGTGTATCATCTGGAAGTGGTAATAAAGAACCTGCTGAGTGATAAATTTGGCCTTGAACTTTGAATGTTGGCATGAAATTATCAGTAATAATATTTGTAGCACCAAAAGAAGTCATTTGAAAAGAGTTATTGTATTTTCGAATGTTTGATAAAAAATGCTTCGACTGTCGTGTTGTTCCCGAAATTAATGTTAGCAATGGCTCTGGTGGCAAATTTACCTTACCATTTGCACAACACAAGCCAATAGCTTCATTTTTGAATTTTAAAGCTTTGCAATGCACACAAATGTTATTCATACCGCTTATAGTAATAATTGGATTTAAGCTATAATCAATTGTATGATCATAACGAAAAGCAAGCTTATTAAATATTATCCTATTTGTATTTGATGTGCTTCTTCTTGCCTGTCTATTTCCAATTCGATTTGATTCATTTCTTAATTCGTATTTTTCAGCTGATTCATTTGCACATAACTGTGATATTTGCAATCTAACCCTTCCAATCCGTTCTCTATATTCAGCTGGTATTTCATTTGAACGTAGTGTTCTTATTTGATTGTGTCGACATGTGTTGCGACCAATATTTGAAACTTTACGTGGCATTTTAATTTTCACATATAAAATCTGCATAACAAATAAATAAAAATGTCTATTTAACTTAACCTCGTATCATACATTTTTTATTTATTACCTTTAAATTCTTTTTAATACTTTGTAAATTTTTTTGATTTAAAATATCCGTATTATGTAAAAATATTGATTAGAATAAAACTCCAAATGTCTTTAAGCGCGGCCTACCCGTGGTGGATTTAATTTGCGTAAAAGAATTATTGGCATACCAATTTTTAATTGTCTAATGTGGCGTGGATTTCCAGGCAAATCAAGTGAATTTAGAAATTGAACCCAGTTCACAACTTCATCTGGATCCATAACGCAATCAATGGATTTGTATGTTTTGGTTTGGCCACAAATCTTACTTTAAATGTCAATATTAAAGTCACTAACGCAATGATTTGTATAATTAAGTGCAATATTGGGATATACAGTTAAAATTAAATCTTCTTTTGATTTATTTGTAACACAGAAATCGAGAGGCAATGTTATTAATCCTGTTGTATTATCTATAGCAATTTTTCCGTTTCCAATATCCAATAATTGGTTGGCAAATAAATGGGATGATGCATCGTTTTGTAATTGTGCCCGCATGTTTACAGTAAGTTATAGTTTTTGAACAAATGAGATGATTCTAAACACGCGTTTAATTCATCTGCTGGTTTTGATCGTGTGATGACTGAAATATTGTTTTATTTTTTGTATTATTATTATTTCGCAACACACCGTAATGTGCATTCGTTTGTAGAATAGTTTTTTTTTTTTTTTTAAAGATATACCCAACGATACTTATTAAAATCTAGTGAAAATAATTTTTTATACTTGAAAAAAAAAAATCAAAAAAATCTTGCGCTATCTATCGAACAAAAAATAAACTATACGAAAACACTCCTCACGACCCATAGAACACACATACAAATTTTTATTAAAATCGGTGCAGTGGTTCTTGAGTTTTAGTGTTACAAACACAAACGTCATTTTTATATATATAGAGAAGAGATATAAAATTTGTTAAATTAACAGAAAAATAAGTAAGTGTTAGTAAAACAGTCGGTAAAAGCAATTTAAGAAAATGTATACTTGGAAACAATACAAAACAAAAATTAAAAAAAAAATATTTGTAACAAAAATCAATAAATGTCGTGCTAATTTAATCATTGAACCTATATAAATAAAAAAAAAACTATCTGTGGTAAATTTCTGAATTTTGTGTTTCACTGTAATGAAGATTGCCCAGCTCACAGAGATGTCTCTGGGATGGAACTTCGCCAAAATGAGCATACCTAGTGTATCTACATATAGTAATAATTTAGTTTAAATATTTCGAATAATTATGAATATAGATTTTTGGGATAAATAACAAATGAAAATTCTCGTCATATTTTAACTAAATTAATAATATTAATACTATTAATACTTAGTGTACGTACACTAGGTATGCTCATTTTGGCAAAGTTACATCCCAGAGACATCCCTGTGAGCTGGGCAATCTTCATTACAGTGGAACACAAAATTCAGAAATATATGAAAGGATCATGAATATAGTATTTCGCATCCAATAAGAAATTAAAAAAACTAGAATTAACATTTCTTAAAATTTTGTATCTCCAAATTAATGTTTGCATTAATTAATAAATGTCCTAGAATTTTCCATTGACGTTTTATCTAATAATAAGTTTTTGGCCTGCTATATATCAGCGCACTAATACATATTAAAAGTTTGTTATTTGTCGAAAACTTCACATTCGTGTTAAAGTTGGTAAATTGGTGGCATGCGAACATGATTATAAAGCAATTTACAGACAATTAATTGAACTGGAATCACAATTGGATGATGATCTTGAAATTCAAAATGATATATACCACGTTAAATATTTATTCCAGACGAGAAAGATAATATTCAATTTAATGATGTGATAGCGGAAAGGTCGGTAAAATTACCGCAGATAAAATTAGCGGTTTTTGATCATTATTTAATTGGATCACTCGGTGACAGGACAAAAAAAAATTATCACAAATATTGAATTTACGTCAGCGGGATTTCATTTAGCAATGGAATCGCTTATGTTCAATAAACGGGAAATCCTAGAAATTCATTGGCGTAAATTTCTTAATTAAGGATCAATAATGGTGAGAGACCTTCGGGAATTTCGCGGTTATTGATTGGATGATAGTCAGACACATGTGCGTGAGCTTGAAAATTTAGTTGAAAAGTAAAGCGACGCGGTGATAGTATTTACGGTAAAGCAGCGATTTGAACAAGAAATAAGGAAGTTATGGGGAAAATGACAAGCAACTTGGCAAGAAATGGTTATATTTATGCATAAAAGATGTCATGTCCTTAAACCATTCATAGAAGCGAATAATATTTCACGAAAGACACTTCAAAATTCTTTTGTCGCATCATTCGATCATAGTACACCAAACAATTATTCATGTTTGTTATGTAAACAGTCACATTTTATAACGAATTGTGATGAATTTTTGGCTATGACACCACAGCAAAGAATGAAAAAATCGAGAAAATTAGAATTGTGCCAAAATTGTTTCAAAGTTGTCACAAAAGTTCCACTTTGTAAGATCAAAGAACGATGTACAAATTGTAATGTTAAACAGAATAGATTAATTCATGTCAACGCATTTAAACAAACAAGTCAGTCCAAATGAGAACAGAACTGTGAAATAACAATTTGAGGAGAATAGTAAAGATAAATCAGTTTATCTATGCAATGGTAATGGAAATAAAGATAAAGTTTTGTTGTCACCATTCATGTACAGCACTATTGGACTCGGAGTCACAGAGCATTTCTATATCCCTAGAACTAGCAAACAAACTGTTTTATCAATTTAAAAGCGAAGATGCATCTATTGCTGGCATAAATAATATTAAAGCAAATATAAAGTTTGTGGATTTGGAGTTTTTGGTTGTGTCTCAAGTAAAATCATATAAAACGGTGATCCAACTTTTAATGTCCGGGTAAAGATCGATTTGTTATTAGGAGCGGAAGAGTTTTATAAGATTATTCTTTAAGATCAACACTACAGATATCAAATGATACCCCTGGACATTGGTTAATATCAGATTTGGTTGGATTGTAGGAGGCAAAGTCGAAGATCCATAGAATTTCTTTACGTCATCGGAATTGACATCAAGTGAAGAAAACAAGATTGATGATTTAATTCAAAAATTTTGGGAAATTGAGTTTTATGATAGTAAAAAACCAATGAGTTATAATGGTGTATATCCATTTTGCTTGTGTATATTTTGTCACTTATAAATTTATAATAAAACAACTTAAGTTATTTTTAAAATAATTTTAATTGAAAAAAATTTTCCTTATAGTAACAATATTTAAAAAAATTTAAAAATTTTTTTTTTTTTTTAGAAGATCGATTTCGGATTGACTCCTTCTTCGATTCTTTTTTAACAACTATTCTAAAGAATAGTTGTTAAAAAAGAACCGAAGAAGGAGTCAATCCGAAATCGATCTTCTAAAAAAAAAAAATTTTTTTTAAATTTTTTTAAATATTGTTACTATAAGGAAAAATTTTTTCAATTAAAATTATTTTAAAAATAACTTAAGTTGTTTTATTATAAAAAAAAAAAAAAAAAAAAAATGTTACTAGAAGAGAAAAAATGGAGGTGTGGCCAACACACGACAACAGAGAATTTTGAGAAAATTTATTTTTCTTAATTTTTTTTTTTAATTTTTTTTCAGACTGACAGACTGACAGACTGACAGACTGACAGACTGACAGACTGACAGACTGACAGACTGACAGACTGACAGACTGACAGACTGACAGACTGACAGACTGACAGACTGACAGACTGACAGACTGACAGACTGACAGACTGACAGACTGACAGACTGACAGACTGACAGACTGACAGACTGACAGACTGACAGACTGACAGACTGACAGACTGACAGACTGACAGACTGACAGACTGACAGACTGACAGACTGACAGACTGACAGACTGACAGACTGACAGACTGACAGACTGACAGACTGACAGACTGACAGACTGACAGACTGACAGACTGACAGACTGACAGACTGACAGACTGACAGACTGACAGACTGACAGACTGACAGACTGACAGACTGACAGACTGACAGACTGACAGACTGACAGACTGACAGACTGACAGACTGACAGACTGACAGACTGACAGACTGACAGACTAACAGACTGACAGATTGACAGATTGACAGATTGACAGACTGACAGACTGACAGACTGACAGACTGACAGACTGACAGACTGACAGACTGACAGACTGACAGACTGACAGACTGACAGTGACAGACTGACAGACTGACAGACTGACAGACTGACAACCTGACAGACTGACAGACTGACAGACTGACAGACTGACAGACTGACAGACTGACAGACTGACAGACTGACAGACTGACAGACTGACAGACTGACAGACTGACAGACTGACAGACTGACAGACTGACAGACTGACAGACTGACAGACTGACAGACTGACAGACTGACAGACTGACAGACTGACAGACTGACAGACTGACAGACTGACAGACTGACAGACTGACAGACTGACAGACTGACAGACTGACAGACTGACAGACTGACAGACTGACAGACTGACAGACTGACAGACTGACAGACTGACAGACTGACAGACTGACAGACTGACAGACTGACAAACTGACAGATAACTGACAGACAGACAGACACCATTTCGAAACCCACTTTTTCGGACTCAGGGGACCTCAAAACAAATAAATCTCTAAAAATCTCAAGGTCCAAAATTTTCATGATTACTACAATTTATTTTACTAGAGTTAAAGAAAGTAAAAATGTGAAGAGTTAACGGACGTTACGTCGTAAGGTTATCATTTCGTGAACCAATCCAAAATTTGGGGTATTCTAAAAAGCCAGCATGTAAATGATTTAAATATTTTAAAAGAAAATTAAACAGCAATCCAGATTTAAAGGTGTCCTACATAAATTTCATGCTCAAATATAATGACTTAGGTCATATGAAATTGTGTCAGTCAAATTCTCAAAGCGGTTCTGACGCATCGGCGAAGACGTCTACAAATTTATCTTTGAACGACATATACTCATGGTGAGTGCAGTGGTTCAGCTAGAACTGTTCTCAATTATACTTAGATTCCGAAAATTTATGTATGTTTTTACCACAGACGTGGAAAAGATGTACAGGCAAATCAAAATTTGTGATGATCATACTCGATATGAAAAAATACTATAGCAAAAAAAGAAACTGCTGACCTACTATATTTGGCGACGAAAACTTTGTTATCCATTAGCTTCCACAGTAACAATTCAAAGTTTTTACGTGGATAATTTATTGGCGCAGATAGTGATAATAATAACGAGACATTGGAGATGCAAGATAAGATGATGAAGATGGTTAAAAATGCGGAAATGACAATGCGGAAGTGGTCATCGAACACGAAAACGTTGTTGTAGCGAATTCCAATAAAGGATCAGGAACAAGTAAACGAATTCAATGATACTATTTGGGTTTGATTTGGAACACTAAAAATGATTCCTTTATTTTTAACTTTGCACAAACCAAAACCAAATCTCAAACAACGAAACAAGAAACTCTGTCTTCAATCGCAAAATTATTTGATCCGTTCGGACTCATTGCTTCGGTAATTATCATAGCGAGAGCAGAATAAAATGGGATGACAACTTCCTGACCATATAGAACTTCCAATATTAGAACGAAGTTAATGCGACAAGTTGCATATTGGAAACGTTGCGTTTACAACTTAAAAACCAAAACCAAAAAGAAAATTGGGTAACTTTCACCGAATTGACTCAAGCAAATAAATATATACATATTTAATCGGTATAGTTCAACAGTCAGAATTGGAGCAGCTGCACCTTATTATACAGAAGGTGGAACACAATTTTCCATTGCTGCCCTGACTATCAATCCACAGGAGGTATACTAAAATGTCCACAAAGGCGCAAAGGGCACTTCCTCCATTTGCCACTGCTCTTTCAATCCTCGGGACCAGACCGCTAACAGCAATCACAGTGGATTTACCAGTTTGATAAGTAAACATATCCCGATGCAGCGGATGTTTTACGAGGATCTCACATCTTATTTGATAATCCAGGATTTTTTTCATCATCATTAATAGAAACGATGTGAGACTATTTGACCGATATGCCATGGGCTAGGTGTCCAAGCGACCCCCTTTGTTTGGTTTAAAGACCATATTTACTTTCCTTTCGGAATATAGTTAAAAGCATAACTTTCCCGAAATATTTGAATCAAGCTGGGGAGCATTCCCCCAATACCTTTTTGAAGAAAAACAGGAAGGATGCCATCCCCTCCCGCCCATTTAACCTTGCTACGTGTGACCATTTTCCCATAGAGACTTACGCATAAGAAACCTCACTTGTCTCCTACCACTACTGAATCCGGAAAGTCGATATCTACTATTACCTCTAAGGTTTCCTTCCGGAATTCAGTGAACTTCCTATTTTTCTTCTGAAGAAGCACTAAACCATCACGATGGTCTCTGGAAAGAACGTTCTGGAGATGAGCTGCAGAGGGCAGTTCAGTGATTCCCTCAAAGAACTTTCTCCAGGTCATCCTTTTGGATTTTCCTAGTCGGTCGTTATCAGCCGATTTGTGCAGAATTCCACCTAGAGATTCTACGTTCTAACTAACCGAAGGGCATTTCTGTTCCGAGTGAAACTCTATGAGAGTCCCAGTCGATCAGTTTTGAAATTATGATCTCCTGCCGCTACATGGTCTCGGCCGCCAAATCAAATCTGATGTGCATGTGATCCGATAAAGAGGCCTTTTCAGTCGCATACCAGTTTTTAACCAGATTGCTAAAATACGAATGCAAATGTCAAATCTATACCCGATTACCTAATCGCTTTAATAAAATTAGGTTTATTTTCTATATTGATAATGTCTACATTACCATATTTGTAACGAAAAGCTCAAAAAGGTATTATCCCCAGTTATTGATGTCTATACTGCACTACATCGTATGATGCACGTTCTAATCGCATCACATTAGGTAGGCCAGCCCATTTCGCCTGCAATGAGATATGAGTCGCCTAACTTCGAGAGGAGTTGTAATCTCTGAGTCTCCAGGAAAGTACGCGAAAGTAAACCTCCTGTTTGCTTTTTTTCCTCAAAACCTCCACCATAACTGCAACCAAATCCCTGGAGATAAACTCTGAAATGGGAATAAAATTAATTTACGAACTGGCGATAGTGACCGATCTGGGACTCTCAGTTCGTTATAATAAATCATACCTCTAATTTGGTTACTTTTTACTCATGCCTCGTGGATAAGGGCCATGTCGATATTTCGGCAGATAAACCTACGACAACGTACGCCCAAAGATGCCTTTGCATGATGCATGTTTATTTGTAGGCAATCGATATATGCCTTTATTTTTCAGAACACCTGGATGTGTGCTTTTATTTTTCTTCCACCTACTTTCTATAGAACCCCTAAGCCTAAAAGTCTCCAGGCATTAATATTGGGCGGTTGGTATAACAATTTATTGTATGGCGAAAACTGGGAAATGGTTTAGAACCAAGATTTTGAAGTTTTACTAAATATTTAAGATGAATGGGAAAGTAACGAACTCCAACCGGCGTTCATTGCACCTGCATACCCTCGTTTTGGTTTTTAATAAAACCAAGAAGCCGATCCGTTGACAATTCAGCACTGTTAGAGAAGATGCCAAACACAATCTTACCTATATAGCCTCCTTGAGCCAATGTACAGTTGTCCGGTCAGCGCAGGTCACTATCAGCCATTTTAGCCAGAGCTGACTCTCAAGGAACTTTGGTTTAAGCTCCCTTGCCTCCTGCTTTAGCACCTTCTCTAAGATGCCCTCCTGAACATCCTTAAGCTGCTAATAACCTTAGGAAAGCCAGAGGGTAAGACCCCAATGATCTTCAATTCTCCAGGCATCCTGAGGGTAATTCCAAACCGGATGCTTCTTTCTTCCAAATCGATCGACTAGCTTTTTAAACGCTTCAAAATAGTTTTCTTTGGTATAACAATGGAAACAGGCACAAAATTACGACAAGGGTTGGCAACGTAAATCCTTTTAAATGTTCAGCAAAGAAAAACAAATTCTGTGCTTCGCCCTGTCCTCCTCCCTCTACAATTCTGAAGTTCAAATGATTTCTGATTATACAAATTTTATTAGATATGGTGGTGGAACTATTATTCTCCAACCCAAGCAGCAAAATTCAGCCAATATTACCTTAACATGTAATTATTCATTAAATAATATGTTAAATTACTTGTTTGTTTCCTAACAACATTTTGTTTTTGTGAAAATAAGAAATTAATATTTAAATTAATTCTCTTATGTAACGCAAAGAAATGTTAACATTGTGTTATGTATTATAATACGTACGCGTATATACATAATGTAAACATTTCAGGTGTAATTAAATTTATTTTAATACACAGGAAAATTATATAATTTTTGTTTTGTGTTTATACTGTTCTTTGTGCTATTCATGTATCATTCGCCAAATAATTTTCAATTTAATTTTTTAAATCGTGAAAATAGAAACGAACAAAACAAGAAGGCAACGAAAATTCCTCGTCAAGGAAAATATACCATCAAATACCCAAAGTATACACGCGTCTCAGGCGAAGATCAACGCAAAAATATGTACATACCTAATATAGACTTCATACCAATGTTTAGCAAAACATTTGAAAAAAATTCGTGAAGCTTTATAAAGTTAGGCATTTTTTGTATCTACTCTTCCCCTATTTATTCATTTTATTATAATTATTACGGTTATTATTTTTTATTTTTTTTCTTAAAATATAAAACAAAATAAATTAAATTCTTCGTTTAAATTTTAATAAATTTCTTATTTTTCGGTACAAAAAAAAAAATTAAAATTATTATATGAAGGAAATATGGGATTAAAAATATTTTGTAACAAACAAAACAACAACAAGCTTATAAATTTTTGCGACGTTGCCATAAAAAATAAAGGAAAACGCCAGAAAAAAGGAAATAGTATTTTCCTATTATGTTTTCCAACTTTTCTTTTTTGTTTTAGGGAAGTACGTAATACATTTTCATAATAGTTTAAAGTTTGTTAGAAATTAAATATTTTATGTTGAATACTTGTTTCTGTTGTTAATTATTTTTTAAGTTTAATGTTTGGAAAATTAGCAGGCAAATATATACAACAAAATTAATGTTTTTCATTTAAGTTTATGATAAACACAAAATGCGTATGCAAATTTTGCTGTACATAATATTATAACCGTTTAACCGCTTAATGTAATTTTCCATTACAAAGTTTATTAGATATAATAAAATTAAAAATTGTTGTCAGTGTCAGATAAATTTTCTGAAACATCTAAATTTTTTATTAGTTGTTGTTTAAAAAACAAAATGTATAAAGTGGGATCATAAAACATTAAACTATGTGCATTTAATTGAGTAAGTATAGTTGAATCCTTGCTTCATTAAAATTTTATTTGATACTGTCAATATTAAGAGTGTGAAGTTTATGCTACAAAAAAATAACAAAAATTACACTGTTAAATTGGCTATTTTTCCAATTGGAATTTAAATTATATGAAAATATACATTTTTTGTAATTTTGGATTTTTCGTACCACCAAACAGATTCTTTTCATCAGAAAACATGTTCTATTCATCGTTTTCAGATAGCTGGACCATATGTTTGTCTCGTCAACCAAAAACATCCAATTGTCTTGAACATTACTATATTTCAGATAATTGAAAAGTTGACTGATTTTTGATGGTTTAAATAATTATTTAGCGCCGATTCTGGAAATGTCCCAAAGGCCCCGCACATTTCTTAGAATAGCTAAGCCATATAGCGGTCAATGTCACCAAGCCGATCCAATTATGATGAACTATACTATACTTCACAGTTTTTGGAATTTTTAATATTTTTGATTGTTTTAAAAATTGTCGTATCTCCGATCACAGAGATGTCCACAAGGGCCAGTCTAACCTTATCCAATTGAGAGCCGTTTTTCCAAAACTCAACAAAGCAAAAATGTAAATTTTTCAGGAGAAGCTTTTTTGTGATTTATTTGAAGGAAAATGGACCTAAAAACAGCGAATAATTGTCTTAAATTCAACTCAAAGTAGACTCAAATCAGGTATGAAAAAATTTATAATTAACAACAACAAATTCACAATTATTTTGACGATCATAATTTACGAGTTTTTTCAAATTAAAACAAATAACACTTTTGTTGAGTTTTGAAATAATTTTTATTGAATTCATGAACTCCCTCCACTGTGCGCCTTCCTGTAGCATATAACCCTTCCTGCACTTATTTTAAACGGCATTTTGGATTTATTGAGTCGATTCAACTATGATTTAGAGTCATAGACATTCCAGCCCCTACAAATATTGAGGACCTTGTCGTGCTCTTGGAGTATTTCACGGTATTCATCTGGTGAAATTATTGTTTCCTTTCTTCGAAAATCCCTTTCGACTCGCCCGAAAACACGATCCGGTGGCATAAAACTAATATTTTTAAAAACTTTGCTCTGCTCCAAGAAGTAAATACTGTTATCTTCTTATTCGTATTAGTTTGTGCAACATCTCTTTTTTATTCACACACAAATTAAATTATAAACCACGTGTTCATTTACAAAAGTTAAATAAAAAAGAAAATAATTTACGCCTTCAACTTCCAACTCGGTGAACTTTATTTAGTTTTGGAAAAATTCGAATATTTAAAATATTTTTTGTATGGATCTTGTTAGGTTTAGGTCAAATATTATAAGCATAATCAATAGGAAATAAAACCGCGAAAATGTTGACACCCATATCTCATTTTCACATTTTGGGCGTTTGTTGAGTTTTGGAAAAACGGCTCTCAATTATGATGAACTATACTATACTGCACGAATTTAGAATTTTTAATAAGTTTGGAATATGGAGAATTAGGATGGAACTCAGCTATACCTTAACTGATTATGAAGGAATTTGACGTCAAGTTCTGGAATAAGGCTAAGTAGAATGGAACCTATCTATCTTGGAACATTTGCTTTGAGGCAGATCGAAAATCAGTAAAAAAATAATCGGTAATTCCCATTCTAATTGGCCATATTAAAGAACTTTATCTAAAAACTATTTTAGAATACCATTTTGTCGGCAAGACGGTTCTTAATACCCTCCACTACAATATTATCTTTAAGTAAAAGAGATTCCAAGTATCTGCACTTTGTGGCTCCTCATCGTTAAGCTACATTGCGTTCCGAAACACAATTTTGAACCCACCAATCAAATTAAATCAAAAATTAAACTAAGTGCATACATCAAAAACATTAAAATGCTACACACTCCGTTGCAAAATCAAATACCGTGAGACTAAAGAGTATGAGCGATAGAGCTTCTCCTTATCGAACACCGCAGTTAATTGCAATCCAATGCACCATTTCACTGATTTTATGTCAGTTTACTTAAAGTACTAAATTCTGTAAAATTAAGTATAGTTATCACAATTGTATAAGGTTGACCACGTAGACTGGAATATGGCCAATTTATCCGGAAATATGGGTAAGACCTTGTGGACATCTCTGTGATCGGAGATACAACAATTTTTATAACCATCAAAATTATTAAAAATTCCAAAAACTGTGAAATATATTATAGCTCATCATAATTGGATCGGCTTAGCTATTCTAAGAAATGTGCGGGACCTTTGGGACATTTCCAGGATCGACGCTAAATAATTATTTAAATCATCAAAAATCAGTCAACTTTTCAATTATCTGAAATATAATAATGTTCAAGACAATTGGATGCTTTTGGTTGACGAGACAAACAGATGGTCGAGCTATCTGAAAACGATGAAAAGAACCTGTTCTGTTTGGTGGTACGAAAAATTCAAAATAGCTAATTTAACAGTGTAATTTTTTATTATTTTTTTGTAGCATAAACTTCACACTCATTCAATATTATGATACTTGTACTGTACCGATTATCACCAGCTTAATAAGCAGTAATTTCAATACCTATAATCAAATTAAGGTACCAAGTTCGAGGCGAATCAAAAGCGATTGACGTTTTATGAGAATTATTCATTTAGACAAGACTAACAAACGGAGCTGAACGTTTAGTTCTGTGTATATGAAAAATTGAGAATCGAAGAGGAACGAAAAGTTTACAATCAATGTGTTCTCAATTATAATTGTATACCTTGGGGTGTTTCATTTTTCCAAAGATGTGATTTTCTTAGGATTTTGCTTACGTACCGAGTCTCAGTGATGTAAAAGATATTGTTGGGGTAATGCTCGATTGCTTTCGTCCCAAGAGTTGATTGCTGGTTTCACAAATTATTGTTATAATTATTAAAAGTCTAAAATTATTTAATTTTATATATATATATATATATATATATATATATATATATATATATATATATATATATATATATATATATATATATATATATATATATATATATATATATATATATATACGAGTATGTATATATACGTTTGTGATTTGTATTTATATTGTGTAAGAACATTGTCAATTAATGTATAAGTTTGTAAATAGTGAAAATTTGGGAGAAAACGATTCGTACTTTATTTTGGGATACTACTATCAAACCATACTACTATCAAAAATCTCCAGTTTTATCTAAAACATGTTTTGCAAAACGTGATACATCATGGGTGTAGACTGTTTTAGCTGCGCAAAACCAGTAACAAGCCGCAAAGCCGTGTCATGCTTTGGAAAATGCAAACAAGCACTCCACCCTGATTGTGTCGGCTGGAATTTTGAAAAATGGGCCAAATTGTTCAAAGAATGCCATTATGCGAAATTCGTTTGCATTCGCTGCCAATCAATGGAAGATGATTTGCTTAACCAAGAGATTCACGATACTAAGGTGAAGTGCGAAGAATTATTCAACTTGAACAGCAACGGTAACATTATAATGGATACCAAATTAGACTTCTGAATGTTGATAACATTCTGAATGATGATAAGTGTCACGAACTCACCTGTTCCAGATCTAAGTCTCCAGTATAGTTTTTGACTACTTTCTAAATGACATGAGATTTGAGAGAGTTAATGTGGTTAATGATTTGGGCGTTATCTTTAGCTCGCATTTAACGTTTGATTCTCACGTCGATGTGGTGGTTAACAAAGCCTTTTCGATGTTATGGTTTATTAAACGAAATTCGAAGGATTTTTGTTGAAGAAATACATACTTATTTATAGCATTCTGGCAACACTGTAGAATTAAGTTTATTGTGTACACTTAGACACTATGTACACACTGATATTGTGTTTTATAAAAATGGTTAAGTCACGCCTATTTTTACCGTATATCTTTGAAATATTTTGTGTTCAATATCTATGTAACTGTCTCTTATAAAGTTACTTGACACATGTGGTAACAATTTCTGTTTTTGTTCAAAATTAAAATTCATTTATTTAATAAAGTCAGCAATAAATTCTACAATGATTTCAACAGGTTATGGGCCCAGTTAAACGTACTGGAGCATTGATTTATCAAATAAATTTACAGTAGAGTAATTTAATGTGTGCATTAATTGTTATTAAGGGTTGGGCATTAATTGTTGTAATGGGCAATTTTAACAGAACAGGCGTAAATATGCTGAAATTGCGCAATGGCAATTATCAAAATTGTAGTTTTAAGATCCAACTAATTTTAAAGAAGGACAAAATGTTGGGATGTAGTTTCAAAACCAAAGCCAGATCCAGTTTCGGATGATTGGATAAAAAAGGACACTTTAGCAAATGCGGTTATAAGATTATTGGTGGAAGACAGCCAATTAATTTTATTTCGGTCAGCAAATTGTGCTAAAGAAATGTAGGAAAATCTCATCACGTGAAATCCAATTTAACCAACAAAATAATTCTGATGCGTAATTTATTTCGCATGCAGTTGACTAAAGATGGAGATATGCAATCACATTTGGACGAGATGATTGATTTAACACAACAGTTGAGTGCACTGGGTGAAAATATTTTCACCTGTTGAGCAGTTTACCGGAAAATTATGATAATTTAATAACATCTCTTAAATCTAGAAAAGAAGCTGAATTAACTTCAGATTTTGTCAAGGCTAAATTAATTGAAATGTATGAACGTAAAGAAAATACCAGTGAGCCTAAAGATCAAGCATTTAGTGTAAATATGGCCAATATTAAAGACAATAAAGTGTGTTCAAAAATAACTGTATAAAGGTCGATTTATATTATCAGTTCCTTGCAGTTCCCACTCGTATCGTGTCAGACAAAAAAAACATCGTTACATCAAAAAATATTTACATATAGAAATGACACCGGGCAATTTCGCCGCTACGAGGTTGGTATGTCGCTGCAAGCGCGATTTTTGGTTTGTTACTTTACTACTTTTTTTACAAAAAAAATGGGCGTGTGTTTACGCACTGTTGTTTATTTATTTTCTATTTTGCTTATTGTTATACACTAAATACCGTAATTCTTTTTTTTCAATTCATTCAAAACAAAGTGAAAAAAGGATAAATTCGTTTTTGTTTATGGATTTGTAATTAGTTGCCTGTTAATTTAAATATGGTTTACATTATCAAATTTTCTTAATTTTTTTTTTTTTCGCCGAAGCATTTATAATTTTGAGTTTTGCACGAATGAGCACTCGCATTGTATGGATAATCAAATGTCTCGTGTGTTCCAAAATTTCACAAAGTGTTTTATCTTCCTTTTCACATAAATTAAATAATTGTTTTAACACGTTGTGTTCGAAACAAAATTCATCAAAATTATTCTCGAAACAGTTGATGATGTTTTGAATTATAACAACAAATGCCGTTGTTGGAACTAATAAACCCCCATTTACAGTATTTGTGAACTGGCGATATTTTATTAGCCTTTCTGATTTGACGTAATTATTATCCAAATTTTCCTTGCACAGAAAAGATTTGCAATCACTACAGTTGTGTATTCTTGATACGGCATGTGCAACGTATCCTGCAAAATAAGTTGTTGCCATATCTTTACAGTTGGATCCATTCTATGTTCGTCAACAACAGTATCTTCGGCTTCTGCATCAGAATCATCAAACTCGCATTTTAATATATAAAAAGAGAATAATGCATAGTTAATTTAGTAATGTAGTTGTTTTAATAGCATTTAATTAATTCTTACATGTTAAACTTGGCATGAGTTCGTTCGGAATTGCTTCATGTGGATTGGATTCGTCGTTCAAACTGGAATCAGTGCCATCTGGATTCGAGAAGTCTGTAATTGTTAATAATTGCAAAATAACTGAAAAATCCGAAATTTCACAGGATGTAGTATTTGGAGCCATTATGTTGTAAAAACACATTTGCATCAAGTTTTTATGAAGCCGAAATAAAGAAGGATTTTTCTCGTAAGATCCTCGATTACTTCTTACAATAAAAATTGTGTTTTCTAAACAGTCCGAATTTAGATGAGATGTAATGAGATATTGTTGCATTTCTACTTTTATGGCATCCCATAACTGAAGGGTCCCATTAATCGTTTGGCATAAACCACTAAAGCAATATACGTGACCCCTTTTTTCTCTCTTCCATTTGCCTATCCATTCTAATGATTCTTTTAGGTTCGTTTCTACATCCGTTTGTTGAATCGACAAAGCACATTTGTCTGGATTTTTTGAATACTTGTTTTGTACTATTCATATTATTAAATAGTTTGGTTTATTTTGAAAATAAAATTAGCAGTACTCAAAGCAACCCATTTTTCCTCTTCGTTGAACAAATTTGTTGACGCAGCTGCAAAAATTGCCGCTGAAACATGGTGGCTAAATACTTGAGTTGCCAGTTTGACCCTCATTTTTTGAAAAGTGTCAGGTTTTGCATCGAACGAATCACTCGATTTTCCGTCAACTTATGCATCGAACGAATCACTCGATTTTCGGCATAAAATAATTTCTGTAGTATTGACCAAGAAACGACTTCATCATCAATAAAAATGTTAGACACTAACAAATTATTTCGTACACTCTTGAATAGATGTACAACATAGTAAAAACAAAAAAGTGTACGTTCCATAATTTTAAAAGAAGGTTGCTTTGTTGTAACTCCCAATCTATTGTATGCAGTTCTGTTTGCAGCGCCTTGATCACTTACAATCGCAACAACTTCAATACCTTGTTGAATTAATATTTTAGTCGTCGAAGTAATAATTTCCGCCAGCGTAACACCGCTGACATTTCCAGAGTAGTAGCCAATAATCTAACAAAAATAAGCAATCAAGAGATTTTTTTTTGTTAATGATTTCGAAACAAAAAAATAATTTCAGACTCACCTGTTTCCATGATTTATTTAAACCACGAAGCATAAAAAGAAGAGAATGGTTAGCAGAAGATTTAGATCGTCCAAACTCTCCTAAATCTTCAAATCCATACACTTTATCTTCCTTAGAATTATATTCAAGCTCATTTATAATGCTCTTCTTGTCAAACACCAAAATGCACTTTTTATTAATTTCGGGCATTTCACTTAATTTATGTTTTAACATATGTAAAATATCATATGAAATTCCCGTTTCAAACTTCATTACTTCATACCAACGGAATTGTTCGTAAAGAAAGCATTGCAAAACCTTCTTTTTGCAAATACCTATAAAATGATGGGGACTTATAATGAAACTTTAAAAATAAGTCCTTTTCATCTGTGCTCCATTTAGTATTTTTTGTGTGAAACAGTTGACTTTTCACAAAAGTCGCGACACTTTTGGTTTTGTTTTCTGCCATAATTATTGAAGGTTTATCACAGACCATTATTTTTTTAGGTAAAAATTCATTCAAATCTCTTATTTTTGCAGCGCTTTGATTTTGAACATTAAATTTGATCTGTTTGGAAACAGTAGGTTCATTATCTTTGTTTTCCATAGAATATTCATGATCAATTTCACTTTCAAAATATAAATTCAGAATTGCATTCATAGATAGGCGTGATCTAAACGAGCCACAGTTTAAAAATCTTGGCTCAAAATGATCAGCACATATATAAATTGGATCGCTTGAAATAAGTTTCGGTGAATAGCTATTTTTAGAGTTTAACAGCCAAATATCGCGGCGATTATCGTTTGGCAAAGCAAATCTAGGAATGCCATAACTTTTTTTGTTTTTACAATTTATATAATCACAAAAAACCATTTTATAACATGTATTATTTTATGTTAACTAAATTTGTTTGTAGTTATCACTAATTATCACATCAATTTTAATTTTCAGAAATTCACTTAAACACTCAACTGAAATTAAGATGCCACTTGTTTACACAAAAGAAATTAACGGTCTTACTGAAAAATTAAGCTATTTATACCCCGAAATCACAGAAAAACATCAAGCAATAAAATATAATTTCAAATGTCAAGTTACTGTTTATAAATACATTCCGTATACTTTACGGTGACCATATAGCCCGCATTTTATATGACTCACCCACATATCAAGACCCTGTCCTCCAGACATTTTTTTCCTTAAAAAGAACTAGCAAAAAAAAAAATTTACCTCGTTTTTTGCTACATTATTCTTTGAAACCCGAAACAATAAAGGAACCAACATAAAGAGTGTTCAAATTAGAGGTCACTTTTTAAATTTCAAATAAAAGATATAAATTGTGTGAAATCTTTATTTATTTTTATTGGAAATTAAAGTACATTGGTTCCGGTTAATAATGAAAAAAAATGTCGTTCAAGTGACCTCTTCTGCTAGCTTGGCAGGCTGTCAATCTTTTACTAAAATTTTGAATAATTTTTTCGCATAATGATGGTTCAAATAGTGATATTTGCTCGATGATGTTGTCTTGAGGTGTTGAACAGATTGAAGACTATCGGCATAAACAACTTCTCTTTCAAAAGATCGATTGATTCCGTTCCTGTGTGGTATGTTGCACCTTCCTGTTCAAACCACATATTCTGCACATCAATACCTTCCAATTGACTCCACAAAAAGTTTCTAATCATCCCTCGATATCAAGCTCTATTTACAGTAATTGAATTGAATTATTGGAAAAATATGGACCAATTACCACCACCACACCGAAATCCCAATTCCAATGTTAACCAATAGGAATGTTTGTACTTGTCATTTGTCAAATATCATATGGTACTCTAGTACCCAAAGTATAAATGGCGGAATATTTGAAAAAATACCTCAAATTTGAACATCCTTTTACATATTTGAATACTGTTAAAGTTAGCCGAAAATTGCCAGCCGAAAGTAAAAAATTAAGTCGTAAACAGTCGACAGTGTTTAGCCGAAAATTACTATGGATGCATGGATAGCATTGAAGATTTTTGCCAATATTGTTAAGTGACAAAACCTGCCTCCTCGTGGAAAATTATGGAAAACTCGCGAAACCCAAAAAAATATTTAGAATTGATACAAAATCAGCGTCTAGAGTGTTATGTCAACAGCTATCGCAAGAAAAAAAGTTCAATAAAAATTTTCTACGAGAATTCGATTTTCCAAAAAATCATTAGAAACTTTGCATAAAATCAGCCTCTAGAGTGTTACGTCTAAAGATGCATTACATTGATGTGACTTGTCAATAGCTATTGCAGGAAAAAATTTAGTTCAAATTTCCCGTGGGATATCTGGGAAAATTCGATTTTCCAAAAATCATTAGAAACTTTCTATAAAATCAGCTTGCTGTTATATATTGAGATGAATATGTGATTTGTAAATCGAAAGCAACAGTCAAAAACACATTTTAAATCGCAGCTGCATGGTGGCCAATTGACAACTCCATTACGTGCCATCCTGTTGAAACCAAATGTGATGTGTGTCTTCCTCTTGAATTTTAGGTACCAAAAACTCGTTTATCATGGCTCGGTAACGCTCCCCATAGAGCACGATGGCGAGTTCAAATTGATAGCTGCTCAGACACATTCTCAGCAACAGCTGAAATGGTCTTGGCTGTACGCGCTGTTAATGCAAGTGCACCTGTTGGTTTATCCAATAACAATCAAGTTTCACGAACTCGCTTTACAAATTAATAAACAAATTGCATTGTAGGCATTTCATTTCTACTGAATTTTCCACGTAAATTTCTTACAGTTACGTAGAAGACTCACCACTTTGAAAGTAAGTTTTCAATATTTCCCAATTTTGTTCAAGCGTAATGCAACTCATTTTGTAAATGTCAAAAATTAAACTAGTTTTCTGTCTTAACACGAAGAAGAAAGTGTCACACTCGAAATAACCGATACTTGAAATTGCAAACGCTAGATTGACCATCATCTTATATTTTCCCTAGTTAATAATTTATGGGCAGGTGAAAAAACCCAAATTCAAATAGAAACCGCGTTAAAGCAATATTATTGGTTAGAGGAAAGTACGAAACGTGTGTTAAAATTTACGAAGACATTTCGAAAAATAATGATTTACAAATTACGATATGTTCTTATCCAAAAACAAGAAAATTCAAAATCCCAAATAAATTTTTATTTATTGATTCTCAATTCTTTCATTATCTCAATTCGACGAAATATGAACACACACCACTTTCAAAATATCCGACATAATACCAAAAAATATGTACATACATCTGTTTACCTAATTTTAATACAGAACCAACAACAAATCTAATGTCGATCGTTTTATGTTTTCGTTTCATTGGATTTGTTGTTGGTTTTTTATTATTATCATGCGAAAAAAAAGGACGGTAAACAATTTTTAGGAATGAAAATATATTTTTGAACACAATAACCAAAGACCCAATCCATTTGAGATTTTTAGTACTATTTTCAGACGCTTCAGCTGGTATGGCGCTTTGAAATTTGCGGTGTCATACTCTCTATCTGTTTACTCAATGGTTACATTTAATTTCTATAGGAGTATTTATATTATCCTTTCCTATCCGTTCCTACTCGTACCGACACAGACACATATTGTTGAAAAGAATGTTTTGTCTGATATCTGAAGGCGAAAAAATACGAAAGAATAACGAAACAAACAAAAATTGTAAATTGCTACTAAAACATTTTTGTATTTTTGTGTGTTATCTTTACTCTATATGTAACCAAAAGATACGAAGAAAATGCCTGAATTGAAAGGAACGGCTAGTATAAATTGATAATGTCTGGCACGATACGAGTAGGAACTGAAAGAAACTGATAATATAAATTCACCTTAAGTTATAAAAAATTAAAAGACCGTAAAAGTGAGAAAGAGAGAGCTAGTGTGCTTAAAGAAAATATAATTTGTGATGATTTCTGTCTCTCTTTCGCAAGAAATTAAAACAATGTCAGTGGTGTATAGATTCAGGGGCCACTAGTCATATTACAAACAATAAAAGCGTAATTACTGAATTTGATGTTAATTTCATATAATACGTTACAGTGGCTAATGGTATTGAAGTTCAGTGTGAAGGTCGTTGTAATACGAACATAAAGTTCATAAATCACAATATTGATGAAAAAATAGTGAAAATAAAAAAGGTATTATATGTTCCTGAAATGATGGCCAATTTATTGTCCGTTAAAAAACTAACGGAAAATGAATTTGAAGTTTTGTTTAAAGAAAACAGTTGTGAAATAAAATTTCAAAATGTGACAATTGCATTAGCAGATGCTATTCCGAATTTTTATATTGTTCGAAAGAGAAATCAAATGTTAATGGCAGATACTGATATGTGCACTACTAATTGTTTAAATATATGGCATCGAAAGTTATGCTATCAAATTAATGTGTAAAGGAAAAATGGCACTAGGTATTGACATTAAAGAATGTGCGCATAACGATTGTGACGTATGTATTAAAGGGAAAATGTCACGATTAAAGTTTCCAAAGGTTTCCAGTTGAAGTACAAATCAAATGTTAGATTTATTTCATAGTGACGTATGTGGTCCAATGGAAAATGTAACACCGAGCAAAAATCGTTATTTTGTAACGTTTATAGATGATTTCACTCGATATTGTACGATTTATTTAATGCTTGAGAAATCTGAAGTTGGTGAAAAATTTATTCATTTTGTGGAATTGGTCAAGACACAATTTGGCAAGAAACCTGTTACTATTCTGTCAGATCGAGGAGGCGAATATGTGAACAAAATGTATGTGTGCAAGAATTTCTATTAAGTGAAGGTATTAATCTTGAGTATACGGCACCATATTCACCACAACAAAATGGAGTTTCGGAGCATAAAAATCGATATTTGGTGGAAAGCGCTCGATGCATGCTTATAGATGCAAATTTGGATAAGAAATTTTGGGGTGAGGCAATATATACCGCCAACTATATATAAAATAGATTACCATCAATATCCATTAAAGGAACACCACATGAACTTTGGTTTTGTGAAAAACCAAATTTGGAACATTTTCAAATTTTTGGTTCATATGCATGTTTGATGAAAAGGCAATAAAGTTACGATTTGTTGGGTATGATGCAAATACTAAAGGATATCGTTTATTAAATTCCAGTAAGAACAATATCATAATCAGTAGGGATGTTCGATTCATAAATGATACTACAGTTGAGGAGGAGTCTACTACAATCGAACCAGAATTGTACTGTGATATAGTTGATAAATTAAACGTGTTCGAGCCGGTAAATGATGTAAATTCTGAAGTTTCTGGATTAGAAGTTTCCGACAGTGCAAATGAAAGCTTAGAAGAAGATTTTATTGGATTTGAAAGGTGATCACAAAGGGTCAATAAAGGTGTACCTCCAAAAAGATACATCTACTCAGTATGCAACTCATCAGAAGTGCCAACAGAACCGGAAGCATTAACAGGGCCTGATAAGGACAAATGGAAACAGGCTATGCAAGATGAATTGGATTCTATTTAGACAAATGGTACATGGGATTTAGTTGATCTTCAAGCACAACGTAAAGCAATCGGATGCAAATTGGTCTTTAAGGTGAAAAAGGACTATAAGGGAAATATAAGTCGATATAAAACAAGGCCTGTTGCTCAAGGGTTTAGTCAGCAATATGAATGTGATTATGACCAAGTGTTTGCGCCTGTGGCACGTCAAACCACATTTTGTCTACTACTATCAGTTGCAGCAAAAAGGTGAATGTCAGTGATTCATTATGATGCGAAGACAGCTTTTTTAAATGGCCAAATTGAAGAAGAAATATTTATGCAACAGCCACTCGTATTTAAAGAGGAATCAGGTAATTCATAAAATTTTGCTAGATTGTAATTTTGTTCAAATCAGCTCAGATCCTTGTCTATATATTAATGGAGACAAACCTGAAAAATGTTATGTTCTTATTTATGTTGATGATATCATTTTTGCGTGCAAGAACGAACATATTATTAAAGAATTGGTCAGAACGCAATTTATCAGAACATTTTGAAATCACAAATCTTGGTAGTGTATCACATTATTTGGGAATTCAAATCGAAAAAGACAAAGATAATGATTATTTTTTGAATCAGAAAAGTTATATTGAGGAAATAATATCATCAAATGGTTTGGCAGATGCTGAAACGTCAAATATCCCTCTGGATTCCGGATATTTTAGGAATATGACAAATGAACATTTACTTGATGATAACAAAAACTATCAAAAATTAATATGCCAACTGCTATATAATGCAGTAAACACAAGATCTGATATATCAGCCAGTGTATCAGTACTTAGTCGAAGAATAAGTAAACCTAGAAATCAAGACTGGAATGAGTTAAGACGCGGTGTACGATAGTTGAAGTGTACGATTAATTTAAAATTAGCAGTTAGCAATAACAACGCCAAAGAATGTTTAGTCGGGTATTCAGACGCAGACTGGGCAGAATGTAGACAAGATTGAAAGTCGAATAGCGGATTTGTTTTTAAGTACAATGGCGGGCTCATAAGCTGGGAAATCCAGGAAACAAACCTGTGTCCCGTTGTCTACAACTTAATCTGAATTTGTTGCTCTATGTGAAGCGAGTCAGGAAGCATTATGGATTCGAAAGGTTTTTGATGATATAAACGCAAAGCAAGGTGATGCAACAACTATTTATGAAGTCAATCAAAGTTGTACAAGTCTCATCCAAAACAACAAGTTTAGTAATAGATCAAAGCACATTGATACAAAGTACAGCTTCATCAGAGATTTAAATGAAAAAGAAATCGTAAGATTTATTTATTGCCCTACGGAAGAAATGCAAGCAGATCTGATGACAAAGCCATTACATAAAATAAAAATCGAAAGAAATAGAAAGTTTTTGGGACTTGTTGCTACGGTAGAAATTGAGGAGGAGTGTTGAAGAAATACATACATATTATTTATCACTGTAGAACTAAGTTTATTGTGTACACTCTGTACACACTGATATTATGTTTTATAAAAATGGTTAAGTCACGCCTATTTTTACCGTATCTCTTTGAAATATTTTGTGTTCAATATCTATGTAACTCTCTCTCTTATAAAGTTTCTTGAATAAAACACATGTGGCTACAAGAGAGTTTAAACATTCTCAACAGTTCCTTTTATTTGTTCTCAGAAAATTACCGTCTTTTGAGCGTGACAATAATTCCAGACTATCACCATATGTAGATCGATGCCGTTTCCTGGATCTTAAATCTTTGAGTGCTACTGTACTGACATTCTGTCTGTGATACTCTAAAGCAATTAATAAACCACTATGCTTATCTTAGTTCTGTTCAGACTTTTTTTTATTTTAACAACAATTTCATTTAAGTGTTTCAGGCGTATCTAAATTACATTGGGAGCAGCAGCTTGATTGTTTCCAAAAAATAAAATATCTTTACCAAATCGGATGAGTTATCCAACCAAAAGACAAACAAACTGTTGCCTAACTTCAACTTGTCAATCGAAATGAAAAACACAAATTACACAATTTAAAAACAAATATTTTCCAACCTTAATTGAAAAATTCCTAAACCATTCTTTATGTACATAGACTCAAATTGAAAAGACGAATGAAAATAAAATTTATTCAATGGCCCAATACAGCTCTACATACATAAATCAATCAATCATGGTTACATAAAAATAAAATTTATTATTTGTACAAAAAATAATTTGGTTCTTTCACTGCCGCCACCGCCGCTTGACTACCATAAACATAGAATCATCATACCATGTATATATTTCCTACGATAAGTCAATCAATCATTTTGGTTTGGTGTATTGATTTTAGAAAGATTATTGATTTTATGTTTTTTCAGCCCTTCAATTGCTTCATATGCATGCAGATTTGTAATGTAATTTTGTGTATAAGGATAATGGAATATTTTTTTAATTCGTTTTTGTTGTTTTACACAAATTTTGCTTTTTTGTATTTTCTTTAATTACAAAACGGAAATAATTTAATTTTTTATTTTATGAAACTTCCTAATTTCCTTACACCGGAACATTCAAAAAAACCTTTTTTTTTTTTGTATTTTGTACAGTTTCTTGTGCTTTTGTTAATTTTTTGGAGCAAATCGAAATAAAACTGAAAAACTATGGAAAAAATAAATCAAAATTAAATGTTTTTGTTGTATAAGGATAAATAACCATTTTCTTTGCTATAATACTGTACATAATGAATGAAAACCATAAAAATAAATTAGAATATTCTATGTGGAGATTGTTTGTATACGATGAATAGACTCCGATTTAAATGTAGTGAAAAAATTTGCGAATATATTTTAACCTTTTTTTCCCCAGCCTATAGATGAAAAGTTGAGCAAATGGAATAAAATAAAATTTTCACGACTTTTAAATCTGAGTTTACAAATTTTTAGTCTCTCTAACGCTCGTTTTATATTTTATATAAATTGATAGAACTTCCGCATAAAATGAAATATTTTTTTCACTATTACAGTATTTTATTTTTTGGGTATGTGTGTTGAGGGTTATGTGGAACTTATGGTCAATAAAATATTGTAAATTATGATACGGTTCTGATGGGAATTTGTGTGATATTTATAAATTTATTGGTTTGGACAAGGTTTTTTTGTGTCTGTGTGTGTGTGTAAATATGCGGGTTCAAAGGACTACAAATTTATTTTTATTAGATGTGGTTTGTATAAAATGTATAGATGAGATTTTAGATGGAAACATTTTTGTAGCCATAATAATGCATGATGAAAGACGCTGAAACGGAGGGATTTTATTGTGAAAGAATGAAATTGATTTTAAGAGTATTGGGTTGGAAGAGTAAATATTGGGATATATTCTACCGATTGTGGATCAATTTGTGAAGTGAGTTAGTGAAACTGGATTGTTATTTTAATATTGCAGCTGTTGCTCAGAATGTGTCTGAGCATCCATCAACATCAATACGCCAGCGTGTTCAAAAATTGAACATTTCACGCAGTTTTGTGATGAGAATTTTGCTTAAAGACCTCGGTATGATGACGAACATACTTCAATTAGTACAGGAGCTGAAGCAAATTGATTATCCGCAACGTGTTCGGTTCGCTGATTGGGCTGTGGAACGTTTGGAAGAAAAAGAGCATTTTTATAGAAAAATCATCTTTTCCGACACCCTGTTAAAGTTAGCAGAAAGTTTCCAGCCGAAAGTCAAAAGTCGATAATGCAGATTATGTTATTGAAATTTCAGCCGAAAATAAATCAGCCTCTAGAGTGTTATGTCTGGAGATGGATTGCATTGATGTGACATGCCCATAGCTATCGCAGGACAAATATTCAGTTCAAGTTTCCCGTGGGAAATCTCGGAAAATTCAAAAAAGTTTCCAGCCGAAAGTAACATTGAGCTATTGACAAATCACATCAATGCAATCCATCTCCAGACATAACACTCTAGATGCTGATTTTATACAAATTTTCTAATAATTTTTGGAAAATCGAATTTTCCGAGATTTCCCACGGGAAACTTGAACAGAATTTTTTCATTCGATAACTATTAACAAATCACATAAAAACGATTCGACTTCAGATATATACTCTAGAGGCTGATTTTATTCCAATTTTGTATATTCTTCTGATTTTCCGATATTTTCTACGAAGCAAAGTTTTACACGTAAATTTATTTACAAAAAGTTTTATTTAAATCCGCATGTATCCTATTTACTTTCTTTTGGATGATAACTACTAAATTTTTTATTTTCGGCTGGAATGTTATAGCATAATCTGCATTATCGACTTTTCACTTTCGGCAGACAACTTTCGGCTAACTTTAACAGTATTTTTCCGACTAAGCTTAGTTTCACCTCCAAGGCTATATCAACAAGCAAAATTGTTGCATTTGGGGCTCAGAAAATCCACACGTAACGATTAAGAAGCCGATGCATCTACAACGAGTGACTATTTCTCAGCAGTGGCTCAGAAAATCCACACGTAACCATGGAGAAGCCGATGCATTCACAACGAATAACTGTTTGGTGAGGATTTTGGACCGAGCGTTACCGAGCCAAGAAAAACGAGTTTTTGTTACCCAGAATTCAAAAGGAGGGCAAACACGACATTTAGTACCAAAGGCGCAACTTGCCACAAAGCAAAAAACCGCTTTGAAAAATATTCATTCGTCTTTAAACTTAGAGCCAAATTAAATTCCAAGCGTTAGATGAACCACCCTTTATATTCATTTTGGTGATTAAGAGTAAGAGGCTGAGAGGCGCCTTTAGGTGCGCACCTCTAAAAGTAACCTCATTTTTTTATTTGTTCGATGTTTTCTATATTGAGTCTAAATGTCACACCAAACTTTTCTTACTCCACAATAAGGGAGGTTTGTAAGAATAAGGTGCCGTCGAATTTCTAATGCGATTTTAGTTAAAAACTGCTTCTTGATCTTTTGGAGCAAAAAACCTAAGATGTTGAAGTATTCTTCGATTAAATACTAATATTGATAAATATTTTAAAAGTAACTTGCTTAAATTTATGGTTTACTAGCAATTTAAAGAAATTACAGTTTGAAAAGTAGATCCAACCTTTTTTGGATCTAAAAAGATAAATCTTCGAATACGGTGACGAACGTCAGGAAAAAAATGAAACACTTGTTACAAGAGCTAAACGCAGATTAGCGTGTAGAACAAATTTTTATTGATGTTTATTGTAACAAGTTGGTAGACCAACTCATGTTAAATATAGGATTTTAAGTTATTATAGCTTCTGACGGAATTTTAATTATTTGCAATAGGAATAACTTGTTTTTTTTAAATTAATTACTACATTACGAATTGCTTAAAAAACAAATTTAATAAATTTTGAATTATAGCAGTTGAGATTTATCATTTTCCCCACCTTGAAAGTATGAACTTTCAACATCTGTTGTTGGTAGTGGACAGATTTTGGTGATCCCTCTTTTCAATGTTCCCTTCGCTGTTTTCACAGTGACAACTCGAATTTAATTATCTGCACCGGGCTGAATGTTCATAATACGTCCCATTTTCCATGTTAGTGGTGACTAGCCCGTCTTCTCTAATAACTACAACTAATTTTAATGTTGGGTTCCATCTGTTGCCACATATATCTTTTTTGTAACTGTGTTAAATATTCCTAGCTCCAACGTAACCAAAAATATTGGTAAATCTGAGTTTGAAGCCGGCAGCGTTTTATTGATGTTGATACCTTGTCAATTATTGGTTCGGGAATTAAGTTGTCTTCCAAATAAAAAATGTCCCGGAGATAAGGCTTGCAAAGCATCTGGACTTTCGTTTAGTGGAGTAGGTGGACGCGAATTCAAAACCCCTTCGATTTGTTTGATGGTTGTGTTCAGTTCTTCGAAGGTGAGGGATGAAGTTCCTATTATTCGTTTCGTATAAAATTTGGCTGACTTCACTGCAGCTTCATACAATCCTCCGAAGTTCGGTGAACCAGGTGGCGCAAAGTGCCATTTAATTTGATTTTGTTGTGTGACTTCTGTAAGCTGATACAACTCATGTAGTTGGTTATTAGCTCCAACAAAATTTGTGGCAATATTGAAAATAAATTAGAGTAGGACGCGAGCACAGCAGCTAACAAGGCTCTAGAGCCAGCATGAGCCATTCGTTTATGATAATAATTTATTAAACTGATTGTGAGAAAATGTGAGGATGGCAGCACAATAGGATGTATAACATCATATGATAGCAAAGATTGTTGAAGACGCCCGCCAACTCGAATTAAATTATTATTGTCCCTAAATACTGACAAAGATTTTAAACGACTTTTTTTAGGAATCGGTTTACCAGAAATAAGAGCCTTGATCTCTGAACTAAAACATTGTGATTGTACCAGCTTCACAATTATAACTGTAGCGATTCGCAACTCTTCCACCGTTAGGGGCCCTAGCCCTCTATTAGATTTTATAAGTTTTGGATTCGTCTTAAATCGAAGAAGATAACAAATGACATTTCGGAATGACAAATAATTATTTTTGAATTTAATAATATCTAATATGCTCTCGGATTGAACTGAAGTTAATTCCGATTTATGATTACGTTGTTCTGGAATATCAATGCTGTTTAAGTCGAAATGATTTGGAAGGTTTGGTATATTGCAAGTGTATAAAAATCAAGGACCTTTGAACGACACCTTATGATTTATCAGTTCATTTGGGAGTACGCCCCTAGAGACAATATCAGTCTTTTTTGACTCAATATGTTGCCAATCCTGACTTGTAGTTGTATTTTGAATTTTTGCAACACGGTTGGCTACAATAGTTTTTAAGTAAGATGATGGCTTATTAATCCAGAAAAGCACGATAGTTGAATCACTGTAATAATATATTTGTTTTATTTCGAAAATTAGATTTGGCCTTATTTGTTCCATCCGCTCAACTAATAAACAAGCAGCTGACAGCCCTAAACGGGGAAGCGACCATTTTTTTAATGGAGCCACGCATGATTTTGAACATAAAAGATTAACAATTACTTCACCTGAATTAGTTTCACATTGTGTGTAAATAACAGCACCATAGGCGCGTTCACTGGCATCACACAAAACAGTGCAACGTTATGGCAATGGGATAAACGCCTTCGAATATATGCCGCGGAATTGTGATCTTGTTAAGCTCGTGCAATTATTCTCTATATTTCAACCATGACGTGGCAATGTGCTGAGAGGCTGATGCATCTCAATCAATTTTTAATCGCCATAATTTTTGCATATAGAGTTTCCCAAGAATTACTGTTTCCGATGCGAGACCAAGTCGATATTATTTGCCGTTTTGTAACTGACCCAGGTTTACCATCTAGATTGGCATGAAATTTAAATGAATCATCTATCGGTTGCCAATATAAACCAAAAGTTTTACATATTCACAATTATCAAGCGTATGAAGTGGTTCATGTTGGTCAGCGGTCAGGTGGAATTGATTCCAATAATTTGGTACTATTACTACACCATTTATGCAAATTCATGCCAGCCCGAGAATGATTTTAGAAAGACCTTGGTTAGCGGAAAATGGTTACCATCATCATCAACCAGTTGCCTTAAGCATCTAGTAGCCAAATATGGTGCAGACGCTATACCATATGTTATTGTATTGAGACGATAAAAATTTAATGGTTCATCAAGTTGATTGCGCCATACTATTAACTGGAACATACAATCATTCAGATCAAAATAAATTTATCGGTATATTTTAATAATATCTGCACTGAAAACATAACTATATGATCGAAATCTGACTAAAAAAAGGCGAATCGCCATTGACTTAGAATTTCCAAGTACATTTGGATGTTTTAAAAATGGTAATTTTACAATATACTGCCCATAACTATTACGTTTGACGTTAGCAATAAAATGTTTTTCACATAGCGAGTTTTGATAATTAGGCTCTCGGATTTCGTTAACGCCCTCTAATTCCCAAATCCATTTTAATTGCTCATTCAATTCTTGAGAATCGTTAAATTTTACTAGATTGCAATAAAAACTACCTTGCAAAATTTCACCTGAATAAGCCTTCCCAGAAACTACCCAACCTAAATGTGTGTTGTGTTATATTGGTAGATTTTTCTACAGCTTAATTTGACTAACAGATAGTAAGCTATAATAAATATCTGGCTCTAAAAGTAAGTCAATCGGTTGTGGGGTATTGAAGTGTGGATCAGCAGGTACAATGTTTTTTGGTATTTTTCAGTTTTCAATATTAACGAACCTTGAAGGCTGATATCCGGTAATTTTAGGTAGTGTAAATAACTCCAGCTGAGTGGAAAAATTAGTTATACAGGATTGCAACGTCACCTTATATTTCTTGTTACATGTAATAGAACCACCTTCTATTCCTACGATGCACACATTGGTTATAGCGCTTTCAAGACCTAACTTGTTGGCTAGCAGTTCTGTCACTAAGCTTATCTGAGAAGCCGAATCAAATAAAGCGCGACATGTTACGGGTTTATTATGTTTATTAGGAATTTTAACAATTGCAGTAGCAAGAAATACCAAATGTAATAAACTATTTTCACTTCTAGTGGAAGATAATGATAGAATTTGAGTATTAAAAGCAATCGCCGAAAATTGTGTGGAAGAATTACCTTCAGTTTCTTTTTCAACTGTGGATGCCACTAATTTGGATTAAGAAGTGTGAATTAACGAATGATGTTTCAAAGAAAATTTCTTACATGTTTCCAAATTGGAGACTGCGTTTGGATACCTCTAGCAATCAATCTTCAGGAGATAATGTTAGAAGTTTAGTACACCAAAAAATTGAATGTCTGGGCTTATTACAAAAGCTACACAAGTAGGTTTGTGACGTAATAAAAGAAGAATCTTTTTGCGCTGGTTGCCTGGGCGAATATCTTTTCCCAAAATCCTTTTGGGATTGTGAGACTTGGGGTAGCGCTTTTTGCGGCTGATTAGACAGAGTCTAACATCTTTGATTCAAAAAAATAAATAAATCTGCTAACGATGCAATGCGAGTAGGAGCAGCTTCATCATCCTATTTGGAACGGATATCAGGGTCTAATTTAGAATAGATTATATGAGTCCATAAATCATCCCAATGTTCTGTGGGGTATTGTAACGTTGCTAGAGCACGCAGGTGTGCATTAACGTATCAATCAGCTTACGTATTTTAAATGCAGATGGATTTTCTATAGGTCGAATGTTAAAAATTAGCCGAATATGTTCTTGACAAATTAAACACCTATTATCAGATCATCTTGATTATAATTTAAGTTAACTCGAGAGATTCAATTGTTTTTGCAGCTGGCATTGGATAATAAACTTCTAAGATATTGGAATCTTGACACATTGTTTAACGACTGATTTCCATGAACCAATGTATTAAAGGTTTCATAGAACTCAAGCCATTTCGTTATATCACCTGAAAATCGTTTAAGTTCAATTTTAGGTAATTTAACAATAGAAAAAGAATTGTTTTCAATATGTTCTTCCTGATTAACTTTAATTAACGGTTTTTGCTTTTTAATAGCGACGTTAGTGTCTTTCGAAATCTCCTCTTCGTCGAGTTTTCCTATATTTAATTGAACGGAATTAAGTTGCGTAAAATAATTTTTTATACTAGCGAAGCGTAGCTCTAATTCAGTTAGACATGCATCCAGTAATTTATCAAGAACAAATGACTTAACCCGATTTAATTGTTCCAAAAGCACCGCTCTTTGATCAACAAGTTTTTTTAATTTTTTCATCAATTATATTAATTTTAGCGAACACGTGGTTATGAACAACACAATTATTAACTGTTTTAATGAAAACTGATAACGCCTTAAGTTTAATTGGTAAACGATCACAACCTTCACAAAATCAAAAATGTCTTCGAACCCGTAACAATTGAATAACTTCAAATATTCTCACAAGCAATTCACAAATGTATATAGAAACCGATTTTAAATGTAAAATAATTGTTGAATACTTATCGAAAAAGCTTGGCGACACAATCCTGTAGTGCTAACCTTGTGATTCCGAACCAATTTAATGGGCCTTGGTTGATGCAGCAATGTATTATCTCGAGGTTATAACTCAAAACGATGGTGAAGTATGCCTTGTGACGCTGACGACGGACGTGTTGAATGTAGAATAATTTTGCTTATATGCCGTGATGTCCAAATCCGTATTGAAAATTGCAGGTTTTACGGGAGATATCCCATTTCTGACACCAAAGAAAAGTAGATTCAAGCTTTTTTGGATCTAAAGACATAAATCTTCAAATACGGTGACGAACGTCAGGAAAAAAAATGAAACACTTGTTACAACAAATAAACGCAAGTTAGCGTGTAGAACAAATTTTTATTAATGTTTATTGTAACAAGTAGGATTCTTCATATTTTAGAGTTCTTGAATAATAGAATAAATAGAATGCCCCAATTTCCTTGGTGTATTAATTTCATGCTTTTAAAAATTTGATATAGCAGATGCTTTTAATGATGCTATCATTCTTCATGACTTATGTATATGACGAAAGCTGGGAAAGCAATCGGCACGTTATATATTTAATAATCGAAGCTTAACTTCCTGTAAACTATCATCAAAATAATTCGGATCTTTATACTAACCTGATGCCGCACATAAGTCTCGTTTCAAAAAGTCGGTTTAATAAAAAGTCATAAACGAAACAAATATTCAATCCAAATTTAGACTTTTTTAAATACTCTAACATGACAAGCTCGGTATATAATCAGTTTCAGGCTCAGAAAAATTCCGATTATTTGTTGGGAAAAGATAACATCGTTCTGATATATTGAATAAAATCGGCACCTCATGCGGTGATAACGTCTTACACTGTATGTTCATAAAGTGAGAGACACTAAATTTTACCGTAGGTCGTGGGCAACTTGTCAACAATAAACAGTACCTTTAATTTAAATACATGATTGCTTAGGTTGGTCCTTAACCTTCATATATCATGCTTAATATTATCGCAATGACGACATTAGGCAGCTAGGAAAGCCACCAAGCGAAGTTCTGATTTCAAACGATTTAAATGCTTGAACCACTGTAGCGACCAATCGGAGCAGTTCTTGTGTAAATTTTTCCGTTAAGAAACTGTGGTTGATAATTTATTTTAAATTAAAATAATTAATCTCTACATAAATTTTAATTAAAATTACAAACTACCAAAAAACGTTTAACAACGTTTATTGCAAGAAAACGAAAGAAGATTATATGCTGATTTTTTAGTATGTCTAACGAAACTAAATGGGAAAAATGGTAACAAAAACGATGAACATGGAAGCAAATTCTAAAATTGGTTTTCTTCAGTGGCCATTTTGAAAAAAAAAAGAAATCAGAGATGGTACCATTTTTATAATTATTTTTCAATCAATATTTATTTATTTGTATATACAGGGTGGCTGATGAAAGCCGCTACCAAAAAAAAATTGAATAACTTTTTTTCTATTCAATGAATCTAGTTAATTTTTTTTTTATTTTGCAGATTGACTTTTACATTTAACAAAAATGGATAACTGGGACACTGAAACAAGAATTTGGATTGTCCGCCGCTATCACGCTCTGGAGTCCGTAGTTTCGGTTCAAAGAGAGTACAGGCGCACGTTTGGCGGCAATCCTCCGAGCAGATGGACCATAATGAGACTTGTAAACAATTTTGCCGAGCATGGGACAGTCAACAGAAGACCTTACCATCGAAACCCTTCAGTTCGAACGGAGGAAACAATCGCTGCTGTAGCTGCTGCCATACAAAACAATCCACGTGTTTCGACAAGAAGCTTATCTGCTCAAATGGGTATAAGCAGACAGTCATTACAGTCAATTATGCACAAAGATTTGGACTTATTCCCATATAAAATTCAATTGGCCAACAAACTGAACGCTGCAGACTTGCCGATTCGCTTGGAATTTTGCCAGAAGATGCTTCAAATGGTGGAAGAGGATGGAAACATGTTGAACTGTCTTTTCATGTCTGACGAGGCCCATTTCGATTTAAACGGCAACATAAACAAACAAAATTGTCGAATATGGAGTGCTTCCAACCCACAGTTACTCCATGAGACGGAATTGCATCCACTTCGTGTCACAGTGTGGTGTGCAGTTTCATCACGCTGCATTGTCGGGCCGTACTTCTTCGAAGAAAACGGTCACACCGTTACGGTTACTGGAGACCGTTACTTGAGCATGTTGAGAGAGTTTTTCTATCCAGAATTACGCCGAAGGAGAATTTCTTTCAACTCTGTGTGGTTTCAGCAAGATGGTGCAGCTCCTCACATAGCCCAACCTGTTATGACAGAATTGCGACGAAAATTTCCCAATAAACTGATAAGCAGAAACTCCACATTCCGTTGGCCACCCAGGTCGCCTGACCTTACTGCACCTGACTTTTTCTTGTGGGGTTATTGCAAACAGGAAGTCTACAAAGCAAAACCAACAAATTTGAATGAACTAAGGCAATCCATTCGAGAAACAATTGCGGCTATTCCTGTCTCAACTCTCCAAGCAGTAATGAACAACTTTTTGGTAAGATGCCGCACATGCATCAACGAGCAGGGGGGGTATTTAAATTCCATTATTTTTAAAACTAATTAAGTTATATTTAATAAAATTGAATGAGCTTTAACATGAATAAAAGAAAAATGAATTCCATACACTGAAAAAAAAATTATTTGAGTTTCTTAATGTAGCAAAATTCATCAGCCACCCTGTATCAAGGAGCAATAATTATATATCTTTATATATTAATGAACCCAATAATTGCCTAGTTTTTTTTTTCTATAGCAATAAATACAACAGCAAGTGTATGAAATTTCTAAATATTGGTCACCCTGTAACTTAAAAAACAACAACAACAACAATAATATTTTCCAAAAATTCTTTGTATTTACTCATTTACTCAGTGGCAGGCATTTAAGACATAAAAATCATAAAAATAAAACATGACTTTCAGTCCAATATAAAGAATTTGTGATTTCACGTATTTTTCTCCACACATACATAATAGCTTTTGTTTTATATTACATATTATTATACGACGTTGCCGTAATGTAAATTGTTGTTGTCTTTTTCATGTATTTTTTGCTTTATATTCCATAGTTAAAATCTAAACCAAATTATATTAGTGTCAAATTTTTTATTGCGATACTTTATCGATGTGAAGAAAAAGGAAAAGTACACAACCAGCTGAGACCGTAATAGGAAAAATGAATTAATAAGTAAAGTCCGTCTAACACGAAACGAAAGATATGTCACAACATCCCACCCCTGATCTTTTATCACTCAAATTCCTTCAATATTAATTCCGGTAATAATTTTCTGTACTTGTTATACCTACCTAAGCAACTATTTTTTTTTATAATGAAAGACTCACAACTCAAAACTTCAAACTCAAAATTAATGGATGAAACCACTGCACTTAGTGTCACATTTACACAATACCAACACTTTACTGAATTGACACCACCTCTATATTTCGTTTTTGATGTAACCTGTACAATTTTATTATTTTCTATTTTTACACATATATTTTTCTGAATGCACCTAACAGTTGCCGGGCTTGAAACCCCTCAATGTCATAGTTTAAACATCATTTTCTAGATTGGTATGATTTTTATGCCAAAATGATGGAAGATCTGATTGCGACCAATGGTGCCTCCTAACATTATTTGGTTTGGTTGTTGAATCGTGATTGGTGGCTGAAGCGTGAAAGAACATTATTTCATAATTGAAGTTCACAGTATTTTATAGTTAAAAAATATGATAAATGACTTTCTAGTTGGTACAGAAGTATTGAAGAAATCAGATGAAAATACTGTGTAGATGTTACATTTCATTAAAAATGTGTGAATTGTTCGTTATGCCGAAATTTATTTCCGTCACCAGTTTTAATAATAAAAGTCTTATACCGTAAACAGACTGCATTTTAATAAAACCGATTTAGTGAATTTTTCGAGATTAGTCGCGGTGTCTCAACCTCAATTTAGCTAATCCCTTTGTTTTTGCATATAATACTTAAACTAGTTTAGCTTAATCGGATTTATTAAATCCTAGCCTGCCTAGTGTATTAGAATGGGGTATTTCCTTGACTAATTTAGTTTCCCTTTATTTTCTGTTTTCAGTTTCATTCAGAAACCATTTTATAATATAATTTTTGAAGTTTCTAATTTCTTTGCGTTCAACAGAAATATAATCCGCCTAATGACCTATTGCACAAATAAAGGTCAACCAAGTCGTTCGACTCGTAAAAAGAATAGTAAGGGCAAAAATGTTTCGGTAAACGCAGTGTCGCTTGAGTTGTTAATGTACTATACACTGTGGTATTATCATCTTTATCATCTGGAATACTTTCTGAATGATTTATAGAATATTGTTTATATTGAGAGAAGCAAAGAGAAAATACTCTGTGTGTTTGCACAATATATGTACCGGCGTAATAAGTGGGTATCATAAGTACTTTTAACTTTATTAAACTACCTATTTTGATTTTATTGATACTCTGTATATATTGTTTTGGTATATAATATTAGTAAGCAGGTGAGGTATCTTAAATACATTTCTAGCAGCAATGTATGAAATAACCACTTATCTATTGAATTTAAGTCAAAATTGTGGAGGCTTTTATTAATGGCGTCGAATCTGGTTCGATTGACAATAAAAATATTCTGGAAATTCCACTCCATTTATTTTTTATGTAATTTTAAAATCTGAACAATCCTAGAAAACCCGATACAAATTCAATGTAAGTATCAATTGCAGCTAGCTTGTAGTGTAAAATACTTATATTGCATAAAACAGCAGTGTCGTTTATCGTTGTAAACCTAACATAATAAACATTTATTTTGCCTTTGCTTTATATTTTAGTAAAATTTCAACAATTAAATTTAAGTATAGGCTTAATACGAAAAGAAAACCTTTTGAATTTATTACTGAACGGGAACTACACACCAGGATTCAGAGATATCGATTTAAAAAAATTTCGTGACCATCCTTCCGCAGTCATACATTTTTTATTTTATTTATTTGGCCTTTCATTCTCTCAAATATTGATAGTTTTGAATCCATTCAAGTCTAGAGTAGAAGTTGTTTAAGTGGAAGGGAAGGCAGCTAAACAGACTTTCTGAAAAACGGGACCAAAAATTGCTTTTTTTCTATTGATTGTTTACAATGTTTAAAATCAATTGTAGCATTGCGTGGGGGGTAATATTTTCCAACACTTTTTATTTTTATTATTGGAGGGCCATGCGGGCGATCAGCTACTTCGCACTGCGACCTAAAAGATCTATTGTGCTGGACCCTGCTTAATTATCCGTTCAGTCAATATTCAGGTTCTTAATGAACCTGACAATACTGCCTCCCGGTACGTGATACATACTATCTGGGCTTATTGCTCCCTCCTAGATGTTTACTACAGCATGTAGTTCCAGTAGAAAGACGGTAGCATTGGAGCCCAAGGACTTCGAGAGGGTTGTTCCACTCCCGTATATTCCTAGTCCTGCCCCGTATTCCGTTTGATTTTACTCTTACGAGTTGCTAAGAACTGCAAATCGCCTGTAGGTCACCCAGCTTTACTACAGAAAGGCTAAATAAAACTGGAGGGTGCCTGGTATCCAGAGTTCGCATATTTTGGACTGATTAACCTATCACCCATTCATCCATCGGCATATGCTGTTCCACCTTAGATTAGGTTTTTTTTGTAAAGGTTTTCTCCTTTAGCGCCGTACTTTAGCCTGTGCCAAATGGCCGAAAATGTGCCAAATGGCCTTAGTTACCAGTGGTTGTCACGAGGAGGCAGCAAGTACACTTGCGAATTGTAAAGATGTACCCCTTTCACAATTATTCTTATCATGCAGCTGTCTAATATATGACCAGAACAGTTCACGTGATGCGCACCCTACTGGAAGGATACTTCCAACACTTAATACACCTTTAAAATTCCAACAATTGTACCATAGGTATTCGTAGGTCAAAGTGAATAGGTTATCGCGTAATATGGAATAAACATGTCTAAATTTATCTAAAATCCTTTGCAAATGGCAAATAATATCGTCAATATTAAAAAAATCTTTTCATTTTATGAAATTTTATTGATTGAAATTTCAAGAACATGTAATATTTATGAGTTATTAAAGGCCGGGTAAAAGGTTGAAGAGAGAGCGGTAAGAGATATAAAAAATGTAAGACTGTCACTATGTGAAAAGGAGGTGGGACAAAGATAATTTAAAATTCTTCAATGTCGAGGTTAAGAAATGGCGAATGCGATTTTGATGGCGGTTAAACACGCCTCGGTTCTAAATATTCTGCCATTAATCGAGGATATGTGGTTTGGCGGCTTGAGGGTAGAGGATTTAAGTTGCCATGATCAATTATGATATTGAGGTACCTTGCTCAAAATAACGAAATTTTTTTGTAAAATGTAAATGATTGGTCCAAACAATATTTTTTTTTTTTTTTTTTTCAAATTGCTGTTTGTCTTGACCCCTACAACTTCATTGACATCATTCTATAGTGACATAAATATTTAATATATTTTGATAATTTATATCAAAACAACAATCACTAGAAATTATTGTGCGGATTGTGAAGACACTCGTCTAAGCCAAATTACAAGAAATTACCCCTACCTCATTTATGCCTTGTTTACACCAAAATGTATTCGAAAATTGGACCAAATTAAGGCGTGCCGCTAAGCAAAATCGTGAAGATTTTTATTAATAACATCGAATCGGCTCGATTGACAATAGAAATATTCTGGAAATTTCACTTCGTTTTTGTTTTACTTTACCTTCATTCAACATCAGGTGCCAGTATTTATGTAGTGACATAATCATTCAAAAGTAAACCTAATTATTCTCATTATGAATATTCGAGTACCCCAATGGTTCGCCTAAATGCTGATAATTATACTAATTTATACAATCTAAACTAAGATACTCTAGTACAAATTACTCTGTTCTAGTAACTTCCATTCTAACCTAGGTGTTACCGTAACAAAATTTTGTTTTAAATTTTTACGAGCCACCGGCTCGTCATGGGAATTAGTGAGCGAAATGTTTTTAGTTATAATCATTTTAGGTATAAAAACCCAAATTTTGTTTAGATTACCGTAGCGGCGACTAGAATCTCTCTCCTAACAATTCCTTGGTATTTTTAAGTTCTTGCAGAAGAGGAAAAAATGTGTGGCAATAGCTTTAATTTTTGGTTATGTCAAATTGACATTTTCTCAGTATTTAATGCCATTCAATCACTAAGCAAAATTAAATTGAGTCAATTTGTATCACCACATCCAGGTGAAATTGTTAAATACTTTGACATCATCTCTGAAATTTTTATCTACTAAACACTTTTTAATAAATCGAGCTTGGTGAAAATTTACTGCGGGAATAAAAGCCATGTATTTTAATATTGGTTAAGCCACTGTTGGTTTCTACAAAAGTGTTTTAATTTTGAGGTATGTGACAGTTTGCGAATATCTAATTAGGGTGTGGAACGTAATCTTTTTGTTAATCCTGATTTCAATTTTTTTTAATAAATAATTTCTAATGTTTCGTTTTCACCAAAGTTTTCCAATTACAAATATTTAAGCCTCTGTCATTCTACGAGTACAGTAAACCCGTTGACAAATAGTTCCGACAAAGTTTACGATTATCAAGGGTTCAGAATGGTTCAAAAAATTTTAATATATTATTTATTTTCTTTTAAATTTAAAATACCGAAGCGAAAATGTGGTAGAATTATGCCGGTGAAGAACATAGCAACAAAATATAACAAATTTCTCGTATACGTAACGTATACGTATTTATATGCAGTGGTAATACAAATTATACGCCTGAATGTGGATAAAGAATGAAATTACCTAACTTTATAATCCAATTCAGTAACGAATTTTGTTCAATAAAGAAACCAAACAAGATTTGTCCTTAGTATGCACTTGATGTAAACATTATCAAATGGTTGGTCCCTGGGGTCGGCCACATAAATAACAAGCAATATTTGCATAAAATGTTGTACGACATTCCGCCGACGAAATTTGTTCGACAAAAATCAAAAGTCCCAAAGACAAATGGTTTTTATAGAATGTTTGTAGTATGCACTTGATGCAAACATTATCAAATGGTTGGTCCCTGGGGTCGGCCACATAAATAACAAGCAATATTTGCATCAAATGTTGTACGACATTCCGCCGACGAAATTTGTTCGACAAAAATCAAAAGTCCCAAAGACAAATGGTTTTTTTAGAATGTTTGTAGTATGCACTTGATGCAAACATTATCAAATGGTTGGTCCCTGGGGTCGGCCACATAAATAACAAGCAATATTTGCATCAAATGTTGTACGACATTCCGCCGACGAAATTTGTTCGACAAAAATCAAAAGTCCCAAAGACAAATGGTTTTTATAGAATGTTTGTAGTATGCACTTGATGTAAAAATTATGAAATGGTCGGTCCCTGAGGTCGGCCATATAAATAACAAGCAATATTTGCATCAAATGTTGTACGATATTCCTCCGACGAAATTTGTTCAACAAAAATCAAAAGTCCCAAGGTCAAATGATTTTTCTCGTATATTCGTAGTATTCACTTGATGTAAAAATTATCAAATGGTCGGTCGTTGGGGTCGGCCATATAAATAACAAGCAATATTTGCATCAAATGTTGAACGACATTCCGCCGACGAAATTTGTTTAATTAAAATCAAAAGTCACAAAGTCAAATGATTTTTGTCGAATGTTTGTAGTATGCACTTGATGCAAAAATTATCAAATGGTTGGTCCCTGGGGTCGGCCATATAAATAACAAGCAATATATTATTTGCATCAAATGTTGTACGATATTCCGCCAACAAAATTTGTTCAACAAAAATCAAAAGTCCCAAGGTCAAATGATTTTTCTCGAATATTCGTAGTATGCTCTTGATGTAAAAATTATCAGATGGTAGGTCGTTGGGGTCGGCCATATAAATAACCAGCAATATTTGCATCAAATGTTGTACGATATTCCTCCGACGAAATTTGTTCAACAAAAATCAAAAGTCCCAAGGTCAAATGTTTTTTCTCGAATATTCGTAGTATGCACTTGATGTAAAAATTATCAAATGGTCGGTCGTTGGGGTCGGCCATATAAATAACAAGCAATATTTGCATCAAATGTTGAACGACATTCCGCCGACGAAATTTGTTTAATTAAAATCAAAAGTCACAAAGTCAAATGATTTTTGTCGAATGTTTGTAGTATGCACTTGATGTAAAAATTATCAAATGGTTGGTCCCTGGGGTCGGCCATATAAATAACAAGCAATATAGTATTTGCATCAAATGTTGTACGATATTCCGCCAACAAAATTTGTTCAACAAAAATCAAAAGTCCCAAGGTCAAATGATTTTTCTCGAATATTCGTAGTATGTACTTGATGTAAAAATTATCAAATGGTTGGTCCCTGGGGTCGGCCGTATAAATAACAAGCAATATTTGCATCAAATGTTGTACGATATTCCTCCGACGAAATTTGTTCAACAAAAATCAAAAGTCCCAAGGTCAAATGATTTTTCTCGTATATTCGTAGTATTCACTTGATGTAAAAATTATCAAATGGTCGGTCGTTGGGGTCGGCCATATAAATAACAAGCAATATTTGCATCAAATGTTGAACGACATTCCGCCGACGAAATTTGTTTAATTAAAATAAAAAGTCACAAAGTCAAATGATTTTTGTCGAATGTTTGTAGTATGCACTTGATGCAAAAATTATCAAATGGTTGGTCCCTGGGGTCGGCCATATAAATAACAAGCAATATAGTATTTGCATCAAATGTTGTACGATATTCCGCCAACAAAATTTATTCAACAAAAATCAAAAGTCCCTAGGTCAAATGATTTTTCTCGAATATTCGTAGTATGCACTTGATGTAAAAATTATCCGATGGTAGGTCGTTGCGGTCGGCCATATAAATAACAAGCAATATTTGCATCAAATGTTGCACGATATTCCTCCGACGAAATTTGTTCAACAAAAATCAAAAGTTCCAAGGTCAAATGTTTTTTCTCGAATATTCGTAGTATGCACTTGATGTAAAAATTATCAAATGGTCGGTCGTTGGGGTCGGCCATATAAATAACAAGCAATATTTGCATCAAATGTTGAACGACATTCCGCCGACGAAATTTGTTTAATTAAAATCAAAAGTCACAAAGTCAAATGATTTTTGTCGAATGTTTGTAGTATGCACTTGATGCAAAAATTATCAAATGGTTGGTCCCTGGGGTCGGCCATATAAATAACAAGCAATATATTATTTGCATCAAATGTTGTACGATATTCCGCCAACAAAATTTGTTCAACAAAAATCAAAAGTCTTAAGGTCAAATGATTTTTCTCGAATATTCGTAGTATGTACTTGATGTAAAAATTATCAAATGGTCGGTCGTTGGGGTCGGCCATATAAATAACAAGCAATATTTGCATCAAATGTTGTACGATATTCCTCCGACGAAATTTGTTCAACAAAAATCAAAAGTCCCAAGGTCAAATGATTTTTCTCGTATATTCGTAGTATTCACTTGATGTAAAAATTATCAAATGGTCGGTCGTTGGGGTCGGCCATATAAATAACAAGCAATATTTGCATCAAATGTTGAACGACATTCCGCCGACGAAATTTGTTTAATTAAAATCAAAAGTCACAAAGTCAAATGATTTTTGTCGAATGTTTGTAGTATGCACTTGATGCAAAAATTATCAAATGGTTGGTCCCTGGGGTCGGCCATATAAATAACAAGCAATATAGTATTTGCATCAAATGTTGTACGATATTCCGCCAACAAAATTTGTTCAACAAAAATCAAAAGTCGTAAGGTCAAATGATTTTTCTCGAATATTCGTAGTATGTACTTGATGTAAAAGTTATCAAATGGTTGGTCCCTGGGGTCGGCCATAAAAATAACAAGCAATATTTGCATCAAATGTTGTACGACATTCCGCCGACGAAATTTGTTCAACAAAAATCAAAAGTCCCAAGGTCAAATGATTTTTCTCGAATATTCGTAGTATGTACTTGATGTAAAAATTATCAAATGGTCGGTCCCTGGGGTCGGCCATATAAATAACAAGCAATATTTGCATCAAATGTTGTACGATATTCCTCCGACGAAATTTGTTCAACAAAAATCAAAAGTCCCAAGGTCAAATGATTTTTCTCGTATATTCGTAGTATTCACTTGATGTAAAAATTATCAAATGGTCGGTCGTTGGGGTCGGCCATATAAATAACAAGCAATATTTGCATCAAATGTTGAACGACATTCCGCCGACGAAATTTGTTTAATTAAAATCAAAAGTCACAAAGTCAAATGATTTTTGTCGAATGTTTGTAGTATGCACTTGATGCAAAAATGATCAAATGGTTGGTCCCTGGGGTCGGCCATATAAATAACAAGGAATAGAGTATTTGCATCAAATGTTGTACGATATTCCGCCAACAAAATTTGTTCAACAAAAATCAAAAGTCCCAAGGTCAAATGATTTTTCTCGAATATTCGTAGTATGTACTTGATGTAAAAATTATCAAATGGTTGGTCCCTGGGGTCGGCCATAAAAATAACAAGCAATATTTGCATCAAATGTTGTACGAAATTCCGCCGACGAAATTTGTTCAACAAAAATCAAAAGTCCCAAAGACAAATGGTTTTTATAGAATGTTTATGCAATTGATGCAAAAATTATCAAATGGTTGATCCCTGGGGTCGGCCACATAAATAACAAGCAATATTTGCATCAAATGTTGTACGACATTCCGCCGACGAAATTTGTTCAACAAAAATCAAAAGTCCCAAAGACAAATGGTTTTTATAGAATGTTTGTAGTATGCACTTGATGCAAACATTATCAAATGGTTGGTCCCTGGGGTAGGCCATAAAAATAACAAGCAATATTTGCATCAAATGTTGTACGATATTCCGCCAACAAAATTTGTTTAACAAAAATCAAAAGTCCCAAGGTCAAATGATTTTTCTCGAATATTCGTAGTATGTACTTGATGTAAAAATTATCAAATGGTTGGTCCCTGGGGTCGGCCATAAAAATAACAAGCAATATTTGCATCAAATGTTGTACGACATTCCGCCGACGAAATTTGTTCAACAAAAATCAAAAGTCCCAAAGACAAATGGTTTTTATAGAATGTTTGTAGTATGCACTTGATGCAAACATTATCAAATGGTTGGTCCCTGGGGTAGGCCATAAAAATAACAAGCAATATTTGCATCAAATGTTGTACGACATTCCGCCGACGAAATTTGTTCAACAAAAATCAAAAGTCACAAAGACAAATGGTTTTTATAGAATGTTTGTAGTATGCACTTGATGCAAACATTATCAAATGGTTGGTCCCTGGGGTAGGCCATAAAAATAACAAGCAATATTTGCATCAAATGTTGTACGATATTCCGCCAACTAAATTTGTTTAACAAAAATCAAAAGTCCCAAGGTCAAATGATTTTTCTCGAATATTCGTAGTATGCACTTGATGTAAAAATTATCAAATGGTCGGTCCCTGGGGTCGGCCATATAAATAACAAGCAATATTTGCATCAAATGTTGTACGATACTCCTCCGACGAAATTTGTTCAACAAAAATCAAAAGTCCCAAGGTCAAATGATTTTTCTCGTATATTCGTAGTATTCACTTGATGTAAAAATTATCAAATGGTCGGTCGTTGGGGTCGGCCATATAAATAACAAGCAATATTTGCATCAAATGTTGAACGACATTCCGCCGACGAAATTCGTTTAATTAAAATCAAAAGTCACAAAGTCAAATGATTTTTGTCGAATGTTTGTAGTATGCACTTGATGCAAAAATTATCAAATGGTTGGTCCCTGGGGTCGGCCATATAAATAACAAGCAATATAGTATTTGCATCAAATGTTGTACGATATTCCGCCAACAAAATTTGTTTAACAAAAATCAAAAGTCCCAAGGTCAACTGATTTTTCTCGAATATTCGTAGTATGTACTTGATGTAAAAATTATCAAATGGTTGGTCCCTGGGGTCGGCCATGAAAATAACAAGCAATATTTGCATCAAATGTTGTACGATATTCCTCCGACGAAATTTGTTCAACAAAAAACAAACATCAACATTTTTTTTTTTCGAAAACTAAAATTAAAAATTCTTGGAAATTTCTGCCGAAAGAATGATTGAATATCGTCAATTAGGGAATTGATGGAGGAAGAACGTGACAACCTGATTAAAATAAACTCAGACTTGCGGTTAAAACTATATATTTGAGGCCACAAATATATTCCACCTCTAAAGGGTTTGTGAAGCAACATTCACAGTAGTGGTAGTCTCCTTGAAGACAAGGCATTTACTCTAAGGAGAACTTGTTAATACAAAAAGATTTCTTTTAATTTTGTTATGCTTAATATAGGGTTTTCCGTGGATGTTGGAACACTTAATATGACCACATTGTCAAACATGCCTAAAAAATTCTAAAAAATGTTTAGTCTTTAGTTATTTCAAGTATAAAAGTGCCAAAAATACGCTTTATGACACTTTTAGGTTAGAATATCTCAAAAGTATATATTATTTACAAACACATAAAACAACGTTACATCATATTCGTTGAAATAATGAAGTTAAAAATCATTTTTCGTCGTAACGTCATCCCGCAAGAATTCATTCAATGGCTTTCATAGGTACTTCATTCCTTTGTTAAACTTGTCGTACCAACTGATGACTCTCAGAAACGAACGAAATTTTAATATCCGTTGGTGCCGGCAATTGCTGAATTACTTTTGCTGATTGAACCCATAGTCCTGGATGCGGCCGAGGACAAAAAATAAACTCTTTCGATGGTCCTTCTCCCTTATCGCAGCCACAATGATATCGTCGAGATATGCTGCAATTAAGTGAACTCCCACCAGCATAGTGTCCATCAGCTGTTGGAAATGCCTAGTGCTGATTCCACTAAGCGCTGCAAATAATTCACATGGAACTGAGATTAATACTACGTCCGACATTATATGGCTGACCCCAGGGATCGACCATTTAATAATTTTTACATCAAGTGCGTACTCCAAACATTCGACAAAAATCATTTGACTTTGGGACTTTTAATTTTTGTTGAATAAATTTAGTCACTTCAATTATTTGTTCGACGCCACAAAAATCGCCTAAATTTATATTATTTAGTTCACTCACACTACTATATTTTTTTGTTATTTGCCAAGAACTTCACTTCGGTATAGAATTAACTTTTATAATTTATTCTGAGTAGTCTAAAATTTGCCCGGTTAAAATAGAAAAACTTGTTTACAATTTTATACTGGCCAAGAATATTTAAGGTAGATAGATGTAAGGAACTAGCAGTAATGTTTCCTTATAGATTTCACGTTACTGGAACAAATCGATAAAGCATTTATTCTGAATTCAAGATGCTTTCAATATTGAAGCATTTTGGTAGTCAAGTATTCAAAATTGAAATGATATAAAGAAGGAACCTTTTGTTCAATTTTAGGTTCATGTTTTTTTACATATGAACTAATTTGTTCCTATTTCATATAAAGTAATAAAACAACTTTTCTTAATGATTTTTTTTTGTGATATATTTACATCCTGCCATTATATTAAGGTCAAATTACGGGCCTTCATAAATTACATTTAAGGCAAAAAAGATACTAAAACCAAAAATACTAAAAAAAAAAAATGGAAGAACCCTATAAAAATATCTTAAATTATAATTAATGCATCGTATTCATTTATATATCATAAATATTTATAACCAACCTTCAATTTATCATAAACCTCTAATCTTTAGTACAGTATCATCCAAAAGAAATCTGTACTTAAACCATAAATAAATGTTAAACAAAAACTTGCCCGATAAATTTCGACATTATACTTTCTTGGGTTCATTTTTACTCTCTATCTCTAAACAGTGATTAATGAGTTAAACAGCTACGCGTATAGTAAAATACTGGATAAAAAAAAATACAAAAATTCGATTTCTAAACATGTTCAATAAATTAAGGAACAAAAATAATGATCCCCGACAAAATTTCGATATAACAAACATTTTGGTTTCGTTCTAATTTTCTAATCGATTTTCAATCACTTCTATATACTCGAAAATACTTGTTCTATAAATTTTCTTATATATTTGTACCCCAATTCCAACAGTGTGCGAGTATATAAAAAAAAAAAACACAAAACGTTTACATCTTTAAAAAAAATAACACGATTCACGACACAAATTCATAAGTCATGTACGCGACTTGTGTACCAAAGAAAGTAACGAGAAAATTTTATTTTAACGTTCTCTTATTGTTTATCGTGTTATTTAGTTTGTGAACAGCCAAATTTAATTTGTTTGGTGTAGTTGTGTCAATATAATAGACATCATTGTCTTTTATGTTTTATCTATTGCTACACGCGTATTTTGAAATTCTACTTTTGTCAAAGGAAAATTTTGTCTGTGATATAACCTTGAAATTATTAAGTGTAAGATGTGAGATCTGCCATATAACCATTCCATTTTAGCTAGAGATACACTTTTGGACCTTTTAGAAAAGTTATAGGAAATACTATAAAATAAATTAAGATAAAGTAAAATAAATGAATAACCGTAATTCTATTTGACCAAGACAATCTAATGCATTCCGTAACATACGTGAAAATATTTTAAAATTTGACAATAACAACAACATTCAAGTAATCTTCAATGTTTTCTCCAAAATAAAAACCAAAATCCTTAAAAGGATATCTGTATATTTCTAGGATCAGTTTAGCAAAATCCTTGTGCTTTATATAAATACACGAAATGCTAACTCAAGCATAAAAGAAACGTAATTTTTATGTTGACATTAAACCTTAATCTTCTTACTAGTACACATAGAGGAATAAGTATAACAGCAACAATACAAAATAATAGAACCTAACAATAGCAGTTTACAAAATATATTCTTATAAACATTGTCGTAATACTTGTTCGTTACTAAATTATGTATATAGGTATACTGTTACATATTATTAGTTTTAAATTTTCTTTTCTCTATATAAACTAATTTAAAATAGTTTTTAATCCAATGAAAATAAGTTCAATTCTTTTACGGATTAGGTATATTCTATTTTACTTGTCGCAAATTGAAAACAAGAAACAATATCCAGTTAAGTTCTTCGTTTAATGCAATCAGCATAAAAATAATTCAATTTGTACAAATTTAATAATAACAACAAAAAGGGTCGTTATGTTCTATAATGGTCAATTTATTTAAATTTTAATAAACGATGTTTACGAGAAATTTAAATGGTAAGAGAATTGAAAAATTGTTACCTCATAATTTTGATTGATCAGAATGTACGACCAAGTTTAAGCTAGACTCCCGGATGACGCCGGGCCTTCCGTACACCGTTTTTACATAACAAGACCGAAGGAAATTAAAAGTATGTTAGTATGAAAGACTCGAACCGGTTTCAGATTTTTTTTTTGCTTAACGTTGCGTCTCTTCTTTCTTGTCTACTCGCCCCCTCCTCCCCCCCCCGCACCCCCGCCTCTCGTAGAACTAATTACACTATGCTACACTAAATTTGAACATTGATGGGTTCTGGGTAAAAAATACAATTTGAGTACGCTGAATCCGATGCAATCGGCCGTTTCGCAGAGTTGACTCTTGTTTTCGAGATATTCACGTGTATCGATTTTACACAAGAAGACCCGAAAAACGTGTACATCTCACCAGAAATCCCATTTTAGCAAACCTAAGATTTGTATATATAATTCGGACTATTGGGATTGTGCAATTTTGTGCCTGTAATTAGAAAATTTGTGCATAGCGTACTTTAGGAAATATGATGGGATTTCTCACGAGATTATCACAACAGAAATCCCATATATTCCGTTTATCTAATAAAAAATATTTTTCGGTGCTTGATGATTGTGCAAAATTATGCGTTACTAAACTGATCTTGAAAATAGTTTATATTGGCCAGAATCGGCCATAGAACATCCACAGTTGATCAAAATCGTGGTTTTTCAAAGAGGTTATATGGGCGATTATCAGAAATTCCAATTCGAATGTTAATAAAAAATGAGATTTCTGGAAATCGCAAATATAACCTCTTCGGAAAACCACGATTTTGAACAATTTTGGATGTTATATGGCCGATTCTGGCCAATATAAACTATTTTCAAGGTCAGTTTAGTAACGCATAACTTTGCACAATCATCAAGCACCGAAAATATCTTTTATTAGATAAACGGAATATATGGGATTTCTGGTGTGATAATCTCGTAAGAAATCCCATCATATTTTCTAAAGAACGCTATGCACAAATTTTCTAATTACAGGCACAAAATTGCACAGTCCCAATCGTCCGAATTATATATACAAATCTTGGGTTTTCTAAAATGGGATTTCTGGTGTGATGTACACCGAAAAACAGGTATTTTTTTGCCTATTTTAACCATTTATTCAACAGATACCTATATTCAGTTCGACAAAATTTCTTTGTTTCATGAAATATTTTTCGATATTTTTAACTTACTGAGTATTTAAGACCGCAGAAAGTGCAGAAAAATATAAAAAAGTCTATTTTTGGCCAAAAACTTTGTATTTTCCACAAAGAAATATTTTTATCTCAAACATCTTCTATTTCTGATGCTTCTTCTGGCAAATTCCACCAAATATCCCCATACAGAGACAAACATTTTAGCATTGATATGGTGAAAAGCAATCAGCATGTCTTGAATATGAAGGAACCAGTTGTCGAAAACATTCTCAATGACCGCTTTAACGCATTCCCCTGCCACGAGCTCTGAGTCACTTATGGCGTATTCAAATGGTGTGCCTTTCATCAAAGTATATCAGGTCTCATTAAGTATTCCTGTAATAAATTAGTTATACGAAAGAAATTTAAATTAATCAAAACTTCGACTGGGATAGATTTCAACACAAACCTTCTGTTATTTTGATGCCGCTTAACCGTGGAAAACTTCGAAGTAATTCTTTGAACGCATTCCCTTCCAGGTTCAACGCTTTTACGAAATTCTTACTCTATATGCAGAGACGGTAGGAAAACTTTTTCGATTGGCACGAATGGAATCTCAAAAATGTTGTGATGTCGCAATCGAAATCCTTGTCGTAGAGGCCAGTTCCGTTCGGTGTTTTAGGTCAGCACAAATTTTTCATTGATGGTCATTGTATTTGACAGTATCGTGTGCAATCGGAATGGAATTTTTCGAGTTGGTAACGTGACGAAGAACTGCCTTCAGAATGATTTTCTAGGAATTGATGAACAATTTCTAGTTTTAAGATTTATATTCTTCATTGTGCATTGCTAAAACCAAACCGCGGATATTCGTGCAATAAGCGGATGAATTCTTTTCAGTTGATTTGAAAAAATTCTTAAATTCACGCTGTCGACCTTATGATCCATATATATGAAAATCCGGTGCTTAAACTTTCACTTGTTTCAATTCATTGGCTAAGACAATCCACTGTCCTTCGATAACTTGAAAACTTACTCCAGATGATTCTCCAACGGTGGCGAATAATTGTGGCAAATATTCTACCATTGGACTCGGTCTTCTAAGAAAGAAAATGTTTTCTGAAAGCGACAATTACAACTGATCAAAAGAGGCAATGGATAATGACCAGTATGGGAGAAATCATTCTAATAAGTAGCTGATATTAATTATTATCAGCTACTTATTCAAATGATTTCCGCTATACTGGCCACTATCGCAACTTAGAACTATTGTTTAGCACAACTGCTATTATAAATGAAACATTTGTGCTGCGCCATCAGTAACGTAAATCAAAATGATAAGACATTAATTAGTTTCTCCGTACGAAGTACATAGTTCCTGTGAATTTAGATGACAAAAATCAAGAGGACACAATTTCTAAACCACCTGTCCGCTGGGTGCTTAAATTTTTTGTGAATCTGTAAATTCAAAAATAAATTGTACTTAGAATTTAATTAACAGTGTTTAGTACATAATAATCTTATCCCAACTATAACAAAGCTGAAAAACTTGAATCGGTTTTCCAATTATTGGTACACTATATAAAGCGCATAATTTACGATTTTTTGTGTTGTATGCAATTACAGTAAGTTTAAATATTTGATTTCTGTATTTCAGATATTGAGCTGTAGGGCTGAATTTCGGCTATTGTGAATATTTTTTAAAAGTTTTGGTTAAAATATTTAGTTATATGCAAAGGCTTTTTTCTAAAGGCGAAAGAACTGTTTGCGACTTACTTACCCATTTAAATCATATAAAAGTTAATTCTCCTAATCATCCGGGTTTAAATTGATTTGTAATTGTTGTAAAGTAACGGAAGCAAACCAAGAAAACTAGAGTGCTCGAAAAATTTGTAGACGCGACCGTTATATAAAAGACGCTAATGCTAAAAAGACGGTTTGTTTTATTCACACATTCAAAAGTGAAATTTAGTAAGGCAAATCTTATCAATATTAATCAAACCTATTTAACATTTTTACCAGTATAATATCGCAAATAAATTACCAATCATATCCATCATGCCAAAGTAAGTAAAAATTGTATCCAATGAGTTAGCTTCAACATTGTTTGTGACCAAAGTATACTTGAAAAATCTCTAAACTCAAAAATCCAGTGTATCAACAAACTTATCTCAAAAAGTTCGAGCAATGTGAAACAGCACGCAACCCAACACCAAGGAATTCAACGCCTCGGAGCCAATTAAAAATAACTTCCTGATTTGCGAGATCTCAAATATCCTCTATTTCTCAACGAACCCATTATATGAATAACCAAAATCATATAAACCTTGAGTCATTTGAGAAAACCTCAAAATGTCGAAACCCATGTTCCAGTAACTGGACGCAATGTAAATGTTGTACATCTTTGAACATTCCCAATTAATTTGAGAATCTCCAGCATACCCTAGGCATTCAGTAATTCAAAGTAAAACAAGCCAACATCAAGCAAATCTCGACAAGCTCAAAACCTGGAAAAGCTGAAACAATCTTATCATCTGAACATCCTAAAACGCAAGTCAACGACATGCAACAGATATCGCTGAGCCAAATTTACAGTCGTACAAACTAAAACTCATATAACCCCATATAGAATATTATGTAACTTATAACATCGTTTGTCAAACAATCGAAAATCAATCACTTCTTCAAAAACTTCAAAAACTCCGAACAACGTGGATTCTAAGATCTACAATTCAACAACATCACTTAAAACTACTGAAGTGCTCAAGAACGCCGATTAGACCAATCTCTGAATAGTGTAATATCCCGAATGCTCTCGAAAATTTCACACAATCCGAAAGCCGAATCACTTAGATAAATCTGGAATAACAGACAAACCACAACACAACACACTTCATAATTAAACCAGAATCATTCTTAAAACTACGCCACACAGCAGATTCCTTCACTCTTGTTGCTCTTGCTTCCTTTTTGTTGCACATGCAACAAAAATCAGTTTGTCACTCGAGTCGTAATTATAATATGTAGTTACCTACCCCATAATAATTTCAATTCTTAAACTTAACCGAAAAGCATAAGAATGAAAAACCAGAATTAATGGACCCGCGAGACAATCTGTTACATATACCCCTGTTGAATGCGCCATGTCAATGAAATAGAAGCAAAAATGAAAAGCAAAAACTGTTAGGTAGTAAGGAAAAAGTAAAGATGAAGAGATGGAATATTTCCATTTATAATCCAACTAATAAACCTAACGAATAACCTATGTTGAATAACCATCAAGATATGTTGCCGGACCAAGTACTACAAACCATTCTACTATCATCAATCAATCAAACATACTATACAACAATCAGAACAAACAGACTCGTTACTAAAATTAGAATAAATAGAGCGTGAAAAACTGACCTATTCCACATGAATAACGTTCCACAACCAACATGTATTTCCTTGTTGTACTCCAATAATCATGGCACCGAGGTCTAAAAATTGGGGGTGTACTGTTGCTGTGCCATCTACAAAGCCACAGGTGTTTTTGGGGATAACTTTTATACGCAATTAGAGTAATGATAGACAGAATATTTTTAATATTTTAATTTAAAATGAATTAACCGCCACTTTCTTTACACAAATTTTGACACTAGAATTGTTACGATGCTGACACTAGAACTGTGCTCTCAAGCATTGTAAATCGCTATTTTTTTAGTTTTAATTAGAATTAGAGTTTTTGTGGAAATTAATTATTATAATTTACAATAAATGATCAGCCACAGTTTCTTTACGCACAAATCGACACCAGAATTGCGCCGATCAGATGAGGCGGTCCCTCGTTGCAGTGCAGTCATGCATGGTTAACCGGTATTATGTAGTTTGTTATTTTAATTAAGGTTTTTGTGTAAATTAATTAAATTAATTTAAAAAAAATTATTAGCCACAGTTTTTTTAAGCACAAATTACCATCAGATGAGGTGTCCTTTCACTACAGTGCTCTCAAGCATTGTATAGTTTTAATTTTAATTAAAATTTATGTGGAGATAAATTATTTTAATTTAAAATGAATTAACCGCCACTGTTTCTTGACGCTAATTTTGACACTAGAACTGTTCCGATTAGGCGAAGCATTGCCTCGCTACGGTGCTCTCAAGCATTGTAAATCGCTATTTGGTAGTTTGTAATTTTAATTAAAATTTATATGGAGATTAATTATTTTAATTTACAGTAAATTATCTACCACAAATTCTTTACGCACAGATTGACACCAGAATTTTTCCGATCAGTTAAGAAGTGCTCTCAATCATTGTAAATCGCTATTTTGTTGTTTGTAATGTTAATTAAAATGTATGTACAGGTTAATTATTTTTATTTATAATAATTTATCAGCTACAGTTTCTTTATGCACAAATTGACATCAGCCACAGCATTCTCTCGCTACAGTGGTCTCAAGCATTGTTAATCGCTATTTTGTAGATTTTAATTTTAATTTACGTGGAGGTTAATTATTTTAATTTACAATTAATTATCTGCCACAGATTCGTTAACTACAAATTGATACCAGAATTGTTCCGACTAGATATGGCGTTCTTTCGCTACAGTGCTCTCAAGCATTGTAAATTGCTATTTTTAGTATGATAATCTAAAATTTTTTGTTTACTCTAAATGAAATTTAAAACAAAAATTTTATTAAAAAATATTTTGTTACAAAATAAAGACAAAAATTTTAGAATATTCACAGTTATAATTTAAATTTTACAATACATAATCTTCACAAAACGTAAGCATTCCGTTGAAGGACTGCGTGAAAATTGCGAGTTTATTTTATTATTTTTAATTTCTCGAATCTACTACAGTTTGTTTGAGGTATTTGGATTTATATTCAGTATCTGAGCAAAATTCAAAACTCATATCAGTCTTCAATGCTTTTGCCCATTTGAATAATACTTCCATTACATTGATTTATGATACCATCGTATTCGTTGGTGAGACTGCCACTCATAAACCGCGCCGAAATTCTCTTTGTGCTTAAACATATTAGTGATATAACGAATTTTAGATAAATCGAAAGTTTTGTTTTTCAAAAATTTTATCAATTTTTCGATGAACAAGTAAACTGCTATAGTGCCGCAATCTTTCTCCTACATGTTTGTAAATTATAAACACATGAATAGTCTCTTGTTTGTTGTTCCAACGAAACCCTATAAATGCATAATTTTCTGCGAAGTCTCAAGAAACAAGTACCTCCGTAAGCTTCAGACTTAACTTTCTGTTTTAAGTGAAGCTAGATTGTTGTAATGAAATAAAGCAAGTAGGTATCGAGTAATTTTCAAAGATTTTTAATATTATCATTAAAATTTCTAAAATTTTTCGAACAATTTTACTCAGGAAACGGCTTACAACTTTTTTTAAACCTACTCAATAATTTACATTACTACTCATTATTACAGATGAAAATGGGAGAAAATTCAAAAAAAACCTTTCTACGGCCATTTTGAAAATTAGAAAATTTAAGATGGTACAGTTTTTACGAAAAACATAAAAATCATAAAATTAAAACATGACTTCCAAAAAAATGTGATTTGACGTATTTTTCAACATGTATTTTGAAAAATCCACAGCAAGAGAATTAGAATTTTAGAATCGTCGTTTCACATCATATTCGAGATAAATATTTCTAGGAAAGTGTTAATATTTAAATTCTAAATAAGATTGGATTAAATATTTATTTAATTTACTTAAAAGTAAAACCATGCGATATAAAATAATTTCAACTACATATGATATTTAAGGGAATAAGGGATTAAAAGCATAATCGGTATGGTTATGTGGTGGCCAAATTTAATGCCTACTCAATATTCGGGAATTTGTGCGACGCATTTTAAGCAGGATTATTTTACGTATTGTCCTTATAAATACCATATACAGTATAAATTAAATGATGATGCTGCACTCTCCCATTTTATTACCACATCACCAGATGTAGTGGATTAATATTATTGTGTTCATTTCCAACCGCATTTCTATATATCTGCAATGTTGGCATATCATTGAGTTTCTGAAATATAGAAGATTTAGAAATGTTACCCGAAAATATAAGAATATCGAAATGATCTCAAATATCCAAATTTGCTCTCTAGTTTCCGTGATTAATCCAAAAGGTGAGTTTATTTGATACAAATACATTCTAAACTATTTAGTAAGAAAACAATAACAAAAATTATTTTCTTATGTCGGACAGAATTTATAATTTATTTTCGTCAAATGTTATATATTTCGCTAAAAATTAACTGGGCGGTTAAAAACTATTTTACAAAACGTGGCAGAACGTCAATTTCCTCAATAGGCTAACAAATTTTTTTTATTAACTTTATCTAAGTATTTAATTTACGGATATATTATTCATTATTTTGTAACTTAAATTATCTAGACCTTTTCACTGAAGTCATGTTCATGTCCGTATATCCACTAAATATTATTTATGTATAGTTCTGGCCTAACAAAAACTTAATCAAATTACCTAGCACACAAATTTATATTATGCACTACGAGTACATGTTATAGAGAGCTTTTATTATTAAAACTTTTGTTTATATATGAAAATAGCATTAAACAACTTTTTATAATTAATTTTAAATTAATAATAAACTATGTTCTCATTATTGTTGCAGTTGGGTTGGGGCTTTTATCCTAATGAATATGTACAAGTATTCTATGAATCTGGGTATGTATTTACAAATTTTTTTTATAGACTTTTGAACAAACACAGATGGAGAGAGGGAGAGAGAGAGATAGATAAAATATTTCATTTTGATTATTGTTTTGATTAGTTGTTATTATTTTATTTGAAAAAATAACACAAACATAAAATCATGTATTTAGAGCTTTGTATATGAGGTATAAACATACATGTACATTTATTCTTTTATAATAGAATATGTTTAAAAATATAAATAGGAAAACAAAAATATAATTTAACAATAGTTGTTTTCTATATTTATTTAAAACATAAAGTTATGTCGTGTTTTTACTTAGTATTTGTATTTAGTTGTATAGTTTTATGTTTTTATATGTAATTCAGGAACATGTTATTCATTTTCGTACAGACTAGAATACATTCTATATTCCTATATTTAAATTACATATAGAAGAGAAAGTTTGTACAGCAAATGTTCAGAATGTCGGGAAAATGTACTGGCTTAACACAAACATAATCAACATATTTCCTTCAATTGTTCGGTTAATAATATTGGATGCATTTTAATATTGCAGCTATTCGTTCAACGGTCTCTAAAATGACTTTGAATGAACTAAATAACAGACTTAGTGACCTTAAGTTTCCAGAATATGTAAGTGTTGAAAATTTAATATGCAATAGGTCCATGACTTTAGGGAAAAAATTAGCTCACTGTTCATCACTCTAAACATTTCAAAAGTTTCAAAATTCTTAATTAACAACTAAAGAGTAAGCCATCGATCACAATCGATTACTGTTTACAGTTGCCTAACATCTAACATAATTATAAAATTTTATATTTTCAATGATAAATTCGACATCGGGAGGGTAAAAAACAGTTTGACTTGTTACCCATTTTCTTTGCTAAAATTTAAAATGGTATAAATATGATTTTAATATGTTCCGAAGATTGTAAGAGAATTCAATCCAGTTTCGAACTGATGAGCTTATGATTATGAAAAAATCAATCTTCTTATCAGGCCGCGGCGACTGGACAGATTATACCACAATTTACATTCTATATATACAGAATGTGGTGTGCGTAAAGTACTAGCGAATCGTACTAATACAGATGAATACTCTTAATATTCAACAAAAAATTAATAAAGGTATAAATCTCTACTAACAATTTTCAGTATCCATCTAGCATCAATCAAAATACGGTTCTTTAGTATTAGTTTAAGTTTTTAATATGAACTGGAAATAGTTTAGGTGAAAAAAAAAATTTATTTCTCTAACTTTCAAACTTCAATAAAGGTGTTAAAGTTTAAATAAGATTTTAGTCTTTTAACATCCCTTATTTTTAAAATTTCGTTATACATTTTGCACTTGAATACATTTTTTTTTTGTTGCCGTACAAGTTTTGAATGTATTCACCTAAAGTCCAGTTCACTTAAAACCTATAAGGAATAAGTTCCTTTTGAATTAGAACATTATCAGCTATTTAGGTGATTATACAGTAAAATCAGTTTTGACGTTGCTTATAAAATTAGGGGTTAAAGCTTTCTTTTAAAATTGAACGGAAGCTTAAAATTGTATTATTCCGTAAGCTGTTGCATAATATAATAAAATTGTATTTAAATGTTTTGGCCAAATTATAAATTGTCCTTTAGACTACTTTCAATCGCCAGGTTACCGAAGCTACGAAACCAGGCTGCCATTTCGTTGTATTGAACGAACGTAATTTCTATTTTAATTTAAAAAGAGTGACCAGATCTGGCGAAAAAGAAAAGGGAACTTAAAAACCCCCTGTAATACTAAAACAATTAGGCAGTTACAGTGACATTGAAGGTTCAGTAAAAGCTTCATATAAGTTTCAGAGCATGGTTTTGTATTCATAACTAGTTAGGAGGCTTTAACAACATAAAGGACTACACCATTGTTCTGAGCTTTTTTGGAACGAAAATTTGATTTACAGAAGAACACTTACACTTTTTTTATATAATCAGGTAAATTGAAAATTTGGTTTTTTTGTGTGATTAAATAAACGTTTAACCCGTTCTAAATTTGAGATATTGTTTTGTAAGATGATGAGATTGAGAAAATTGTTCTATACAGAAAATTACAATTGAATTATAATAGTTGTATAATTTGTGCTTGTTTTTATATCCGGTACTTCTTACACCCGTTTTAGTCAAGCTAATATTCATTGAAAATTTTATCTCCAACATTGCAAAGGCTGCAATTAGTTGCTATGCGTTTTAATTCCCAAATACCATTAATGTTTGAAAAACAATGCACTTGTCTTCAGGGATAAAATTACTAAGCAAGTTTGAACGTTTAATGAACTATATTGTCGCCTTAAAGCATAACGCCAAGGTTACAATCAGTCGCTGATTGTAAAAAAATGAAATGGAAATATTATTGTGGTAATTCTGTAGAAATTCTACTGATTTGTTACCACTTACTATACATAAATAAGAAGACAAGAGATTCAAAAATTTTAATGTTACAAACGAGGGCTCAATTCATTTTGAGAACGGACGACCAAAATAGAGGACTCCTTGTTTATCTAAATTTAAATATGGACGAACATCGTGTAATGATGACGTCCGGGGTCAGAGTTCGATGTTTTCCAAATATCGGTGTATATAGAAATAAAAAAAAGGATGAAAAACGTCGATGTTTCTGTTGGATGGTATATCGCTAGTCCGGGGACTTCTTTTAGATGTGAACAGCTTACTGTCCCTCACCATCCACGGATTAGTACCGTCCCATCTCCAATTACTTTATCCTCAAAGTATTTTGTCGAATTTTAAAAGAAAACTTTAATTAAATTAATTCTTCTGAATTACCGAAATATGATAACTTTAGAAATAAATGAAACATCTAAAAGTTTAAAAGTTTTTTTAACAAACCATTTTTTAGTTTTAGCTAGCCAATTTCTTATCGAGAAATTTAAATTTTATCAATAATCTTAGAATTTTCCATTTGAATATTAAATGCTAAACACACAGTTTAATGGGATTGAAATTTTTGAAGCACCTTCAACTGTTATTTGAATTTTCAAATTGTATTAAAATACGGGTAACTTTTGAAATTACAAATACCAACATTTTCCAGACCCAATTTTGTAAATTTTCATATTCCTAAGATCCTAACTTTTTTACTTTGGCGATAAATTTCATTGGTTTAAATACTTAACTGGATGCTTTGAATCATTTTCATAAAAAGACGTTGACAACATTTACTAAAATATGTTGCACAATTTCAGTGCAAACAAAAACATTTTCGAAAAATAATAAATTATTAGTTAATTGTCGTTTTCCGAATAATAATTCATTTCCTAAAAGTTAAATGAAGCGAATTTGGCTTAACTAGGATATCGGAATTCAACCGGCATTTGTTGAAACTGTCGGATCTCCTATTGCTACTTAATAAAGCCACTAGGCCATTATACACCATATCATGTTTCTTGAATTCATTTAAAAATGTAAGATTCAACGTACGGCAGTTGATTTTGATATCTTCAAAGTTTTCACCATATCACTGAGGACAAGATCTTTTCCAATTATATTTCAATTTAAGATTAATGTTGATTTACCGCAGCCTCTGATTGTATCTAACGGTAACGGAAACTCGAGTAATATTTCAAATTTTTTCTGGTTCCGGATTCTTCCATGTAAGCTTATTGTCATTATCATAAACAAAAATTTTAATATATGGTAGGGAACTCGCAGAAAAAGGTGTACTGCCAAATGATTTGCTATGAAGATTCGACAGATGACACTCGTGAAGCTGTTGGAGAATTTAATAAAGTGTAAAATTTCCATAATTTATTTCCGATAATAATGATCAAACACTTTTTCAGAATAGTTATTAGTACACCTTAAGCCACTGATGGTATTAATTACTTTTCCAGGTGGTCAACATTGCACAACACAATGCCGATAAGAAAATTTGATATGTTGACGCGTCGTTTCCAGTGTCATTATATGATTCAGTATATGAATTTATCATTGGTGAATATCAATTAAAATATGTTTAGCATTTTGCTAGCTATTGCTTTTTATTCCAGACAACGATCCATCTACTAACACTGAAATAATTTTTAATTCGAAACTTAATATGACAAGAAACAGTATCGAACGCTGCTTGGACATCACACTTTACATCGTTCTCGTCAGAAAGCAAGCAGCCCAAATAATATATGCATCGTTGCGTTACACAATATGTTGTATGTAAACGCTGAAGAATTAATTGAACTCGGCGGAATACAATTTACAAACGAAAAATTTTTTAACGAAACATTGGAAATTCCAATTATTAAAAATCAATGGCGCAATTTAGGATGCCAATTTTGAGATAGATATGCGACTATTTTAGAAAATAATAAACAAACATAATAATAAACGTATCATTATTTAACCTAGTAAAAGTTTTGTCATTTTGAAAATTATTGGCTATCGACAATAATTTGCAAGAGGTGGCATATTTATTTTATTTAAGCTATTTACTTGGCATTGATGAAAAATATCATAGTATTAATTTCCAAATTCTCTGCCAACCAAATCACTGTAAATGATATAAGCCTGGCTTGCTTAATTCATACTGCAAAAATTCTAACTTTTGTCATGAACACGCATTAGGGAGAAGTTATTAGTTCGGTGCAGAATTTGGACTTTTCTTCTTTCGCTTAACAGTTTTTTCGCAAACAGTTAAAGATCAAAGCAATAAAATGAAAACTTCAATAAAGTACCAACTCTCTGTCCTGTTCAGTTAATTTAAGAGATATTTGATTAACAGTAAATGTGGAATTGGCATTTCTCACTACCTGTGCGTGGCCCCCTACTATGTACAACCCTACCCCGATAATTTATCGCCCTGGTCTCGATTTCGGATAGTTATTTTGTTTTACAGAGCTTTAGAATTGGTGACATAGCGTCAATTATCAAAAATAGAGTTTCCACTAAAACTTTATCCTTTTCTCTTCCGTTTTTATTTTCCCAGGGCCCTTCGCTTCATTAAAAACTTTCCAAAGTTCTTCGCACAAGTATATTCGATAAAATCTAGATAGTTCATTACATTCCATACAACTGGTGCCGTTTTCACTCCACGTGAACAAAATTCAAATTTTTGACGTTTTCACGTTTTCTTAAAAGAAAGCACCATTTTTTGTTTATATACCAATGTATATATTCTGTAAAAAATTTCACAGCGAATTAAAACCGCCTTCTTTGCGGTCCGTTGATTACCGATGCACGTTTTAAAGCAAAGACAGGAAGGAAGCATGAATATAATTTTTGCCCAAATTAGGCGTTTTACATTTGTAGTATGTTACGTATTTGAACACAAAATTAATAAATTCTACTTTTATTCATTTAATGAATATTAAGTACACATAACGAAATAAAATCGTCTGTATTATTTATTCCAAGAAGAAATTCACATATACATTCTAATATAACCACAATTAATTTATCCTAATCAAGGCTCATAAAACATATCTTTTAACATGCGAATAACTAAAACGAAAAAAAATGTTTCTTAAGTATCATCATTACTGAATGATAATTTTATCTTATACTCGTGATACGTTTATCTTATATATAAAAACTAATAATATTATTAAGACACAAGTAGATTAATACATCAAAATTATATTTTGACGACGAATAATATTTTTTTGTGCCTTCTACTGGGATATCAAAAAGAAAATTATATAAGTATAAGAACAACAACGATAAGAAGAAGACATCTAAATTTAAGTTGGGATTTTGTCAACGACATCAACATTCCATGAAAATGAAAAAAAAAAAACACAAAAAAAATTAGGTTAGTAAATTTCGTTGTACGAATCAAGAAAATACCAAATGTCACGAAATCATTATTAATTTTCATTTATTTATTATGTATATTCATTGCTATTTACTGTATGTTCTTCAGCTATATGTCGTCGTATAATATGTACCAGTAAATGTGTTTCCGTATGTTGTACAAAATACATACATATATGTATGAATGTCATGTTGAGTGGGAATATCTATTTGTGGCAAAAAAAATTATATTCATCTTGAGTGATATATTCCGTGTATTACACATAAATATTCAGTATAAATAATCACCGATGTTATCAGCATCCAATCATAGAGATTTACCAAATATTTATGCTATAAGTCATGTCACATCATTGCTTACCTGGAAAATAAAATAAAAAACAAAGTAATTAATTACAACGAACATTATCAAAAAATAAAAAATAAAATAAAATAACCCGCAATAAATCGAACATCCGATATGTTTGAAAATTGAATTTCAAATTTTTTATTATACGATACGTTTGAAAATTGAATTTCAAATTTTTTATTTTTTTTTTCCACATGTAATAAATTTGCTTCCTGCTGTGACTACGTGATTCGAAAGAATGAAATTGATTATTGTATTTATGGAAATTTAAGTAATTTGATTAAATTTTTCACTTAAAACCCCCCTAAATTGGAACGTATTTTAACTAAAGCATTGTAAAATATTTGAATCAAGATCATTGAAAACAATTATACTGGGGCAATAATGTTGAGACCCAGAATGGAAATATCTTTGACGTTACCTAACAGCTGGTTAATTTATAATATAGCCAAATCTACTAATGAATATTGCGCTAAAGAATAACATTCTAATAATAGATTGAAAATCTTTTGAGTGACTTCACAAATTTCAGACATTTGATGTAAAATGTAAAATGTAAAATGTAAAATGTAAAATGTAAAATGTAAAATGTAAAATGTAAAATGTAAAATGTAAAATGTAAAATGTAAAATGTAAAATGTAAAATGTAAAATGTAAAATGTAAAATGTAAAATGTAAAATGTAAAATGTAAAATGTAAAATGTAAAATGTAAAATGTAAAATGTAAAATGTAAAATGTAAAATGTAAAATGTAAAATGTAAAATGTAAAATGTAAAATGTAAAATGTAAAATGTAAAATGTAAAATGTAAAATGTAAAATGTAAAATGTAAAATGTAAAATGTAAAATGTAAAATGTAAAATGTAAAATGTAAAATGTAAAATGTAAAATGTAAAATGTAAAATGTAAAATGTAAAATGTAAAATGTAAAATGTAAAATGTAAAATGTAAAATGTAAAATGTAAAATGTAAAATGTAAAATGTAAAATGTAAAATGTAAAATGTAAAATGTAAAATGTAAAATGTAAAATGTAAAATGTAAAATGTAAAATGTAAAATGTAAAATGTAAAATGTAAAATGTAAAATGTAAAATGTAAAATGTAAAATGTAAAATGTAAAATGTAAAATGTAAAATGTAAAATGTAAAATGTAAAATGTAAAATGTAAAATGTAAAATGTAAAATGTAAAATGTAAAATGTAAAATGTAAAATGTAAAATGTAAAATGTAAAATGTAAAATGTAAAATGTAAAATGTAAAATGTAAAATGTAAAATGTAAAATGTAAAATGTAAAATGTAAAATGTAAAATGTAAAATGTAAAATGTAAAATGTAAAATGTAAAATGTAAAATGTAAAATGTAAAATGTAAAATGTAAAATGTAAAATGTAAAATGTAAAATGTAAAATGTAAAATGTAAAATGTAAAATGTAAAATGTAAAATGTAAAATGTAAAATGTAAAATGTAAAATGTAAAATGTAAAATGTAAAATGTAAAATGTAAAATGTAAAATGTAAAATGTAAAATGTAAAATGTAAAATGTAAAATGTAAAATGTAAAATGTAAAATGTAAAATGTAAAATGTAAAATGTAAAATGTAAAATGTAAAATGTAAAATGTAAAATGTAAAATGTAAAATGTAAAATGTAAAATGTAAAATGTAAAATGTAAAATGTAAAATGTAAAATGTAAAATGTAAAATGTAAAATGTAAAATGTAAAATGTAAAATGTAAAATGTAAAATGTAAAATGTAAAATGTAAAATGTAAAATGTAAAATGTAAAATGTAAAATGTAAAATGTAAAATGTAAAATGTAAAATGTAAAATGTAAAATGTAAAATGTAAAATGTAAAATGTAAAATGTAAAATGTAAAATGTAAAATGTAAAATGTAAAATGTAAAATGTAAAATGTAAAATGTAAAATGTAAAATGTAAAATGTAAAATGTAAAATGTAAAATGTAAAATGTAAAATGTAAAATGTAAAATGTAAAATGTAAAATGTAAAATTTAAAATTTAAAATTTAAAATTTAAAATTTAAAATTTAAAATTTAAAATGTAAAATGTTAAATGTAAAATGTAAAATGTAAAATGTAAAATGTAAAATGTAAAATGTAAATTGTAAAATGTAAAATGTAAAAGCAAACTTTGGCGTTGGACATGCAACAATTCTGGAACGTTTAAAATCCCTCAACATTGTCTATAACTGAATATTTGGTACCGCACAAATCTTATGAAACTTATTTTTTAGATCAATATAGTACTTCTTCCTCCTTACTAATTCGTCACGAAAGTGAACTTGCTTTAAGCAGAATTGTAACGGGTAATGAAAAATGTAAACAATCAGGTATTCATTCGGCAAAAATGTAATTGTAAAGAAAACCCGCCTTAATGACCTCTTTTTTATTCATCAACGTTTTCTTCGATCCTGCAATCTTGCAACTTATGTATGAGTTGATTAAAACTCTTTTCAAGGTTTTAGAGACATATAATAATAACGCATTCATTTTGCATCAAGTATACAACATGTTACTATAGAAATATGATGTATTGTATTAAATCTTACTAATTACGAACGAAAAAATGTCAAACGTAATTATATTTCGCTGTAACAAAACAACACACAATCCTTCAAATTTTACCCGCATATTTTCCAACACAGTCGTAAAAACTATTTATTTTAAAGTCACATAGTAATCAGTTTGCTTCACATAATAATTATTATCTTTTATATCAGATTTCTTTTTTGTGTACGACAAAGCACACTACACAAAATTGTTTGTGCCTCGAAATGAAAATTAAAATTTTCCACATCAAAAATCATGACATTTTTCGTTATTATTTTATGCGGCGACAATACAAAAATCAACAAAGCTTGATATTCTGGAAATTAATATCCAAACTATGTACTATTCACAAAATTAAAATAAAAATTTTAATTTCGTTAATGAGCTACATTAATTTTTTTTTTTTTTTGTTATAGTATATTTATTAATCATGAATCATGTTTATGTACAATGAATCAAAATATTTTATTTTCAAACAATAGGAAATAATTTAAATAAATTGTCATCGCATATAAATCTTGAGTCGTGGCCTAACTTTTTACACGAGTTGTCTTAGAAATTTGCCTTAGAAACCGAACAAAAATCTTGAAAAAAAAATTTTGTATGTGATCTTAATAAAATCTATTTACAAATGTTACATCATGGTAATAGAGCTCAATTAATATAAATGATAAGTTAAAAATAATAAAAATGAGTCCTAAGTTAAATATTCCAAACCGAATCTATTATAGTTAACCCTACATATTTGAGATTACAAAAAAAATATAAGAAGTTGTTTGCTAAATCCGTATACAAAACGTAACACGTTTTAATTATTTATACCCTTTTCGCGGTTTCTGGAATCGTATAACTTATGTAAATAAATCTTAAACCACAAAAATTATGAAAGGGGCAGAGAATCACTGCGCACGTGTGTATAGGGTTTCTGTTTATTATTTATGTTAATTCAACATAATAAATAATATAATTTCATTATGTAAATTCTTTAGTTAAAGAAATAGAAAAATATTAACATTCTGTTTTGCATTTTCCAGAATTTCATAAATTTGTCAATATTTAAGGGTTTATGACGAAACTTAATGTTTAATATCAGTGATTTTTCTTCTTTGAATTTGGCTCTGAGTTTCATCCTACGAATGGAAACTTCGAATTGGGTTCCAAATCACTTAATTTCTCAAGCAGTTCAGATCAATTAATTCTAGAGCGTAAAATGTCACGAGAAAAAACTGTAAACGCAATTTCTCTTCTACGCGCTAATGGTTTACGTAAGGCACACGACCAAAATATTGATTCAAATTTGGTAAATGTCGAAGTGCAAAAATCAAAAACTGTTTCTGAGAGAAGGGATAGAAAAATCGTTTGATAGAAGGGATTCCAAATTACTGTAGCATATTCTAACAGTGACCTAACGTAGGTAACGTAAACACATTTTAAAGTCAAAGATCTCAAAACTCGCCACCATGACGCTCAATAAAATCCATCATAGCAAATGCCTTATTTATTACGAGTATATAGATAACTTCAAATAATAAACACTTACAGAACTTAAAGCTTGGATTACACCATTAATAAATATTATGACAACCTTGTGGAACTTCAGAAGGAACATCATACAAGAGCAAAATGGAATGTGCAATATTGATGCATTGCATACGGTTAGAAAGATACGAGGCTGTCCGCGGTTTCCAACGGTCTATAATACGTCGCTAGATAAAACCTTCAGATTGGTAATTGTAGATTTACCTTGCAGAAAACCGTGTTGGCGGGAAATTATTCTATTTTTTATATGAAATTCTAATCAAGATTTAAAAAACGATTCAGAAAGCTTTGGTAAACATAATATCGCCTTTCTACCTGATTTAAATAATGGAATAACAAATGATTTTTAACAAATGTCAGGAAATACACCTTGCAAAAGGTGGTGTATCTTAACCTCAGAGGTAGCGAGTTGGATGGTAGTATGTGAACTATAAACAATCATAGTCAGCTGAAGCATTCGTTAAAACGGTATTATCAAAGGAACTTTTGAAAAAATGTGCAAACGCCTTGCATATTTCGTGAGAACCTGAAATTGGAGCATTATTGTACGTCATCACTAGTGGGAAGCCTTGCGATTTCATTTTTTTGGAAAATCATTGAGAAATTTAAACTCTCTGCATAATTCGCGATATTTTATTTTGGCATTTTCATCTCGAGAGCACTTTAGAAGCTTAAAAGCTTTTCATTTACGGTTTGAAATATTTTTCAATTGACGATTGAACCATTATCCAAAATTTTATAAAACTCAAAGACAGCATTCAAAATATTCAGTCCACCAAAAATAGCAATCCAATCGATGCTAGCCACAAAATTGTTTAAGGACGAAAGACTAGTTTTCAAAAAACCAAATTTAAAATCAATTTTTACAATAAAATAAAATTTAATTAAAAGTAGCGTGTGGTAAATACTAGAATGCCCTGATAAATCAGGAGAAGATTTAATGTCAATAAATCCTTATGATGAAAAAATAATGTCCAATATACAAAGTTAGAAAGGTTATCATTTGTAGATCCTGTAAAATCATCGTTTATCCAACACCAAAAAATCTTTGGTAAATCCACTGTCAACATCTGCGGTATGTCCACAAGGTATATTAACTGCAAAAAGCCAAAACGCGCCACATTTGACCTTGATAAAAAAATGACTCTCCCCTTATCACAATTTACATTACCTTGATAAAATACAAGATTTATTTTCAGCGCGATAATAACACCGCCCCCAGCTCCTTTAGTATTGTCGGAATCACGATCACGATGAAACACGGAATAGCATTAAGAAGACAACTCCTCAGAATTAAAATCAGCGTTCAACCATGTTTCTGGAAAACAAACACCATAATTTTCTGGAAATAGCATAAGCTTTGGCCAACATTCCACTCTTCTTACGATAGTACATATGTAAAATATTGTCGATATTTTTGGTTGTATCTGACGCGAATTAGATTTCCGCCGACCCACCTTTCAAGTCAGCACTATAGGTTGGTATGAAGCAATGCAATGTGCAGGTAGTTTATACAAAGCGGGTCTATAGCCGTACGTCCTCGATTTGGCTACTAACGCGTAAAGTAGGACGGTAAAATTAAACTGCGAAAGAGTTCGGAGTGCCTTGAGCCCCAGAAAAAGATTACGTACATATTATAGTATAGTATAGTATAGTAAAGTATAGTATATAGTATAGTATAGTATAGTATAGTATAGTATAGTATAGTATAGTATAGTATAGTATAGTATAGTATTGTATAGTATAGTATAGTATAGTACAGTATAGTATAGTATAGTATAGTATAGTATAGTATAGTATAGTATAGTATAGTATAGTATAGTATAGTATAGTATAGTATAGTATAGTATAGTATAGTATAGTATAGTATAGTATAGTATAGTATAGTATAGTATAGTATAGTATAGTATAGTATAGTATAGTATAGTATAGTATAGTATAGTATAGTATAGTATAGTATAGTATAGTATAGTATAGTATAGTATAGTATAGTATAGTATAGTATAGTATAGTATAGTATAGTATAGTATAGTATAGTATAGTATAGTATAGTATAGTATAGTATAGTATAGTATAGTATAGTATAGTATAGTATAGTATAGTATAGTATAGTATAGTATAGTATAGTATAGTATAGTATAGTATAGTATAGTATAGTATAGTATAGTATAGTATAGTATAGTATAGTATAGTATAGTATAGTATAATATAGTATAGTATAGTATAGTATAGTATAGTATAGTATAGTATAGAATAGTATAATATAGTATAGTACTGTATAGTATAGTATAGTATTAATCTTAAGAGGACAACCATTTAGAACGCCGAAATTGAGCAAATTTTTGGAATTTTTTTGAAGGGGTAGAAATAAATGATCTTTTTGAAATTTTGAAAGTTTATTATAAATAATTTAACAAGTATTTTGAATTTTTAATCATTAGAAAAGATTGAAAATTAACGGACTTATAGCATAATGAAGCCGAGTCTCGGAAATTGGGTATATTTACAAAAGCTTTAAGTTTTGCCATAAGTTTTTGGTATTCTACAAGTAACTTTTAAAACAAAAAAATAATCGATTATTTTAAGGTTCTGAATGGTTGCTCTTAAAGCTGTCTGATGCTGATTTTGATGATGAGAATGATGATCCAAACACAGTTAGTAAATAAGGGAAAATTCTACATTCGGTGGTGGATGGCAGGTCATGTTCAGCAAGAAGATCTAAATATTTTTTAATTGAGGAAGCATTATGCCTAATACGTATATTTTATGCAGAATATTCCTACGATGGTATTTTTCTTGGACAAATTAACTTTAAAAATTAAAATTTAAGTTAGCAAAAATCTATCAACAATAGATGCTTACCTGATAGCAATGCCACCTTGACAAAATATCCATATATTTCAGTTGTTGTACTAGAGCTGATTCTATAAGTCAGCCAGGGACGATAATTTGGTCGATTAAAAAATTTTATGGAATTGAAGCTTTCTTTTCGAGAAAATGAGGAAGAAATGTAGGAAGAAATAAGTGTTGCGAGCGTTTTGCGTCTGAATCATTTCAATATAATATCCCAAATTTGAATTGATACATCATCGGAGTTCACTTAGAACTAGATACTTTTACTTAAAAATGTTAGAATTGGAAATTAAATTTCAAATTTATAGAATTCCCGGTACATGTTTGAAATTTTTAGAAATTGGGAACTTGTGTGCATTGCGCGTCTATTCTATGGCCACAAGTCATGTCGACTTAAGATAAAAATTATTTTCAATATTCAACGTTTTATATCTCTCCTCTAACTTCTCTTCTCCTCTAACAATGCCTTGTTGCCGAAGGTTACGGTCGCAAGCCACAGTAGATATAGTTGGCTTAAGTAAAAAATGAGTTTAATATTCAACTTTTTCTAACTCCCTAGAAAAATTATCAAATTTAACTTAAGCTACTATGTATGTCTTGTTAAGCACATATCTACAAGGCTAATATAAGTTCATAAGTAAAAAAAACCTAAAATCTTAAATTAATCTATTAAACTCATGTACATAGTAACTTGGCAACCATACCAATATATTTCATGTAAAAACAATCCTTGATAACAATTTTGAACTTTTAATCCGATGAAAATTTTCTACTCAACACAACAACGAATATATACATACTTTTATAAAGCTTTAAAAAGGCAATCATTTTTAAGTTTTTGTAGACGGGTTTGGATCATCTTTAAATTGACATCAATAAAAAAAAAAAAAAAAAAAAAAAAAATTTTCAATAACCCAATACAATTTGTACACATATGTATTTATCATGAAATACAATAAAATACCATATTCACCCAAACGATTTATTCGTCATATAAGTTTTTATATCTATACTAACAATAAATCCTTCAGACGATTTGATTTCAATTTTAGCCATTTGAAACCATATTCAATATTTATTTAGACATTTGTATACAATGATTTTGTGTCACTAACTCCTATCTAAAATAATTCAATTGTATGAAAGAATATTTTTACAATTTGTTAACGCGAGACTAACACTCAATGAAATTAAGTGTTTGGATAAAATGGTTTTTATTTGTCTAAGTATCAAATATGTTAATATGAAAAGGTTATAATTTTGCAAGACCTTGACATTTTATACAGTAAATAAAATTAAAGCCCAAATAATCGAATTATAAACAATTTTTTTCCTCTACACAATATTATTATACGCCCATTTTATCGACCTAAATTATTTGACCTTTCATTCATTATAGACGTACAAGTAGCTATTAGTTGTATATACACATACATACAATGGATTAAAACGCCTTAATAATTTTTGTAAATAAAATTGACATTTGTTTACCAGCTCATATTCCCGATGAGACCATTTAAACACAAATTTGGTGTTCCCACAACAGATTCCTTATAAGTATATAAATAGAACAAAAATATGTAATATTGACATGATTTATATTTAACCTTTAGCCAAACATAACTGTAAGTACCCGAATCGTTCTCGACAGAAAAAAAAAAATTGGTGAATCAGTTATGTATTTTATAAAAACTTGTAAAATCTATATATTCGATAAAACCTTCATATTAAGACATTAAATTTTGTGTTGCCAAAAAGATTTGTTTCTATACAATTCAACTAAATAACAATGACCCACCTTCTAACAAAATAGATTGATCTACCTTTAGGTTAACAAACGCATATTTGGCAAAATAACTTTATTTGAAAATCAGTTCGCCTAGTTAAAAGGAAGGTTTAACTACATATTAAAACTTATTTTCTTATATTTTTTTGTTCTCAACATCTTCATTCCCAACATTGTCAATACATACTCGTGCACAGCTCTATCCGTATACAGTAGAATAGGGTATAAAATATATATGTACATAAGACAGTAACATGTAAAAGGAATTAAATAAAATTCCTTTGAGAGTTCCTTCTTTCAAAATCCGAAAGACGTATAGAAGCAAAATTATCTAGATATTGACATGTATTTGAACAAAAGATAAAAAAATCTCCAAGGAACTTGTATATACGAGTGTATAACTATGTATGTATACTATTTTAGAATTTTTAGAATGAAACATAGCAAATAGGCGAATTAGAAAATGTTTCTATTTTTCTCTATCGAAACGTTACATACATACTGGATGTTTATGAAGTCAATAGCACAGCACTTACATAACTTAAGTCATGTTGCTATATAATTTATAAGTTATAATGAAGGTATCGTATGGAGTCTGGAAAATATGACAGCTGCAATTTATTTCGTCGATGGTGCTTCTGCTATTATCTTTATGCTGCACTGTCTACTCTAACTATTGAGTAAAGCAAAATATCGATTATCAAATAAAGATAATTTGTCATACTAAATTAATAGTTAGTAGCAATGGATACAAATATAATTTATCGGTGCATTGTTTACCATTGTTCGATTCATAGCTAATTGAATTCGGAATTCAAGCAAAGACTGAATTAACGGTTCCAATAAACATTGGAACAGTTAATAGCCCTTTCAAGTTAACTATTATAATTGGCATCATTAAGATTCATCAGACGCATCATTAAGGTTCATTTAGAGGGCTCTGTTTGCAGTCGTGGACCTATTAACAGCCGCAACGTAAGTTCGGGGAATTGTAAGTTAATAATTTGTATCAAGGCCATTAAATATTTGTTTAATTAGAAGCAGAATTTTTAACTGTATGGTATTCTTTGTTTTATATTTTACTAGCCGAGGTACTCGATATTTCCCGGGAAAATTTTTTGTAATTCATTTATTTTATTATTTATTTGTAGGCAATATTTTTGGTTTTCCATTCCACAACTTCATTTAAAAATCTTTTTATAATGTCATTTCCATCGCTTTATAATCTCCTTTCTTCTTTCATTAATCGTTGTCTTTGTGGCTAATTTCGAAAATTCTAAGAGTCTGCTGTAATGTGGCTTGATTCGTTCAGAACACTTATGCATAAGTGACTAAAATCGATAACGTGGAATTTAGACTAAAGTAACAACGATTTAATGGTGTTTGTTATTATAAATGTCCATATTCCTCAAACTGGAATATATGATTTAATTAATTAGAACAAATCAATTGTCAATACTAATACTAAGTAGTATGTTTACTAAGCCCTAAAACATCAGTACAGCAAACATACGAAAAATATTATTTGGTGTAATGAGAAGCAAAATAATAAAAAGTTTATTGTGCTACAAATTTAAAGTAAAAGAAAAACGTTGTTTACTTAAATTAATTACATTATCGTCAGCATACTACTTCAATAACTATTTAGTGTACTAAACTTACTCAAAAGCTATTATCATCTGATTCCTTTGAATCAAGAAAATATAAAGGGCTGAAACGTAATAAGGTAATCAAAACTTCGGTCTCCATTAACTCAACTCCCAAATCAATCCCGAAATGAACCTCGCCGAATTTCATCATTATTGGTTGAGAAATACGCAAGTTACATCATACTTGGCAATTTTAGAATACCATTTCCAACGCACATGTCAAATTTCATCATAAGCGGTTGATGAAAAGACAAGATCCCTCATACTTTTCCATATTCCAGAACTTCATCAAAAAATTATTTTAGAATCCCATTTCATATGTGCAAGCCGAATTTCACCATAATTAATTAAAAAATAGGCAAGTTCCAAAGAATGGAAGAGCATAATCCCATTTCCAACGCACATGTCAAATTTTATCATAATCGGTTGGGAAATATACAAGTTCCCTCATATTGGCCATATTCCAGCACTTCATCTAAAAATCATTTTAGAATCCCATTTCCAATGCACAAGCCGAATTTCATTAAATGTAAGTGTTTAAGAAATAGGCAAGTTATATCATACTTGGTCATATTCTAGAACTTCATCCAAAAATTATTTTAGAATCCAATTTCCAATGTGCAAGCCGAATTTCATCATAATTGATTGAAAAATAGGCAAGTTCTATAGAATGGAAGAGCATAATCCCATTTCCAACGATATGTCAAATTTCATCATAATTGGTTGAAAAATAGGTAAGTTCCATCATACTTGGCCATATTCCAGAAAATCATTTTAGAATCCCATATCCAACACACAAATCAAATTTCATCATAAGCGGTTGATAAATAGACAAGATCAAAACTTCATCAAAAAATTATTTTAGAATCCCATTTCCAAAGTGCAAGCCGAATTTCATCATAATTCATTAAAAAATAGGCAAGTTCCATAGAATGGAAGAGCATAATCCCATTTCCAACGCATATGTCAAATTTCATCATAATATGTTGAAAAATAGGCCACTTCCATCATACTTGGCCATATTCCAGAACTTCATCCAAAAATCATTTTAGAATCCCATTTTCAAATTTCATCATAATTGTTAGAGAAATAGGCAAGTTCCATCATACTTGGCCATAATTTGAAATCGAACTCATTAAAATTACAATTAAATTGCCGACACATAGCCGGAATGCGCATAATTAAACTTAAAAGTCGGTAAATAAATAAAATATTTGACCTGAACTGGTTTACAGGGCACATGAATATCAATATTGAAAAGGAATTCAGTGAAATCACTGCACCATTTAAAACATCAGCTATGAACATGGACGCCGCAACCTTACGCCTGTCAATCAGTGACTCCAAATTTACAATTTTACAGCGCCCTGCATAAGGTGGTAAATTCCTTTTATTCTGCCACATTAAAAGTTTAGGATCAAACGGCCACTTCATTTTGTGCAACAAGTATAGAATTAATTGTTTTAAGTGAGTCCATCAACCTATTAGACTTAGCTACAATCCCACAATTAAGTTAATATGATCCCGGAAATTCAACTGATGGTAAATATGACTCCCAAATCCCTAAATGTCGTCCTTCTTTCAAGCAGCTGATTATTAATGTGATAAGGATGAATAATTATCTTTGTTCTCCTAAAGAAACTCATACCTTACCGTTTTCTAGTTTTAAGTATAATCTATTCGTAATGGTCCATTTGTATAATAAATCTAAATCACTCTGCAGTTCCATACATTGTTGCGAAGTACTTCCGATTTTTGAAATTTTAAGGTCATCTGCATAAAGCTCCCAGCCACAATATTCGAATAAAGAAGCAATTTCATCGATGAATATGATAAACAGCACAGGTCCAAAGTGAGAACCCTGAGGAACGCCTGAATGAACCTTAATTGATTTAAATGTAATACCATTTATTCTAAGCACTTGCTTTCTTTCACGCAGGTATGAACCAATCCAATCCAAAAATAATTTGCATACTTCAAATCTGTCTCATTTTCCAAGAAGAACGTCAAACTGCGGTGTATCAAATGCTTTCGAAAAATCATCACTTCTAGACTCAAACTCTTTATGATCATACTGTCCCGAGTGAGACGTAGAGGCGGGACGAACCCCATCATCATGTTGTTCCTTATAGACAGCTTAAAGAAAATCCGAAAATAGTTCATATATATCGTTTACTTTGTTAGCAGTAACATAATTCAGAGATATCGTCTGAGGATAGCCGGAACATTTCCGTTTAGCATTAATGTATTTGCAAAACAACTTACGATTCACCGTAAAATTATCTTCAAGGTTTGAGATATAGCTTCTGTAAGCGAGCTGATGCTGATTATCGAAATTTCGACGTAACTGCCGGAATGAATTAATATAAAATATTTTAAGTATTTTAAGTACTTTTGATTCCTTAAATTGATCAAGTTAATATTAAACCACGGTTGATGGTTATTCTTTCGACTATATCTATTAGGCACAGATTTATCAAAAGCCTTAAATATAACACAGTAAAATTCATCAGTTATGAAATATTCACTTTTTTAAAGTTATAATTCAACGTAGGTTGTTTATGATTATTGAATTTACAGAATAGCTCCAAACAGTCAAAATCAACTTCCAATCCATAATGGTGTAATCTCTCAGGAACAAATGGTGCCATTGACATTGTAGTCGAACAATAATTAGGATCATTCACAAATACTAAATCAAGAAACAGGCCATTTAAATTAGCTACTTTACAAATTTGATGCAAATCAAGCGATGACATAGAGTCCTTAAAAATGTGTTCATCACCATTAAAAATATTGGTCGGGTATGGATTAACTTCATCTATGCGCCATATTATGGCAGGAGTATTGAAATATCCTAAAACACAAATTATGTCATTCATATTACAATCCGCAACAAAACGGTGAATGTTATCACAGTCTAAATTATAAATCTCGTTAGCACTGTGAGGTAATAATTTAACAATCCATGACAACTTCAAAGCAACAATTCAAAGTGTGGCTCAACAGTACGTAGAGTAGAGTTCAATGCACCACTACCAATATTAATTTCGGGCGACTCTATATTTTTGCCTAAAGTTTGAACAGTTGTATCCGTTGTTATGGTATTATTATCATACTTCTTAAATCTTGTAAGTATTGGTGAAGTAAATTTCATATTAGATTGTGCTTGTAACTCTCCCGTCACATACGACATCCATCAGATTTATGGTTTAGATAGTCCAGTTCTATATATTATTGGGTGTATGCCAGAGAACAGTTTCCTAGCTCAGATCTCTTGGTTTGGCTGTATACAGAATCGGTTATATTTTGTTGTGACGCAACTTTGATGAAAACATATTCAAATAGCGTTCTAACTGTCTGAGATGATCATTAAACATAATCATTTGTTGTTCTATTTGATCAATATCATTCTCGAATTTTTCTATTCCAAACAATTTGTTGCTTAGGTATCCATCCATGGTTTCGATATTTCTTCGGGCAATTTTGCTTGTGCTGTGACACAACAAATTAACTTCATGTACTTTATACAACATTGAAACTTGGTCAGTCCGTATCAAAAGGTTTTTAAACTGTAATATATAGTATGCCTATATTCCATTCGTGGTCTATAAGATTAACGTAACATATATGTTCGAAATATAACCCGGATTGTGTGTCGAACGGTGTTGTGTCAAATGGAAGTATTCATTGAATTGAAATGGGTTATAGCGTATGGATGGATTACGTTTGGCTTCTTCTGTTATGATTATATTTTTTGTTTTAATTGTTTGGCTAAAGCTTTTGAGTTTTCCATATGTTGACCTGTAGCATCCAATATCTTGCTGTGTTTAGTTGATTTCTATGTTGAGAATTATCTATTTCTATTGCAAGTTGATCATGCTTCAAATGTTCTTCTTCAATGTTGGTTTTATCTTGTCTCTTTGTTTGCTGGCTAAAGTTGAAAGCTCCATTCTTCTTTTAAGTGTATTCTTTCTTGAAGTGTATTCTTCACGACCCTTTGATACAAGACAGCTTTTTACTTTTTTGTTGTTGTTGTTTTTATCTGAAATCTTTATTGTTAGTTTCTACTAATGGAAGTGGGCTAATTTTGGTTATAGAGCGCTTCATTAGTGTATTTCCGCGGTCGTAAATTCACACAACTCGGACTCTTCCATCTGAGCCTGGGTGAACAGTAGTACCTCTTCCGGAACTTCGTTGTATCTTATTACAGAAGTAGTGGCTTATCGAGAATTTTGGTTTAAAGCTTCCCACGATTTGCGTATAGCATTGTGGTACAAATACAGATAAAGTTTACATCCGTTTGTAGGATGTTAAGTTTCATAGATGACATTTTTCTAGGATATCTTAGATTTTCCAATATCCTCGAAATAATTTTGAATATGGATATATTGCCAATTCGAACGACATTTGGCTGTTTTGTTTCGAGATTATTCGATTATTTCAAGATTATTGTTGTAGATGATTCGTTCATGTTACTCGCTTGATGGTACAGATTGTTCAAACTTGTTGGAGACGTTCCTGGATTTTTCGAGAGTATTTCAAATTTGCAAGATTTATAATATTGAAAATTGTTCGAAGTTACGTGACAGTTAATTAGTGTTGACTTGTTGAGTTGCTGCTTAGGTTCATTGTTCGTGCATTGAAAGTTTCGAAAACTTAACCTAAAGTTTTACCACACTATGAAATCGTCTTATTTGTATATTGGAACCGTTAAATTAGCAATCAAGTCAATTTGTTAAAACCTAAACTGAAAGTTTAACAAGCTGTAAAAACGTGTTGTTCGTGAATTTGAATAATCGAATTAGCAATCTTAACCTAACCTAACTTTAGTAAGTGTTTCAATTACTCAAATTTATGGGAACAGGAACGTCCCCATCAGCTAATTTATCTAAGCTAACACAAACTTGCCACGAACATTTGTGTGGGTACAATCAACTATCCTACAGTTTACTTGTTAATGATAATGGCGACTTTAGAAAATCTACAAAAACAACGATTAAAGCTTAAGCGGAGTTTTGTTCGATTAGGAAGCACCCATTGATAACCTACAAGTCAAATTACTAAGAACCGAGGCAATGTTCAAAGAATTTCGGAAAACAATGACAATTTATACTTCCATGTGGCAACCCATCTTAAAAAAGCTAAACATCAATTAACGACCTCGAATGATCTTGTCCGGTGAGTGACACTATAAACACATTATGTGATAGAAATTCGGACATTAAATTACCTACTTAAACTAACTATCAAACCGTTTAATCCAGAATATACCGAATGGAAAACATTTTATGAAATGTTTCCCTCTTCAATACATAATACCACGTTGAAGCCGATTCAAAAATATCATTAGCTTATGAGTATGTTAAAGGAGAAACCAGCCCATTTATTGAAGCACACGCCGATCACCGATCACCCCAATGTTTACCCTAACATCGATAAATTTTTCGAATTCCTACAGGAACATGCTGATTCTTTTGAGACATTCTCAATGGAAAGGCATGTACAAACATCCGTCAAACCACAAAAAACTCATTCGTTTCAATCAACATCAATTGTATCAATGCGTCAAGTTTCAGCATATTCGAGAGGCGAAAATTAATGCGTAATGAGCGGTTTAATTGTTTAGCTGACAATCATATAGTTCACCAGTGTAATTCAAAAAAAAGTCACCGTTATTGCCGTAGGCACAATTCATTACATCCGGATGATATTAAAAGTACGAATAATAATACGAAGCAGTTCAACATTAATTTAGCAACCACATTCGTGCAACCTAAATAACCACATTATTTCATCCATATCAAATAAACCAAATATTGAAACAGGGGAAGCAATCAACAACATCTCACTAAAGGAAAGCGGTTTATATACCTGCATGGAGCAATCTATCGAACCAATAAGTATTTTGCTACCTACCGCTTTACTGAATATTTTGTATTCCTTGGGACAATGCAGAGTGTTTGTAGACTCAGGGTCAGAGTCGTCTTTTATTACCGAACAATGTATATAACGATTGGGCCTCCCAAGAGAACATGCCAGATTACAAATACGAGGACTAAACCAATTAGTATAAGGCCACACTTCAACTCGAAATTTCAATTGGCAGTTAAAACATATGTATGTAACACCATCAATTACGAATATAGTAACACCTCTGACCGTAAATGTATCCGCTTAAACCAGCTGGATCGGAGCCGAGCATATCTTTTCATTGATGAGTAAAGAACAAATAAAGAGGACAGACAGTTCAATTATCACACAAAAACAAAATTAGAGTGGGTAGTAGGGAGTTCTTGCACCAACGAAGTCGATAATATGGTTTCCACATTCTGTACTGGGGGCCGTAGAAAACCTACCTACAATCGAAAAATTCGAACCAGAATCAAATGAGGAATTTTGCGATAGATTTTCTGTAAAACGACAGAAAAAGAATGGTGAAGTTACCATTTATACACTCTTCCAAAGCATTAGGAAACTCATAAAATCCAGCTAAAGCGTTACTGTAAGCAATGGAGTGGAAGTTCAAACAAAATTTCCATTTTCATATTCGATATCGAGACTTCATGGCTGAGTGTGAGGAGCTTGGTCATATGACGAAAATAACCAACAAAACTACTGAATTTTACACAATAGAGTTTATAAAGAAAGAATCCAGTTCAACAACGAAGCTGCCCGTGTCGTGTTCTCCGCATCAGCTAAAATAAGCACGGGGAAATCTTTGAATAATATTTTGGCGATAGAACCGAATATACAAAAGTCATTATTTTTTATTTTGCTGCAGTTCCGTGTAATGTATCGCCAGATGTGGCTATACCCTGCAGATGGAAAATTCCAAAGAACTTTGTGGCGAGAGGATGTCACCGTCACCATTCTTAGCTACTAGAGTTTTAAAAGCAGTTGCAGATGAGAACGAAATTAACCATGTAAAAGCAGCTAATGTAATATGAGACCACGTATGTATGGATGATTTGGTGAGCGGTGCCAATACGATATACGAGGCTATTCAGCTAAAACACCAATTACTAATAAAATCTGCCCCCAATTTACGAAAATGGATGTCTAACAGTTCAGTTGTGTTGCTGGATTCTGACCAACAACACATTCAAACCAAAAAAAAATTTAAAACGCATGCCGATTCAACCAAGGTATTAGGACTCTTATGGTCACCAGCCGAAGACGTATTTACCTATTTTATACCCCTTTATCCAATACCAAGTATTACTAAAAGAGGGCTATTGTCTTTTGTCACCATTTAGTATTAGAGTGAAAATGTGTTACCAAAGTTTGTGGCCAAAAAACCTTAATTGCGATGAAGATATTCCAAAACCGGCTAAACGGTGCTTAAACGGAAATTAAACGGTGCTTTGATTCTGACTAGATTAATGAAGTACGGGAAGGAAATTTACAAGATCACAAAATGTTTGCCTAGACCGATTTCAAGGTCGTATTGGATTGGATATCTCATGTACCAAAACGATGGAAAGTGTATACAGCCAACCGAACCAGTGAAAAAACTGGAGAGCCTACGAAGAGAACATTGGCTATGGAAGGTTTAACACCTTCACAGTTGAGGGATCATTCATTGTGGAGGAATGGTCCGGAATTTATTACAGGAAAAGGCACATTGGCCCATAATGGAAAAAGTTACCCCAACAAATCAATTAGAGATGCAGCACAACAAACTACCGCCAATTTTTGGGAATTTTAATCTACATATATCGTTGTTATTAAAATTTAAAGGTGGAAAATCAATCAAGCAAATCGGTTGTCTTAAAGTAGAAGAAATCCGTCTCACCACTAATCGAGGGTACCGAGAAAAACCAAATCAACACTTCGCTGATGAAGTCCGTTGCTTAAAAATAAATGACCAATACAACGTTATACGAATACAACGTGTTGAAAAGGGAATTTTGAATAATCAAGGCCAGAAGCATAATAAAGGAAGTGATAAATGATTGTATTAATTGTACTAAACAAAAGAACTGTTAAAGTTAGCCGAAAATTGCCAGCCGAAAGTGAAAAGTCGATAATGCAGATTGTGCTAGTCCAACCGAAAAAAATGGAAATGTAGCTTGTCTAATCACAGCCGAAAGTAAAAAGCCGATAATGCAGATAATGATATTAACATTCCAGCCAAAAATAAAAAATTTAGTAGTTATCAGCCGAAAGTAAATAGGATACATGGATTTAAACAAAAAATTTGATAAATAGTTTTACGTGTAAAACTTTTCTTAACCTATTCGTAGAAAATATCGAAAAATCAGAAGAATCCACAAAATTGAAATAAAATCAGCCTCTAGAGTGTATATCTGAAGTTAAATCGTTTTTATGTGATTTGTCAATAGCTATCGAATGAAAAAATTCTGTTCAAGTTTCCCGTGGGAAATCTCGGAAAATTCGATTTTCTAAAAATCAATAGAAAATTTGTATAAAATCAGCTTCTAGAGTGTGTAAAAAAATCGAATTTTCCGAGATTTACCACGGGAAACTTTAACTGAATTTTTTTCCTGCGATAGCATTTGACAAGTCACATCAATGCAATCCATCTCCAGACATAACACTCTAGAGGCTGATTTTATACAAATTTTCTAATAATTTTTGGAAAATCGAATTTTCCTAGATTTCCCACGGGGACTTGAACTGAATTTTTTTCCTGCGATAGCTATTGACAAGTCGCATCAAAGCAATTCATCTCCAGACATAACACTCTAAAGACTGATCTATTTTCGGCTGGAATGTCAATAACATATTCTGCATTATCGACTTTTCACTTTCTGCTCTAAACTTTCGGCTAACTTTAACAGGGTAGAAGATATTGGCGAGTCAATAAATGGGAATACTGCCCAAATAACGGGTCGAATTAGTAAAACCAGTTAAAAAGGTTGAAATCGATTTCGCAGGGCCAATCAAAACCTATTCCATTCGAGGGCGTTATCAAAAATCGCATAAAGCATACATCTGCGTATTTTTGTGTATGTGCATCAAAGCAATTTACATAGAAATTGTCTCTAATTTATCAAAAGCGTAAACAAATAATTATTTGTGCATCAAGAGCACAAAGTGGCACTTTGCTAGCCCCGACAAAGTACTAAACATATGTTAAACAGTTTACTTTTCCTATAGGCAATTACTTAATAAACTTACCATAACTGTTTTTTTTGTAGAATAGAACAAAACAGACGTGTTGGCCTTGGGAAACAGAGAGAAAGCCTCCTTTTCACGCATTATGTAGGAAAAGAAAATTTTGTAGGATTTTCCTTAATCCGCCACTGGTTCTGCCACTTGATAAACTATAATATTTTATTTAAAAGCCAATTAAACAATAACTATTTTTGAATAATAATTCATAAATAAGTAATTTAATTTTAGTACTTCAATTAGTATACATAAAAAAGGAAGAAAATATTTACAAGATAATTTTATGATAGTTCGACGGATAATTTTTTGCCACCTCATATTTTAATTTAATGGTAACAGCTATAAAGCATCAGTTAGCTTATGTACTACAATCTAATCACGTTAAAATCCCAATTTGCGCTATAATGCGATAATACAGTAATAATATTTTGAAACATGCACATAGTGTAATTCGGAAAACCAAGGAGAACATATTATAATTTATACAGTAATTTTTTGTTACCAACCAACCAGATTATGATGATGATGATGATGATGCTGATGAAAAAAACCAACCAGCAAACGAACCAACACACCAAAGAAAGAAAAAAAAATTAAATCCCAGACAATTACAGCAATTGAAAATAAATTATTAAAATTTCCATAAAAGAAAATGTATCACAATGATTTGAATGAAAAATTATTACAGTATTTTTGTGCTCATCCCCTATAATTCAAAAATTTTGGGCGAATGAGCCACTATATAGCGAATGTACAAAGTGTTCAACAGCAAAATTTACAATTTAGTTTGTTTATTTTAATTTAATGTATATAAATACAGAATGGTTTTTCCTTTTTCCACTATCATAAAAAACATATAAAATTCAACGACGCCTCCAAAATCTTTAGATTCAACCGTTTCGCTTTTTCTTGGTATTTTTTTTTTTTGTTTTGTTTTGTTTGTTTGCAAGGATAATGGAATTTTAATGAAATAGAAAGAAAATACATAACCAACACAAAAACAGGACAGCCAAAAAGAAAAAGAAAGCTTCAAATTTTTTCCGGTTTCTGTTCATTTAAAAATGCTTTTGGTTAACATTTTTATTTTATTATTTTTGTACCATGTTCGGTTCGTTTTTCATTTTCCGGCAACATAAAAATGATGATGATGAGATAAAATAAATTTCACTTAGACAAAATTAATTTGGTATACCAAAAAAAAGCACACAACAGGATTTTTTGTTTTCTCTCCGTATTATAGTTTCCAAAATAAAGGATCTTCTACATACTTCTTGGGATATACATACTTTGAGTTTTAATTATTTAAAAGAATTACGATTTTAATTTTTTAGTGCTTGTGTGTTTCTCTTCCTCCTCGTGCTTAATATGTTTTTTTTTTTGTTTATGCCGATTTTTAGAAAAACATTATTGTACATACTATCCAGAAATCGGTTATTGTTGCACGCTTTTGTTGTTTTCTGCTTTAAATAATTGAAAAACTTACAACAATGTACCGCAATTTTTTGTGTGTAGGTTTAGTTTGTATTCTGTGTGATGAGGGTGACCTTAAGGATGTTGTAGGTTTGTTGATATCTCGATGTTTATTAAAATTTTATATTTGAAAAATGCTAATTTACCAGCCTATACAAGAAAAATATGGTAGGTGTCGGCATAATTGGTTTCGGTTTGTACACAGAAAAAAAAAAAAAATATTGAAAATATTCGTAACGTTTTGTTTTGCATTCTATTATATTTTAGAAGAGCCAAATTTGTATTTTTATATCGTGATAATATTAGAAGTACTTACGTAATAATAAAGATTGACGTAAGTTTGCAAGAAGACTCACCTGAAACGATACACAATATTTAATTAATTTTAAAATTTTATAATATTATTGAAAATTTATTTTTAGTTATAGAATTTAAAGAAACCTTGAATAATATTGAATTAAATTGAGTCTCTGTTAAATTATGAATTATTTCGTTTTTTTAGGAAGTCGTAATTATTTTTTTGAGTAGTGACGAAGTAAGAAAAGAGTACACTATTTTGGTCAGTATCTCTAAGGTTGCTAGCGAAACGAATTGTAATTAACCGTGCAATTCCGACGTTAAGACTGTTAAGAGTGTCACAGCTAAGAGCAATTTTTGTGAGTTTTTTTTTAAGAGAATCTCTCAATTGGTATTCTGTTGGTAGTACTCTTAAAATATCTCTTAAAAACTCTCCAAATATATTAGAAAATATTTGGAGACCTGTCAATTTGAATTTCTACATACATCTTTGGTGGTTGATAAATAAATAAAAACAATTTTGCTAATCTATATTTAAATACATAATTTAAATTATAAGGGCTCTAGGACAAGCGTCGAACAACATGCCGCTTCTAATAAAATAAAAAAAAATTCACAAGAAAATAAATAAAATGTATCTTAAGTTTATAACTAAATTTTATAAAAATTAATAATTTATAAGAATAAAATATTTCATAATTTTTTTTTATCAAATTTTAGGTTATGTATTTGCGCTTTGTTAACAGCTCAAAATCATTCCAATGAATTGGAGGAAACAATCATTCGTGGTATGGCTGCGGACCATTTTTGTGTCTATGCCTGGTCCTAGTGGACCGCCACCCAAACCTAAATCACATGGGCAACATTTAAGTGATCCGAATTCATTATAAGTTTATTAGCATCATCAAGTCGCATACTAATATTATTATTTATTATTATTATTGTAGGGCCATGCGGGCGATCAGCCACTACGCACTGCGACCTAAAAGATCAATTGTGCTTGACCCTGCTTAATTATCCGTCCAGTCAATATTCAGGTTCTTAATGAACCTGACAAAACTGCCTCCCGGTACGTGATACATACTATCTGGGCTTAATGCTCTCCCTCCTAGATGTTTACTACAGCATGTAGTCCCACTAGAAATACGGTAGCATTGGACCCCAAGGACTAGGAGAGGGCTGTCTCACTCCCGTATATTCCTACTCCTGCCCCGTATTCCGTTTGATTTTACTCTTACGAGTTGCTGGGAATTGCAAACCGCCTGTAGGTCACCCAGCCTTACTACAGGAAGGCTAAATAAAACTGGAGGTTGCCTGGTATCCAGAGTTCGCATATTTTGAACTGATTAACCTATCAGCCATTCATCCATCGGCATATGCTGTTCCACCTTAGATTAGAGTTTTTGGTCAAGGTTTTCTCCTTTAGCGCCGTACTTTAGCCTGTGCCAAATAGCCTAAAATGAGCCAAATGCCTTAGTTACTAGCTGTTGGCACGAGGAGGCAGCACGTACACTTGCGAATTATGAACAGGTTACCCCTTACACAATTATACCCATCACGCAGCTGCCTAATGGCATGACCGGAACTGGTAGATTAATCTACTCAACTTTGGTCCCCCCCCTTCCTCCAATAGACACCAAACCACCATACTAACATGATATAATCTGTCAATATATGGAATTTGATTTCTATTCTCAAGCAGCATTTTGAACAATTACTGGACATAACGACTAGTCCGAATATAACCGGCGTGTATCATCATATATTCAATACCGAACAATGAATACCAAAATATTATCCTTAGTAAAAACTGTATTTAAATGGTTGTACGTTTGTAGATCCAGCATAAATGCAGTGCCTTCCGAGCAGAAAACGTATCTTTGTGATGCCAGCAAAGAATTTGAAGATTCACAAAATTTGACGTGATTTTCATCATCAAATGCAAAATGATGATTATTAGTATGCTCCTCAAGCTATTTATTGTTCTGGTTGTCATATATGAAGATGTGTGCCGATAGTAAAGAAGAAGCTGCAAAGGGCATCAGATGAATAGATTTGTTGTAGTAGTTTTGTAGGTGGCTTCTTATGTTACTATCTGAATGGTTTATCAAAAACGTTATTTCCAACAATGAGTTCTTGTAGTAGGAATCAGCATAAAATACCGGGATTTTAACTGGAGAATTGTTCATAATGGTAAACTTAAAAAAATTGGAGGGCTCACCAGTAAACCAACAAGACGTAACGCGTTGTTATATTGAACGGTATATGTAAAACCCATTTCATTTTGGGGCAAGAGGGGTAACTTTGAAACTTAAACATCAACCCCTCTTTTTTATTGCAGATTCGGATTCTACGGCTAAAAATACGTACGATTTGACTAACACATTTTTTTCGATTCATGATAGATGGCGCTGTAATTGACGATATTCAATTTTTTTCCATTTCACCTACTGAGAACCTACGCAAACGATTTTGCAATACGTCTGCAATAAAAATACCATTGTTTCATTGTAAATACTCGAAATTAGTTGTCTAAAAATTTATTCATTTTGCAAATTTCGAATTACTGGGAAAACGGTGCTTGATTTGCATGAGGCCCCACGCCTCATCAACTTTCAATTAAATTAAGTGCTCAAAATGATGGCCTTTAATTTCAATGGACTTATTAATCCGCGTTTCAAGTGACTGTACACAACAGAGAAGTGTGTCTGCTTGAATTTCAACACAAGGATTTCCAATTCGCTTAATCATATTCTCACGTGTTGTTGGTTTTTGATTGTAAATTTGGTCTTTGAGATAACTCAACAAAAAGAAATCTGGCGAAGTGAGATCTGGTGATCTGGCAGGCCAATTTACCGGACCTTCTCTCCCGATCCAGTGACCATTGAAATCACGATCAAGTACTGCACGTGCTACTCACGAATATTGTACGGGACAACCATCTTGTTGAAACCATATGTTCCGTCGCACTTCTAAGCTCAAGTCTTCAAATCTGTGTTAAAAAGCGAAAACCACATAAGTGCACTTAAGCGATTTTATTAGTTTTAGCTCATTTAATACAATTTTATGTCTGCATTATACTGTCCAATTTTTAAAGCCACTTCTAAGTTATAAATTTTGAAGGAAACACTAAACGAGTTTTTCCAGAACCCGATTTAAATCTTTATTTGCTTATGCTGAAAAGCAGCTTGTTTTCACTTAAGTGGTTTTCGCTTTTGGACACAGTGGCAGTTCATTTTCCAAAATATCTCAGTACATTTGACGAATCAAAGTTGCCTAAATAATGTCGGGGACGATGAGTTTGTTGCAAATTATTTCACACCACTCATTGACATTCCAAGGACGCTGATGTTCAACTTGGCGAAGCCAGTGCGGATTTTCAACACTCCAGTAATGCATGTTATGGCGATTAATCGTTTCATGGTTTGTAAAAGCCGAGTCGTCGGAGAACAATACGTAACGAAAAAAAATTTGGGTTTATGGGGCTACTAACAAAAAGTTACCCGATTTTGGAAATCAACGCTATGAAGATCTTGGTGTAAGGACACATGATACGGATGATACTTACGACGTTTTAAAATTTTCCAAACACTAGTCTGGTACAATCCGGAATCGCTAGCTATTTCTGATGTACTAATATGAGGATTGTGAGCTACTGCAGCATATACATCAATTTCAATAATTTCTCTACTAATAAATTGTTTGACAGTACGCTGGAATGACGCACGTGACCGAAACCTACCCGGAAAACTCGAAGCGTAGAGGGTGACACCATTATCAAGACTCCCGCCAGCTTCTCCATAAACCAGAATCATTTCAATATCCTCTTGTACAGTTAAATACACCATTCTTAAGTAGTATTGATAGCATTACACAGGTATTGTTGTTTTCGAAATATTCTTCGGACTGAATCGGTATTTTTAAAACAAAATACAAATAATTTCATTAATTGAAAGCCGATTTAATCGTATGTTCCTGAGTTACGATAATGAGAAGCCATTTTCAGTAATTGAAAATTTTAGAAATACAAATTTTTTAAAACTAACTTCGAGTACTTATAATGAAACCGTAGTATTTTTATTGCAGAATCATTTGCATAGGTTCTGAGTAGGAGAAATAGAAAAAAATTGAATATCGTCAATCAAAGCGCCATCTATCATGAATCGAAAAAAATGTTTCAGTCAAATCCTACGTATTTTTTTTAGCCGTTGAATCCGAATCTGCAATAAAAAGAGGGGTTCATATTTTAGTTTCAAAGTTACCACCGCCCCACCTACATGGAGGATGAAGGGGGAATACTAATTTTAACATTAATGTATTTCCCCCACGGCATAATTAAATTTTGATCTTTATCATTTTTTTCGTAGAGTGCTTATTTTCCAGTATCAGGTTAAAAAAATCACCCGATATTACGTTTAACTCTCTCAATGATGTAAGGCCCATTGATGATTTTCATTTTGCGCAAAATCTTGCGCACCTCGGACCGGTGAATTTCGTGAAGAATATCTTCGCCTTGCCTAATGGGCAAATCATGACAAAGAGGTGTTTTTTTTTTGCTTAGGAATTCGAAAAGACAAGTTCTTTCTCACAGATTGTTCGGTAAAATGTCTGCCTTCTATCTGAACTCGCGTGATTTGGTTTATTGATTGGTAAGATTTCAAAGTCGAGTGTAACCCGTCACTCACTTTTCATTGCCATATAAAATAAGTGCCGGCGTTTACCCATCCTGTTTAAAATTTCGTCCGTGACCCAAGTAGATGCCTGGGAACAAAAGCTCTTCTTCGTGTTGATCATAGATGACGGACAATGGCGGCGATCTTGTCCATTAGATATTTCGAGGTATTTCCCTCGTTCCATAAACAGGACTCTTGACGAACCAACAGATTTCCCATATTGGATTGAGCATTCATCGTCTCTGTGTTAATGTGCAGGTCTGGCGCTTCTGACACAGTAGATGTCGATCGCTGCTATTGTGAATCTGGTACTAATGAAATTTTGGGTAAAAGCTCATTGTTAAAATGTTTGTGTTAGCATTTGACGATGACAGAGTTGGCAGTGGCAAGTAATCTTTGTAGTCGGCCTGCCGGGTAAGTCTGTACAGTGGTATATAGATGAGAAACCCTAGCTAGACTTGCACTGTACGCATCTTGATGATTCCACTCAAGTACAAACTCTTGTAGGTTATACGCTTTTCAATGCCCACGTTTAAAACATAATCACCACATATAAAACATAATAGACTATATAACCGAGCTGGTGTGGTAAGCTACAGGTTTTACATTTCAAATTTAAACTGCTATACTTCAAATTGAACTTTTATACATCAATTTTATGTTTGGCCAATTAGAATACAACTTATCTATTTCTTAAAGTATTTTATAGGAATTTGACTTTGCGATGGAAATAATGATTTGTGGATAAAGTTTTGAAATATGGCCAAGTAAGATGGAACTAAGCTATTCCTTATCCGATTATGGTTATGTTTATTTTTAAAACAAACAATAAATAAAATATTTTATTTTTCGAGTACAACATTAAATATTATTTTGAAACTTACTACGATAAAATTGATTTTGTTTAATACGACAATGAGAAACGTCAAAGTTGTGCTTATGACCACCTATTTCGTATGTCTTAGCTACGGAGCATCACTTGAGAACGGCTCGACCGATTTGGCTGAATTTTTTTTTTTTTTGTTGTGTTCGTAATTGTCAGAACAAGGTTTGTATGAAAGAAAAAGTCAGAAATTTGGATGGTTCCAACTATGGAATTTAGATTTATACTTCTATGTAATTTCTAACAAGTTGAAATTTTAATTTTTTTTTTTTTTTTTTTTTTTGATAGAGCATACTTTGTGTTTTAAAGAAAGTATATACTACGCGAATGCCTTTATTACTTGCCATAATAAACAACCGTTATCGGGTTTTTTGTGAATAAATAATTATTGTGTGTTGAAAAGATTATTTTGGTGTCGCGAAGAGCGTATAGGCAGCGTTTAGAAGAGAATGGAATACCAATTTCCACAAGCGCGATCAATTATGACCCCGGAGCAACGGATACAGTCGAGTTTGAGTCGCTCAGTTGCAGATAACTTACAAAATAATTTGAAACATAGACAAAACAGACGGCCAAATGTAACAATTCTACATGAACGGTTAGCGTTCAGATACGATCTAAAAATTGATTACGCCGCGGATGTATCGGTCGACTTCGAAACCATGAGCACTGTTTGTCAACATTGCAATGCTTTGAGATTTCGACATGGACCGCCAGGACTATATTGTGCACGCGGAAAGGTCAAATTATCACAATTGGCACTGCCACTACAACCATCATTGCTTTCTGGTCAAGAACCTAAATCGAAGCATTTTTTTCAGAATATCCAAAAAATACAACAGTACCTTCCAAATGACATCATTTGAAGCGAATATAACTGAAGAACGAGGATTTAGCCCAACTTTTAAGATAAAGTCATTTACACATCACATAACAAACACACTGATTCACAACGTTTCAATTAAGAATTTGTTTTTAATTTTACAGATTCAAGGTCAAATCCACCATCGTGCAGGAGCATTGTTGCCGATAGTGAATGATGATAACAAATTATTTCCTTGGAAATTCTGATGATGAAATCAATCAGCGTTGTGCCATCAGTCGTGCGGTAACTAAAGCGAGAGGTTATTGCACAACTGCAACAACTGTTACATAAATACAATGAATTGGTTACATTGTTCAAGACTGCACTAGTCTTGTAAATACTGATCAAAGCAGACAAAAGACGAGCAGGCGAACATGAAAGACGCTTCAATGAATGAGACATTGTGGTTGTTGGCGGGAATTTGGAGTATCGCGATATTGTTATTCAACGGCGGGATAGTAAAAACCTTGTACCCAGTTGCAATTTTGCTCCACCAAGTAAACATTTAAATAATTTACTTATTAATTGTGTGAAAAGTTGAATCAGCAGTTTAAATCTTTTTTTTATTTATTTTTTTTAAATATTGTGATGTGAAAAATAAGTGAAATCCTGATGTTCTCACCTCCGCCTCAAGTAAAAAATGCTGCGCCAAATCAGCAGACAGCGATGTCCAGAAGCGATTTGCCACCGAACGTCACGACCTCAGATATTTTTAATAAAAATACAAAAGTGCAGCTTAGTCCAAGGCGACAACAAATTTTAAATGTTCAAAAAATTACCTTACCATAAGTGTTGAACCATAACGAAACTAAAAGTGCATCGTCGCCAAATATTGACGATAAAACAAACAATGACAGTGCATCGACCTCAGATGACAATAAAATAAACAGTGATGTAGGTCAGTGTTTAGTGTAAACGGGAATAGACCGGTATACTACTGTCCCATTAAAACGAAGATTAAGCCCTAGATCAGCGGCCAGTGCAAGCGCGAATAAATTCACTTAGCTAGCTAGCATTGAATTAACGCATGGTAATAGGTATTCTTGCTTGTTTGTTGACGAGCCGACGTCCGAAAAAATTTCAAGCCGCCACCAATCTATTTGAGGAAAGAATCAAATAGAGAACTTGCCAAAACGATCGAGTTTAGTACTGAAGGTGCATTTTATATTTCCGGGATCAAAAGAGAAGATATAAAAGAAACAAAAATTCAACCGCTCAATATTGATGCTTAAAGAGCGTTAATTAAACATTTTGACCAAGTTGGTAAACATTAATACACGTATAAACTAAAGAGCCAAAAAGGATTGGTTAATGTGTTAAATGGAATAGAGAGTTACGTGGATTCATACGAAATTCAAGCTGCTCTCGCTGAAAAAGGTTTCCAAGGCAAAACTATTACCAATATTTTTAATCGGGAGAAGGTTCCTCAGCCATTGTTTCGTCTGGAATTACAACCAGACAATAAAAAGGTTAAAGGCAACCATGCAATATTTGACCTAAAATATCTACTGCAAAGAAGGGTTACCATCGAGAAACCCAGGAAAAGAAATGGGCCGGTACAGTGCGTTAAGTGCTGTTATATTTTGTCTCTTTTACTAGCATGCTGTTTACAGTTTTTAATGGACAGAAAATCAAACAAAAATAATAACATAAATTAAACAAAAAATTATTAAAGTATGAATTTAAAGAAACAAAAGTGTGTCAAACTGACACTGCACGATAATGGTGACTCCCATGTATTGACGCTCGATAAACCTGTATTCATTACTTTTGAGTCATTAATGTGTCATCCAATCTATGCTTTCGGATTTCCTTAAACTTCACCGCAGAATGGTGCTGAAACTCAAAGGATATTTTCTTTTATTCACTCCGAATGTACAGAATAATCTCAAAATGACGTAAAACTGGTTTTATTCATTCTGTATATTATGTTTCTTCTATCCTCTATTCTACAAACTCTCTGATATGTTGAAATTTATTTGAGACAGTGTGGATGGATTTACAATAAAAATGGAGTTTCCAAATGAAGAGCTGGTACACTGAGAAAAAAACACAGAAATATCAATAAAAAGCACTTTAATTTAAAGTGAAATCAGTATGATTGCCAGCTAAAGTGGATTTTAATTTTAAAGTCAGAAAACTTTAAATATAATTAAAAAATTAACATTACATGGTCAAAATATTTAAATCTCATTTTCATTGTAAGAAATTTACTATTAACCTTGTATCAACTTTGATTTAAAGTTTAAGAAACACTGCACTCCCTTTGAAATAAAATGTTTTCATTGACTATTTATTTTATTTTATTTTTATTTTATGTCGATTCGGGCAGAATACAGAGCATAAGCTCCATTAACACTCTGTTTCACATTTATAGAAGACAATACAATACATCGAAAAATACAATTGATTCAAAATTAAGAAAAATGAAAATTAAAAACAAATACTTATGGCAACTTTTCGAGTTAAATGAATAAACGAAGCCTAGAACACTATTCATTACTATATTAGCCTCAACTATCACACCGAAAATAAAACAGACCTTAACAATTCATCTTGATGTAATAAAACAAACGCCATCTTCCAGCTGCTTTAGCTGATTAACTAGAGTTATTCTCTTTAAATGGATCATTACAAAAATGTAAGACATTTCAGAGATTGGTTATGTCATTTATGGTTTCTCCTTGAATTGAACTTTTTATGGCAATTGGCAAAATATACTTTAAATTTCTAAAGCTTGTTTTCTGGACATATTATTATTTCCATAAAGTTTGAAAGATAAACTTAAACAAATTTTTTTAGATCCTCTATCAATGTTTCAGTTCCGATAGTTACAGTATTACCAGGGTCTGATGCTTTGGGATCATACTTATAGTGACGTATTAAATTCGAATGGTTTGGAAAGCTTCTGAAATATTTGTAACAAATATACATTATAAAATCGTATATTAATAATTCAAATAATTCTTGATGAAGGTGATTCTATTTTATTTTAAATACTTATCTTAGTGTGTTCAACATTAAATCAAAGTGGTTTCCACATACCTTTGAACATGCGTTTTACTTTTAAATTTTCGCAATATCGATTCAAAAATGATACAAATTACAATCAATGTTCTGCCGTATTATTCAGTAGATTTAATATTGTGAAAGTTGTTCTATTGATATTAACCGTTTAATTCATTAGTTTTCTGAAGATTTGTAAAAAATGTTAGATTGAATTTTTTTATTTAATTTCATTTTTTTCTTAGTGTAGGACGGAATTATTCATTTTTTAGTTGGATTCATAGTGAAAGGATGTTCACAAAGCAAAAATGTGGATGAATGTGTAAAGTGTAAGCCCCTATGATATTCTTCGATTCGAAAGTCTATATTAACTTATGTCTCGACCTAATATGGTCATGAAATTATCTTCTACTATTTTAAATTTCACTGTAGCGATTGCTTTGGACGATGTATAAGTTGTTTTCACTTCACCGAGGGCAGGTATTGCACTATTGTTGTATGTTAAAATACGTTTGGTTTTTGACTGTTTTAATTCTTATTTCACTCTTTTTGCTTCATCAGATGACATCACATTGCATTCTGCACCCGTTAACTGCGACCTTTTTATCGCCAATTTGAAAGTTTTCTATCCATTTATTGTCGGCTGCAAACTTGTTTATTTTAATGACCGATGCATGATTATCATAATTAACATCTACGTCGGACTTATCTTCTTCCGTAGAGTCAGAATCTGTATCTAACTCCTCGACTGCTGCAACTTTCCTTGATTTACTTTTCTTAGTTGGTTTTTTCTGTCAATTTACCCGACACTTTATTGCAAAGTGACCCTTTTTACCACATGTTCTACACTTGGTATTGAATGCTGGCCGTTGTTTCCTTCCGTGTTCATTATCACACCGACCACAATGAAATGTTTCGTTTTTTACTTTATTTACCGTAACTGATGTATTTACTTCAAAGATCTCCTTGTTGTATTTCATGACTTTCTTTTTCGGCTCTCTCGGCGGCTCTACAGGTTTTCTTTGCTTTTTCTTAATCCAAACTGTCTGTCACCCATAGTTTTTGACGAGTCTGTTCTGATTTGATTCCAACTACTATTTGATCCATTGAAAATTCATTAGGGTCCTCAACTTTATATCCGCAACGTTTACTTGGCATTGTAGTCTTTGAAAAAAATCTTCAAACCCTTCTGATTGTTGTTGTTTGATGCGATGAAATTAACACATTCCATACGTTTTGTTACGTGATGGTGCAAAATGTGCTGTTAATTTATCCAGTATGGTTTTTGTTTCTTTTTTCTCTTCGCAGTTACACCCGAATTGTTTATTATGCGTTGTGCTGCTTGACCGAGAGACGCTAACAGCGTGGCTGCTTGAACTTCCTCTGATTTTAAATTCAACTCCGTTGCAATAGAGTAATATTGAAATACCTCTTTCCACTCCGTCCATACTTGATTCATGTCCGCATCCTGATTGACGAATAAATGTTTCGGTGGTTTTATACCTGACATTGTGATTGCTTTGCAAAGGACTCAAACTGTTTACAATAAATTTGCTTTCCGTTGACTTCACTAATGTTTTATATTCTCGAACAATCGGCTCTATTTCTTTGTAGGTTATGTATTATTGCTGCGTAATGTCTATACATCAATGGCATCAATTTTGGATATTTTCCATAAAATTGTATTTAATTGTACGTATTTTACGTATTTGATTAGTTTTCTTCACTTTCACTTGAAATCTTTTTTATATCCCACTTCTGACACCATGTGATAACACGATAACCATATAAATAACAAGAGGAGGTGTGTTCCGTATTAATAGTATTTAATGACTGACTTGACATTTGAGGTTACGTACAACATTATAATATAGTGTTACAATATGTATGGTGTTACCATATATATATAAATATATGTGCATTGTGCACCTGAATATGTCTTTATATGATAAAATTGAACAGAAAAATTTTGCGTTATTTTACTCAACGTATACATCGAGAAAATCATGTAAGGAGTATATATTTTGAAAATTTTTGAATGTAGGATTATGCATTTGTAGTTTTTAGAAGAGAAGCAGCTAAATTTTTCCGGAAAATTACCTCATTTTCCGGGAAAAATTTTAAAATTTTTAGTTTTTTTCTTTAAATAAATTGTGTATCTATAATTTTTAGAAGTTACAAGCCCAATTTTCCGAGAAAACGTTCACTTTTCAAACATTTCTTATACTAGAAAAGGTTTATCTTTTCAAGATTTTTATTAATAATTGCTTCGTCAACCTTGCAGACTCAGATAAAAGAGTTTTTTCGCCCTTATCGCTGCTTCTGATACTACCACAAATGTTAAAAATAGCCACTTTTGTAAATAATAATTTTTTTAACCTAACTTTAATTCGTTGTATACCTAAGAGGATGGGGCTGTTGCCCCAAACCCCCGCTTTTCAAGAATTTATACAATTTTTCTTGTTTCAAATTTCATTTATAATTTTAAACTAAGTAAAAAAAAAATTGGAAAAATCACAATATTTTCCCGGAAAAATTACCTACACTGTCGAAAAACTATTGAGATACAATCCTAATATTAAAAGTTTGATAAAAATTGCACATTTTTTCGTATTTTGCATAAAATAATATCACAATTTTTTAAAGACAAGTGAAAATTTTCCCGGAAAATGCGGTAATTTTCCGGTGAAATTTGGCCTTCCATATCCCCAAAATTTCTTACCTCATTTTCTCGATTTATACGTTACTTAAGCCGAAAAATCTTTCTAAATTTAAAACTTTTAAAATCCTAAAATGATTAAATTTTAAAATATGCATTTGTTCATTTTGATAACCGATGCAATTCTTAGATTAATTTGGGACTAATTATGGCTCTAAGCCCTTAGTTTCAAACCGAAAACGTACAAAAATTAAGTGAGAGATGTAACATTTGCTTAACACTTTTTAATCTTACACCATTGCCAAATTGACACAAAGGACTACAAATTAGGTTTCCTTGTTCACTAATAAATTGCCAAGGTAAACTATTAAGGCATAAATAAATATCATAAATATTTAGGGCCTTAAAATGCTTTAGATTTTCTTCTGAACTGAGGTTTAGGCAAATATTTGGCAACCAACAATATTGGCGGTGTATTGAAACTCCTAATTAAACAACGAACAATATTGATGTCAATTCGCAATTACGTATCTAGATTTTTTGTGATTTTGTGATTTCTTTATATTCTAAACGTATAAAATCGTTCGATTGTTTAATCTCGCATGCCAATTATTGAGACAAAAATGTACAGTTAACATCATGAGAACCAAAAGTTTATTTCATATTAACGAATTTCATCTCAGAAAGTAATCAATAACGCAGAGCAAAATTTAAAAAAACTATGTTAACGCACAACAAAACAGTTGGAATTTTCATCATAAGATGCAGCTCTGTGAATTTCAATAGTTTTAAAATTTTCAAAAAAGTTCAAATAGATACGTTAAAATGAGAGTATATAAATTTTTGATTAACTGCAATATTAAGCTCAAAACTAATTTTGAAAAATGTAGGGACTTAAAAATAAATTTAAACAGATCTCACCAAGGATCTGACATTGGCTTTTCCAGCGGTAATGATGAATTGTGGTCAAATTGTAATAAATCCATGTCACCTAGCTCATAAAGCTCAGTTACCTCGAGTGTTTTACAATTTTTTGCTAAGAAAAATGTGAAATTGGTCGACTATTCGTCAAATTCATCAGAAAATATTACTGATGAACACGATAGAGTTGCCAACAATATTAAACAAAAACCAATATCTCTGCGAGATAAAAATAAACAACTGCGAATGTACGGCAAGAATTACATTGGTTTCAAAACGAATGAGATTGGCAAACAGTGGCAGAATATCATACGCAATTCTAGATCCATTGGCGTTCCATGTAACTCAAATTACTGTCGCAAGTCAATGATTCGCAAATGTTGTGAGCTTACGAGCGATCGTCGAAAACAACTATTTAAATTTTTTGGCAATATGAGTTGGGAGCAAAAAAGTGTATATTTGAAATAACGTAAAATGAGTTTCTAAAAAAAATTCAACTGTCGGTACTAATTCTCGCATACTAACAACCCTGATGTACCATTTAAATGTTAATCCTGTGTATATCCCTGTGTGTAAATTATCTTTCCTTAGGACCTTGAGCATTAAAGAGAGGATTATTCGTTCCTGGGTTCTAATTGAAGATGTCGAAATGCGCTCTAGTTCAGAACTCAATAAATTTGAAAAACCTGCAGTATTACGAGATTGAACTGATACCAAAAGCGTAATAATATTTATAGCCCAACTAAATAAGCTGCCTAGCCACTATTCCAGAAAACGAACAAGTAAACTATATTTGGAACAAAATTGTACGAGTTATAAAGAATGTTGCATACCTATAAAGAATTTTGTTCAGTTGAATCTTTATCTCTTAAAAGCCGAGCCACAATGATGAACCAATTTAGACTAAAAAATGTAGCCCTCTATATTCCAAACAACCATAGAAGTGACGTTTGTGTACAATTTGAGGCAGGCAATTATGGGCAAGACCAATACAACATACATGTTCAAAATAAAGACAATTTCGTGGACCTACAAGGTGTAAAGACATGCCCCTTAATAAATGCTAGCAGTTTTTATTTCAAAATCAAACTGTCATGCCATAATTTTACAGTTTATAACAAAGCAATTTATCTGCGATCTACAATCATCCGTGTTCGCATCATTTTTATTGGATTATTTAAATAGAAAGGACATACATTGAGGCATAGATACATGTAGTGCAATTCTGTACATGTCACAATTAAACGAACCCTTAAGAAAAAGAAGATTGAGGTACCAAAAGGTTATTTATTTTATTCGCAGCGAGCTTAATAAATAATGGAAGTCGATCAACGTATTTTAAAAATCTTAAACCAAATTTAGTTTTTAACTCAATTAGACCTGGGAACAAACCTCATGATCCAACCATCATTGATATTCGTGCTTTAAAATACGAAAACAAAAATATTTGTTATCTTCTTAACTTTGAGAAACAATATGAGAAATTGCCACACCGCAGAAATATGTATGGATTTCAACGGAAATTGGAAGACTTTGGAGAACTTTTTAAAGAACAAAGATCCATGGTCACTTTCACAGAAATTGGTTATGTATAACCAATTTTAAACGTTTTTTTTTATTACTGAGAAACTCAATATTTTTTGATATGTAATTGTAAATTGACATCAACGACATACACATATCACCCCCACATTGGAGTGCAGAATTCATGTTGTACATTAAGTGTGTTATGCAATGTGCAGGTGCAATCTACATGCCTATAGCCATTGTCATCGATTTGACTTCTACCTATAAGGTAGAATGTTAAAGGTTAAGTGAAAGAAGGCTCTGATTTCACTCGTTTGATCAGAATTAATCTAAAATTTAAGAAGAAATTGTAAGAGAATTGTATCTGTATTAGTATGATTCGCTAGTACATAACGCACAGCACATTCTGTATATATAGAATGTAAATTGTGATATAATCAGTCCAGTCGCCGCGGCCTGATGAGAAGATTGATTTTTTCATAATCATAAGCTCATCAGTTCGAAACTGGATTGAATTCTCTTCCAATCTTCGGAACGTATTAAAATCATATAAATTAAAAAATTAAAATTACGATTTCTGAGCAACACGCTTACGTACGTAATGCCTTACACAATCAAACATGTAGACAGATTATGTAATATAATTTTCCTTCCATTTTTATTCAATGCCTATTAATTCCACAGATATAATTGGAACATGGCATACGGCAAACAAGTACATATTGTACCTACAATCACCCTCACATATGCCTACGTATATAGATATGTATATTAATCGGATTTGAAATCGTTTATTTAATCCTTAATCCTTCCATCAATTTTCAATTTCAATTTAATTTCATTTCCAATTTATATGTTTGTAGAAATCACTATATAGTATATATCCGGCGTATTCCCGTCCTTCTAACGATCTGGCATATCTATATTCACCTGCGATATATACAGAAATTTATTATTGTGCGAATTTATTTATTTCCACGTCGATTCCAACAAGTTTTGTAATTTGTTTGTATAATAAGGTAATTTTTATGCCTTAATTAAAATTAACTCAACTGTTAAGGAAGAATAATCGACAAATAATTAGGGGTTTCGTTTATTTCTTATCGACGTAGTGCGATTCTTAAAGATTGTAAAATTTATTGAATTAAATATGTAATACCAAAAAAAATAAAAAATAGGAAATTGTTCTAGAACCAAATAAATTTATTACACATAAATCGTATTTTTCGAGTACAAAAAGATAAATTTCTATTAATATCAAAGGTGAAGAAATAATTTTCGTAACAACAGATTCGTATGGGTTGAGTGGAAGGATGGGTTTACAAGTCGTAAATCAATACATAATGTTATATGTGTAAAATATTTGGCATTTTTATTTTATATTACATTTTATCGATGATAAATGATAATTTTATGAAAATTTATAGTAAATAAATCAAAGTAAAAAAAAAAGAAATGCAAATATCGATTGATATCAAATATTATTCGGAAGCTTTGTTTCTGTATGTCTCTATTTCTCTAAATATAAGTCACTGGAGATGTACATAAATCAAAATAAAAATAAAAACTGACGCATAATTCATCAATCATAATCTTCGAAAATTTGTAATATTGCAGATTAAATAATTAAATAGTTTAAACTTCATCTTTGAATTCATTTATTTGTTTAATTATTTAGAAAACACATATCAAATAGTTTCCAATCAATAGCAGTCTATAAATGTTTTAGGTAAATCCGTGGTCAATTAGATAACCAAGACATCACAGCCTAGTGACATCTAATCTTCCCAATCTCACAGTTATTTTGGTTAAGACGCAAGGGAGTGGCATGTTAAAATATGGTCGCAAAGCCTCTAGATTGCTATCAATTTAATTTTCGTAGTTCAACTGAATATTTTCTCAAATCCTATATTGTTGGCACCAATCTCCCAATGATTTTCTATTAATTCCTTTATAGCCGTATTTAATTATAGATTTACCTAAACGATGAAAAGATTCCATTCCATGATGAAAAAATTCCTGCCAATTGATAGAAAAGAGAGTCTAACAGAAAATCATCATGATACTGGTGCCAATAATATAAGACTTAAAAAAATACTCAGTAAAAACCACTCATTAGCTTTATGGCCATAGTTTACCAATGGCAATATTCTGACAAAAATTCAGAGTACTGGCAACTTAAAATCATCGCAATATTGGTGCTAACAATACAGGAATAGAGTAGATACTCGGTTACATTGCGAAAATCAAGGTTCATAAGATTCACGAGGCTTGGCGGCCATTTTTGACCATCGAATGAGCAAAATGTTGAGAAAAAATATCAGAATACTGTGAACTAATAGGCCTAACAGTAAATCCTTAATATATTGATACCAACAATACAGGACTTGTGCCATCCCCATGACAATATTCTGAAGAAATTAAAGAGTACTAGCAATTGATCAGAAAATAGTTTAATTTGGTAAAATTTTAAGTGATAATGGTCCCGATTCTGGAACGCTAAAATTCATATTATGTTATTTTTTCCCCCACTTCCTATATGAATTTTCATTGAAAAGACAGAAATAACATAACATAACATACAATTTTTAATTCAGAATCGGTCCCAAAATTATTCAACTAATAGTAGTGGAGTCTATTATTTTTCTATCGTGATAGATTACTTTTTATCATCAGATTTGAAGTGGTATTGAAAAGGTTGACCATCATTTTCTGGGATAGAATTTTGTGCCAACTTCACAAAGTTGCGAGATGCTCGATACAAATAAATTAAAAACCACTATTTTTCAACCACAGTCGACCCTGTTAAAGTTAGCCGAAAGTAAAAAGTCAATAATGCAGATTATGTTATTAACATTCCAGTCGAAAATAAATAATTTGGTGGTAGACAGCCAAAAGTAAATAGGATATATGGATGTATATAAAGTTAGCCCAGGATTCATCCCAGAAAAAAGAAATGGTTACACCACAACTATCGCGACACAAACTGTCATCCCAGGAAATCACTATCATCCCACGAAATCACTATCATCCCAGGAAATCAATATCATCCCAGAACATTTAAATATTATCAGCCCTAAAAATAACTATCACGATAGTAGGTATTTTCCACCATCCCAGGAAGAATAATTACAACATCGAACGAAAATAAAAATGCCTTGCGATTTTTGTATCTATTGTAATTTATTAAAATTACACATTTATAATATATCTTATAATATTATTAATGTAAAACTTACATTAATAATATTTGAAAATATTTAAAAAAAAATTTAATAAATCCTTTTAACATTTATTAAAATAGCACGAACCGAAAATTATATGGACTTGTTATGATACAAAGTTAAACCTCTTGGTCAAATTATCGCTTTAGTGGATATATACAATTGTTGGGCTCGCTTGATAATTTCAAAAATTTCCAAAATTGTCAAAAATCGTATGTGGAAGCGCTTTGATACAAAGACGAATTTCACGAATCTCAGAGATTTCCTCATGTAGTGACTATATAAAATAAAAGGTGGTTTGGTTAGGCTTCGTAAATATGTTTGTCCCATTCGAAAAAAAAGAGTTGGGCTTGGTTGATGATTTTTCAAAAATTTCCAAAATTGTCAATAATCGTATGAGGAAGCGCTTTGATACAAAGACGAATTTCACGAATCTCAGAGATTTCCTCATATAGTGACTATATACACAGTGTATATAGTCACTACATGAGGAAATCTCTGAGATTCGTGAAATTCATCTTTGTATCAAAGCGCTTCATCATACGATTTTTGGCAATTTTGGAAATATTTGAAAAATCATCAACCGAGTCCAACTCTTTTTTATCGAATAGAGCCTAACCAAACCACTTTCTATTGTATATAATCACTACATGAGGAAATCTCTGAGATTCGTAAAATTCGTCTTTGTATCAAAGCGCTTCCACATTCGATTTTTGGCAATTTTGGAAATTTTTGAAAAATCATAACCCGAGCCCAACTCTTTTTTATCGAATGGGACAAACCTATTTACGAAGCCTAATCAAACCACTTTCTATTGTATATAGTCACTACATAAGGAAATCTCTGAGATTCGTGAAATTCGTCTTTGTATCAAAGCGCTTCCACATTCGATTTTTGGCAATTTTGGAAATTTTTGAAAAATCATTAACCGAGCCCAACTCTTTTTTATCAAATGGGACAACCATATTTACGAAGCCTAATCAAACCACTTTCTATTGTATATAGTCACTACATAAGGAAATCTCTGAGATTCGTGAAATTCGTCTTTGTATCAAAGCGCTTCCACATTCGATTTTTGGCAATTTTGGAAATTTTTGAAAAATCATTAACCGAGCCCAACTCTTTTTTATCAAATGGGACAACCATATTTACGAAGCCTAATCAAACCACTTTCTATTGTATATAGTCACTACATGAGGAAATCTCTGAGATTCGTAAAATTCGTCTTTGTATCAAAGCGCTTCCACATACGATTTTTGACAATTTTGGAAATATTTGAAAAATCATCAACCGAGCCTAACTCTTTTTTATCGAATGGGACAAATATATTTACGAAGCCTAATCAAACCACTTTCTATTGTATATAGTCACTACATAAGGAAATTTTTGAGATTCGTAAAATTCGTCTTTGTATCAAAGCGCTTCCACATACGATTTTTGACAATTTTTGAAATTTTTGAAAAATCATTAACCAAGCCCATCTCTTTTTTTTCGAATGGGACAAACATATTTGAGAAGCCTAACCAAACCACATTTTATTGTATATAGTCACTACATGAGAAAATCTCTGAGATTCGTGAAATTCGTCTTTGTATCAAAGCGCTTCCACATTCGATTTTTGGCAATTTTGGAAATTTTTGAAAAATCATTAACCGAGCCCAACTCTTTTTTATCGAATGGGACAAACATATTTACGAAGCCTAATCAAACCTCTTTCTATTGTATATAGTCACTACATAAGGAAATCTCTGAGATTCGTGAAATTCGTCTTTGTATTAAAGCGCTTCCACGTTCGATTTTTGGCAATTTTGGAAATTTTTGAAAAATCATTAACCGAGCCCAACTCTTTTTTATCGAATGGGACAAACATATTTACGAAGCCTAATCAAACCTCTTTCTATTGTATATAGTCACTACATAATAAAATCTCTGAGATTCGTGAAATTCGTCTTTGTATCAAAGCGCTTCCTCATACGATTTTTGACAATTTTGGAAATTTTTGAAAAATCATCAACCGAGCCCAACTCTTTTTTATCGAATGGGGCAAACATATTTGCGAAGCCTAATCAAACCACTTTCTATTGTATATAGTCACTACATGAGGAAATCTCTGAGATTCGTAAAATTCGTCTTTGTATCAAAGCGCTTCCACATACGATTTTTGACAATTTTTGAAATTTTTGAAAAATCATCAACCAAGCCCAACTCTTTTTTATCGAATGGGACAAACATATTTACGAAGCCTAACCAAACCACATTTTATTGTATATAGTCACTACATGAGGAAATCTCTGAGATTCGTGAAATTCGTCTTTGTATCAAAGCGCTTCCTCATACGATTTTTGACAATTTTGGAAATTTTTGAAAAATCATAAACCGAGCCCAACTCTTTTTTATCGAATAGGACAAACATATTTACGAAGCCTAATCAAACCACTTTCTATTGTATATAGTCACTACATAAGAAAATCTCTGAGATTCGTGAAATTCGTCTTTGTATCAAAGCGCTTCCACATACGATTTTTGACAATTTTGGAAATATTTGAAAAATCATCAACCGAGCCTTACTCTTTTTTATCGAATGGGACAAATATATTTACGAAGCCTAATCAAACCACTTTCTATTGTATATAGTCACTACATGAGGAAATCTCTGAGATTCGTGAAATTCGTCTTTGTATCAAAGCGCTTCCTCATACGATTTTTGACAATTTTGGAAATATTTGAAAAATCATCAACCGAGCCTTACTCTTTTTTATCGAATGGGACAAATATATTTACGAAGCCTAATCAAACCACTTTCTATTGTATATAGTCACTACATGAGGAAATCTCTGAGAATAGTGAAATTCGTCTTTGTATCAAAGCGCTTCCACATACGATTTTTGACAATTTTGGAAATTTTTGATCCTTTAAATTAGGTATGCTATAGTCACTACCTAGGAACATCTGTGAGATTTGAGTTATTTGGCTTAGTGTAGTAGCACCTCCATACAGATATTGAAAAATTTGGTACGATTTGAAAAATTGTAACAAGAGCCCAAGTCTTTTTTATAGAATGAAGCGTACCTAATTTGATGGGTAATTATATTACCTTTCAAGCTAATATAGTCACTACCTGAGAACATCTCTGAGATTGGTGTGATTTGGCTTAGTGTAATAGCACCTCCATACAGATATTGAAAAATTTGGTACGTTTTGATAAATTGTAACCAGAGCCAGATGAATTTTTCCCTGTTTATTAATTTTTAGAACATATTTTTAAATTGAGCTTAATTTAATATATTAATTTATCTGAAATTAATTGTGAATATACCCAATTTTTATTGTTACGTTGATCCATAATAAGAATGATTACATATGGTATATTTTATTTTAATTACTGCTTTAAAAATTATGTACAAGTTAACTTATATTTATTTGCGATATATACATATAACGATATATGTATATACATATGTTTATATCCTGGGATGACTAAAAATACATACTAGCATTTCAAGGAATTCTTGGGATGGTACAAAATAATAGAATGAGAGTGATTTCCTGGGATAGTATCGCGATAGTTTAAGCGTTAACAATTTCGTTTTCCTGGGATGAAAATCCTGGGGTAACTCTTTATACATGATATATGGATTGCAATACAAACTTTTGTAAATAGTATTACGTGGAAAACTTTGTTTAACAAGAGTGTTGTATTTGTGGAATTTTTGATAATAACAACTATTTGTTCGAGTACGATTTATTTATTATTTTATTTCTTTATTTCTTTGTTATTGCGCGCTGTGCGAATTATAACACAAGACTGACAAAAATGTTAACACAAAACGAAAACAAACTAAAACAAGAGAGTAGAGCGATGATGGTGGGGAGAGAACAAGTAACTCAGCGACCAAACGCGTCGCATGGTTACATGCTCTCGCCGCACCACCACAGCTCGCCCTCTCTGTACATTTATATATACTATAATATTCGAATATACTATACACTATAATGTTAGAATATCGCAACAGCGCGTGTTGTGTAATGTATTTGAACAATGGGAAAATATCGGAAAATCAGAAGAATCCACAAAATTGGAATAAAATCAGCCTCTAGAGTGTATATTTGAAGTTGAATAGTTTTTATGTGATTTTTCAAATCGCTATTGACAACCCACATCATTTCAATCCATCCCCAGACATAATATTCTAGTGGCTGATTTTATGCAAATGCTCTTATAATTTTTGGAAAATCGAATTTTCCGAGATTTCCCACTAGAAACTTGAACTGAATTTTTTTCCTGCGATAGCTATTGACAAATCACATAAAAACGATTCAACTTCAAATATACACTCTACAGGCTGAATTTATTCCATTTTTGTGGATTCTTCAGATTTTCCAATATTTCCCGCGACTTGGTTAAACAAAGTTTTCCACGTAAGGCTATTGACAAAAAAAATTTATTTAAATCCATGTGTCCTATTTACTTTCGGCAGATTACTTCTAAATTTGTTATTTTCGACTGGAATGTTAATATCATAATCTGCATTATCGACCTTTTTACTTTCGGTTGGGATTACACAATCTACATTACCATTTCTTTACTATCGGCTGGATGAACATAATCTGTATTATCGACTTTTCACTTTCGGCTATCTTTAACAGTATCCACAGTCGAACGGTAAAATGAAAACATTCAATGGTACCTTAGAGGAATATTTAGAAAAGGTCATATAAGGATGTTCTTTATATCGATTGCCTATCTATCAGTTACTCCAGCTAAAGCCAGACTATGGGATAATCTACGATTACCTGGAATTAAAGGTATATTAAGAAGCATTTTGTATATTAATTTTGCAATTTTTGTTGTGTTAATTTTTGTAGTGCGCAAATTGCGTGATTCGAACCTTGGTTAACAAGGCAAAAACGTAGCAATAAACTAATTTTACAATGAAAATAGGATATGGCTTCAAATTAAAATGCCAAATTTGTTTCATTAAATTGAATCTGTTCATCCTTCACCCTAATATCACTTTACAATGTGCTTTAAAAATTAAATAAAATATATGGCAGCCCAATAATTTAATTCTTACATCTTAGTTGTTTGAAAAGGTCTATTAAATAACCACTTATACCCATATCCAAAATATATATTCTTTTGTGTACCGTAATATCCTTATCCCGTAGCATATCGATTCGAGAAAAACTAAATTTTCGTCTCAAATGACCTTTGGCCATTAACAAAATGTCCAGAAGGCATCATACAAATACGAAAGGAAAGGTTGTTGTTTTTCGGGGTCGAGACGTGCCATACTCCATTAAACCCAAAATAATTAAAATTGCAAATTAACTATAAAACAAAATTTTAATTTTCGTCTTACAATAAACGTCTTATATACAGTACATATACTGCAACTTTACTTCAACATATATTTAATAACAAAAAATGGAACAACAACAATATTGTTTAATTGAAACTGGCACGAAATTAATTATTCCAAAAAAAATGGTTTTCGTTTTTTCTATGCTTTCTTGTGCTTTTGTATTTTATGATATTACGTCTTATTATATAAATTTTCAGTCTGTGCTTTTTATGTTTTATGATTTCTAAACTTTTCTTCAAACTAATTTATTAAACTCAATGTTAGGAAGTGGCTTTTTTAAAATTGTTGTTGTTATGTTTTTTTTTTTTTTTTTTTGTAAATAGATTAGCTACCAGCAAAATGGTATACAGATGAATATATGACGTTTTAAACTAAAAATATTAAAAATTTACATAAAATATGGTCAATTTTGTTTATAGAAAATTATTATTAAAAATTTTTTTTGTTGCCTGCCTCATTATAAATTCATAGAATGGATAGTATTTTGGTTGAAGTTGAGTTCGTTGGGTATAAATTGAAGATCAAATCATATTTTCCATCGTTTGTAAAAAAAAAAACCGAAATCAACTTGTCACAAGATGTATGAAATAAATTGAATCCACATCTTGTGTACAATATTGTTAGGCTTAGCTATATGTATAGAAAATAGACGTATGACAAAGAGTTGGTAATAAAAATCGATCTGATAAACCTCAAAGTAGTTAACATGGAAAAATGGCATCCTCTTATATTTACTCCGTTTTGTCTCTTTTCATGTGTATACCAGTACATATGGTTCTATGTACTCAAATTCATGTACCAGGAAATTCTTATATAGGCAATTTATAAATGTGTTTTTAATGTTGATTTGTTGAAAATTTATGTTTTCTAATTAATACCCAAGACAAAGATTATTTTTCTTAATTACATTAATTTCCTTAATTTTCGTACGTTTTTTTTTAGATTATCATTATTATTTTGTTGTTGTTACTGTTGTTATTTTTTTTTTTTGTCGGTGTGCGTTTAGATATACATGAGTATTACGTAAAGGCCAATAATGGCTAATAATAAGGTAGATAGATATTTTTGTTTTATTTGTGCTATCAAGAATAATTAAGAAAATTTATAACATTTTGGTTCGAGGACAAAAGTTGAATATGAAGGGCGATTTTTGGGTTTCTAAATTGCTTTATTAGACATTGCGGAATCAGTGGTGATTTAATTGATTATTAAGCATCTGCTGAAGATTGTAGGTGTATCTGGATTGTTAAACATTTGCAATCAAATTGTCCTCAAGGACACAACTGTTCATTTATTAAAGTGTTTGTTTATTAAAGTGCTGCACTACTTTCACTTGCTAACTAACCGAACATATGTATTAACGTATGAGGGATTAAAACTAGTAAAGCATAAAATTAATGATTATCTAGAATAAAGCTAATGCCTTTAGTCTTTGTATATATTTAAACTACAAAACAAATGCCTTTGTGCCAAGGAGCCGTTTATTCCTAATATACTCGTACCTAAAAAAGAGCAGTTTTTCAGATACTGTTAAATTAAGCCGAAATAATCGTCAATAATCTAGAAGCTTAAAGTTGTTATCCAAAAGTAAAAAACTCGTATCCCAGCCGAAAATAAAAATTAAAGTAGATACCAATCTAAGTAGATAGTCTTTAGCCGCAAATTATTATGGATGCATGAATAGCACTGAAGAATTTTGTCAATATCCTTGTGTGGCAAAACCTCGCTCCACTTAACCGTCCAAAATCCGTGGCGTACTGCAGCTATCGGGGGGATCACAGGTGGTGCATAGTGGATGGCCGATAAATAGGTAGGTTAGCGGTGAATTAAATAAGCCGCCCCCAACTGCAGCCCAGCTGGTGGAAGAGTCTCAGGGAGCTGGGGAGTGGTTAACCAGGCCAGTAACACGAATCTTCCGACCGGAAATTTGAAGATCGTCAAGCAGGAGGAGGCGAAGGGGGGCTCGAAATTATTAATTATGGTAATAAATAAGGAGTCCCTTGCCATCCTTCACAAAAAGAAGGGGGTAATTGACATCGGATTTGGGTCAATTACTCAAAATGTTTATAAAAAGGATGGGGCGGAAGCGCGTACGGGAGGCCAACGAGAGGGTGGTGGCAACCCGCCCAGGCCTGAAGAGGGTACCAGCAGAAGGGGGGGAGAATCTGAGGGTAGGGGGGAGAGTGAATCCGGTAGCCTCTGTCTGGCAAGGATTCACTTGGAAGATGAGGGGAAGCACATAAGCGAAGGAGCTGGTGTTTCAATGGAGGAAGATGTCGGCAGTCCAAACAGACGAAGGTGCACTGACAAGTCCTCTAAATATCCTCTGAAGCTAAAGGGTTAGCAAAATGGGCGAATCCGGCGCTTCACAAAATACCTAGAAATAATATTCCTGCTGCAGCAGGAATATACCATAAAGGTAGGTAAAGGTTAAGAGGTTATGGTTAAGATAATTCAAATTAACTTATGGCCTCAGAACCAAGGGGTACAAAATTATATCCTCTAGTAAGTCTGGGAAGATCAGATCTTGTATTCTTGGGAAAAATAATATTAATCGTTTCCTTCTCTCTCAATATTAGAAAAAAAAATCTCATTCTAATTGTAGATTCTGGCTAGTTTCAGCCTACATGGACCGGGAGAAGGAGGTTCCTCCGAATAACCTGGAGGGGCTGATCCGTGAAGCGGAACAATCGTAGATAGGTGTGGTATTGAGAGTTGATGCTAATGCGCATCACACTATCTGGGGAAGCACGGACATTAATGAAAGGGGTGAGTCGCATTTTGATTATTTGTTGAGTACTAGCCTTTCAGTGTGTAATATTGGGCGGGAACTCACATTTATTACTAGTAACAAGCAGGAGGTTCTAGACGTGACCCTTGCCTCAAATAATATTCTTCATATGGTTGAAAATTGGAGGGTGGATAAGGAACACTCCTTTTCTGATCATCGATAATAACCCTATAGCCTCGTTATTCACCCTGCTACCCGGAAAGCCTTTAGGAACCCTAGAAGGACCAACTGGTGCAAATATGGGGAATTATTGGAGGACATGTTACCATCGAGGGCTATGGAGCCCCCGACGACCGTTGATGAGCTGGAGGACATGGTGGCTAGCGTTACTAGCGCATGCAACCGATCCTTTCGTGCTGCCTGCCCGCTGGCTAAGCCTAGGGGTAGGCAAAAACCAGTATGGTGGTCCAGGGAACTAAGATCCTATCGTAAGGCTTGTAGGACAGCCTTTAATAGAGCCAAATATACAAGGAAGGCTCAGGATTGAAACTCCTATAAGGATATACTCGGAATTTATAAGAAAGAATTAAGAAAGGCATAAAGGAGGTCTTGGAGAATCTTCTGTAATAAAATGGAAGAGGTATCTAAAACCTCCCGCCTTAGGAAGATTCTTTCCAAAAGTACACCAAGTCCCAGTTTTTTGATAAAACCGGACGGATCTTGGACAGCTTCTAGTGGAGAATATCTGGAGCTTCTCTTCGAGACACACTTCCCAGAGACCTTTGAAGACCTGTTGGTGCGTAGCAATCATTAGGAATCACTGTCAGTGTTCCCAGAGGATATCGTAACCAGGAAACGGATCCTATGGGCACTGAGGGGTTTTAAACCATTTAAATCCGCTGGTCCAGATCAAATTATACCAGCGGAACTTCAAAACTTCCTTACCTGGAAGCTATATTCAAAGGGTGTTTGAAGCTGGGCTATATTCCTAGGTACTGGACGGAGGTCAATGTGGTGTTTATACCGAAAGCGGGGAAAAGCTCACATGTCTATCCTAAGGACCAAAGACCAATAACTCTATCATACTTTCTTTTGAAAACCTTGGAAAGGCTGCTGGATGTATACACTAGAGATAAAGTAGGTGGTAGGAAGTAAGCATCGTCTCAGCATGCGTACACAAAGGGTAGATCTGTGGACACTGCTCTGCACGCCTTGGTGTGTACGATTGAGAAATCGATTAATTTGATAGAATTTTTTTTGATGGCCTTCCTGGATATAGAGGGCGCCTTTAATAATATGAAAGCGAAGGCAATCAAGGAGGGATTGTCATTTTTGGAGGTAGACGTTCCTCTGAGAATGTTAACAATTATATGCTGGGAAGCAAGATTGTTAGCTCGAAGTTGGGGGCTCCACTATCAGGAGTTGAGTAACTAGGTGAACCCCTCAGGGGGGGGGAGGGGGTCTGTCCCCTCTTCTCTGGAACATAGTGGTAAACGGGTTACTACTAGAATTGGAGAGAGAGAGGGTATTGAAGTTATCGCTTATACAGACGACGTAGCTTTAGCTGTTACCAGGAAATTCCTGGGCACGATTGTAGACGTAACCATCGTTACGAAATGGGCTGGCAAATGTGGACTTGGTATTAACCCGTCCAAGACAGAGCTGGTACTCTTGACTAAGAAATACAAAATCCCGGTAGTTGCCCCTCCTGCCTTAAATGGCACGAGACTTGCTTTTACTGAGAGAGCTAGATATCTGGGCATTATCTTAGACATTAAGCTAAGTTGGAGGCCCAATATGTTGAAGAGAATAAACAAAGATACTATAGCTTTGTACTCCTGTAGGAACGCCATTGGTCATAGATGGGGTCTAAAACCGGAGCTGGTACACTGGCTCTACACCGCTATAGTGAGACCTGTACTCATGTATGGGGTGGGTGTTTGGTGGCAAGCTCTGAACAAGGTAACTAATAAAAGTAGGATTGAGATGGTGCAAAGAACGGCCTGTATGCTTGTTATCGGGGCATTGAGGTCGACACGGACAACTTCCTTAGAGGTTATGTTGCACCTTCTTCCGGTCGACATTTTTGGCAAACAGATGGCGGCAAATACGGATGTATGACTTGCAGCCGTCTCTCAGTAGAGGTGTCTAAGTACAGGACACTCTACTATCGTTAGATCGTTGAAAGATCAGCTGGCGAATCTTGAATACTTTAAACCTACTCTACGCTTCGAGAAGTGATTTCGGATCTCCTTCCCTTCAAGGAAATCCTGGAGGGATAGACGGTTATCGGAAACCAAAGCGTTCCAATTCTTCACAGAAAAAAAAACAAAGTGGCAGCTGGAGTATTCTGTGACAAATTAAATGTAAACAATTCTATTCGTCTCCCTGATTACTGCAGCGTGTTCCAAGCTGAAGTTGTAACGATTAAAGAGGTCATGCCGTGATTGAAGCATAATGTTGTATCCTCAGATGATATCGGAATCTATGTGGACACTCAAGCGGCGATCCGGTCGTTAGAATCGGTGTCTTTGGCGTCATGGGTGGCGTTTAACTGTCACTAATCTCTAAATGATATGGGCGAGCATTTCAATATCCAGGTAATCTGGGTTCCAGGTCACTCGGGCGTCATGGGGAACTGCAGGGCAGATAAACTTGCTATGCATGGTACGACTCTCCAGCTGCAACTGAAAAGGCTAAGTCTGGAGAGGCCTATCACATCGCTGAGACAAGCACTTGGGAAGCAGGCGCTATCCTCAGCAGGGGAAAGGTGTTCTAACACGCTCACCTGTAGAGTTGCAAGACAAGTTTGGCCAAAGCTTAACTTGGGGCGCACTAGATCATTAATATCCCTACGCAGACGTGAATTAAGAACGATCGTAGGAATTCTTTTGGGACACTGCCTTTTTTTAGAACATGCAAGAAGGTTGGGTCTGGCGGCAAATGACTTCCGCAGAAGCTGCTTGGACGAAGAGGAAGAAGAAACGTTGGTCCACTTCCTTTGCTCGTGTGCAGCATTTGCACTCAGAAAGTATAAACACTTAGGTAAGTTCAGGATGGACTGCCTCTCGGATCTCGAAAACGTTAAAGCGCGGGACGTCTTACACTACATAAGTAGCTCGAAATGGTTCAAATAGGGGTAAAGGGGATATATTTTGATATTGTTTTAAATTGCTGTATAGCACTCATTTCTCATCGCCGATCACAATTCTGTTAAGAAATAGATCCCCTTGTTGCCTAGTTAATAACGATGTGATAATGGTTCGCCGCTGGTCTTTGTTTGAAGTCGACAATTGATGTGGAACCTAAATACCTTGTCGGGATACTTTTCCAATTTTATGGAGCTGTCTTTGCATGGTCGACCAGGTGGCCCCAAGTGAGTCGGCTATTTCTTGTATGCTCAGTTTTGGATCCGATTCAACCACTGATCTCAAAGCATCATTATCAATTTTAGAAGGTCGAACTTCGAACATTGTCCGATAGTTCAAAATCACCACTAGCGAATTTCCTAAACCAAAGCTGACACTTATTAACCTTCAAAACATTACCGTAGATATTACAAATATTTGTTGTTGCTGTTGTTGCATTATATCCCGATCGAAATTGAAATAGCGAGCGGCTATAATATATAATATGCTACAACAAAACACATCTTAATTGCGCAACGAAGGAAATGAAACAGATTTCAAATTTTCCTATTAAAAAATATTGACTGTTTAAGGGTACCCCTAATATACTTATTATTATAAGCCATTTGTTTAGTTTAATACTTTGGTAAAACACCAAAGTATTGAAATCCTGTAAAAAATAAGCAAAAATTTGGTTGGTCCAAAACGAATTTTTTCGACGTTTTGAAACTCCTTGAGTCCGAAAAAAAACAAAAAAATGCCCGTCCGTCTGTCTGGACTATTACTATGGTCAAGGCGAAGAATTTAAAAGCTTTTGGGACCTATACGTCAAGAAGGGTGTGTTACCTGCTATACTGATTGACCGAAAACCACCTGGTTTTATAAACATTTACAAAATTTTATGTATGTTGGCTTGAATATTGAGTTGGATACTAGATTTGGGGTTGAATTGAAGGTTAAGTTAGGGATCAATTTGCGGGTTTAGTTAAAGTTGAGTTGGGCTTGGATTAGGATATAATGAGCAGTTCACCAGTTTTTTATATTATGCTTTCTGAGGATTGAGTTGAGCGTTGAGTTTGCGGCTAAGTTGAGAGTTGCGTTGGGTTCCATTTGCGGGTAAATTTTGGCTGAGTTGGAGTTGAGTGTGTGTTGGATTAGGGTTTAGTGAGCAGTTGAGAAATATATATATATATATATATATATATATATATATATATATATATATATATATATATATATATATATATATATATATATATATATATATATATATATATATATATATATATATATATATATATATATATATATATATATATATATATATATATATATATATATATATATATATATATATATATATATATATATATATATATATATATATATATATATATATATATATATATATATATATATATATATATATATATATATATATATATATATATATATATATAAGTGGGCGTTTGTATGCATGTATAATGATATATTGGTATAATTGTAATGATTTATGGTATAATAGTATAATGACAATGGTATAATAATAATGGTATAATGGTATAAATTTAATGGTATAATGGTACAATGAAATAATTGTAATGGTATGATGGTAATGGTATAATTATATGAATTAATGGTATAATGGCAATGGTATAATGACAATGGTATAATTTTAATGGTATAACTGGCTATAGTAGTATAATGGTATAAGTTTATTAGGATAATGGTAAAATGGAATAATTGTAATGGTATAATGGTAATGGTTTAATGGTGTATTTGTGTAATAGTATAATGGTGTATGTAATTGTATAATAGTGTAACTATAATTAAATAATGGTAATCGTATAATTGTATATTATTAATGGTATAATGACAAAGGTATAATGATAATAGTATAATGGTCAGGGTGTAATGGTATAACCGTGTAGTGGTGTAATGGTATAGTAGTATATTGGTACGATTGTTCGGCGGTATAGTGGCATGATGGTATGATCCAATGATAGTGTGATGGAAAGATGTAACGATGAAATAAGGGTATGATGGAATAATTGTATGATAAAATGATAGAATAATGGTATGATGGAATAACGGAATGCTAAAATAATGGTATATGATGGTATGGTGAAATTATGGTATAATGAAATCATGAAATAATGGTACAGCGAAAAGATGGTGTAGTAGAATTATGGAATGATGGTAGAATGGAATAAAGGCATGATGAAATAATGGTATGGTTGGACATTGAGTTTGGGGTTAAGTTCATGTTGAATTAGGGATCGGCTAGACGTTCAGTTAGGATTGAGTTGAGTTCATAGAATCAAGAGGTTCTCAGATCGTGATAGTTTAGGGATTGAGTTTGTGGTTGAATGGAGTGTTGAATTGGGAGTTGAATTCGGATTTAGCTCCGGTTTGCTAAGGGTCCAGTTACCGATTTATTTTGGGAGAGTGGTGAGTTGAGTTGGAAATTAGCTTGAGTTGAGTTCACGTACGTATGTATTTTTTCAGACCAGCGATTGAGTGAGATTTCATGAGCCTTATTTAGCCATATCTTGACTTGTTCTGAGTTGAGCTCATGTACTTATTTAATTTTTCGGACCATGCTTAAGAGTTGCGTTAAGCATTAGTTGTCGAGTAGAGTATTGAGTTGCAATGGAGCGATGGGATGCAGATGGGGATTTATTTGGTGATTGTTGAGATCATGTACTCATCTAGTTTTCGAACCGTGTTGATTTAGGGTTTGAGATAAACATGTAATTGGTATAGAGTAGGAGTTGGGGTTGATTTATGGTTGAGTTCAGTTCAGGTCGAGTTAGGATTTAATAGGGTTTGAGTCGAAGTTGAGTTGGGCTTGAGTGAGTTGTTCGGTTTTAGGATTTAACTTGGGGCCGAGTTTAGGGTGTAGTGGGAGGTTAGTTCGTAAAGGCATGTAGATTAAAGGTAGTTTTACGTGGGCGACTTTATTCTTTAATCATCATCATCACTAATATGATTTGGTATGGGATTGCATTTTTATTAATCAAACAAACAAGACCAATAACTAATATTGTTAAATAAATAAAACCGTAATCTAAATTAGGATGCGATTGTTTTCTTGTGAGGAATCAAAATAGTGGCGACGAGGATTTAAAAGTATTCAAAAAGTTTGCATAAAGATTAAATAATAATAAAAATATAAATAAAAAGTCAAGCGGTTCAAACCTCATTTACGGTAAATTGTGCCGTGGTTGAAATTCAATTAGGGTCCTGTGAAAGGTGTCCAATAAAGAGGTTTTTTAAACCTCGTTTTATCGTTAGTGTACATTCGTTTGTGGGATCGATATCAGCATTTATAGCTGGGGATGATTTTGTCACGTATAAAGATCGCGTTGAACAGATTTTCATAGTGAACCGTGTCGAAGAAACAATAAAAGATCCTCTCTTACAAAGTGAAGAAGTCATTGTCTGCTCCAATTTTACCCAGTTCAAAAACATATACTAGCATTATGTAGCAGTTAACAGCTTATTATTAACCAAAAGTGAACAAGCGATACGAATGGTTCAAATTTCAAAAAATCGTTGAAGAAACTGGAAAACCATTAAAAGATTTTGTGGTTATCGTCCTCCATCTACATCAAACAAAAGAACTATATACAATTCACTAAAAGGTTGTCACCATTGTGGGTGTATGCATGATAGTCGATATTGTCCTACAAAACATTCGGTCTGTTTTTGCTGCAATAAAAGAGGACATAAATCCAAAGTATGTTATAGACGTTGCCAAGAATATATAGAGTGATAAAGTAAAATCATTAGATTGTCATAACTGTTTGTCAACTATTTTAGGTCAAAATTTACTAATAATGGGGAAAATACAAGTTCAAGTGAGTTTTGATGAGCAACGGTATGTTTTAGATAGAAATGGTGGTTGTCAATACATCGTGCCAATTTAAAGCATTACTTGGTCGAGCCTGGTTGGACGTCATGCAACCAAATTGGCGTAAATTTTTTGTCACTCAAATTAATCAAATCAATAAAAAATATAGAGCATTCTATAAGATGTCAGTTTCCGAATTTGGTATCAGAGAATAACAATCATGTCATTCGCGGGTATAAAGCTGATAACCATATTAAGTCGTATGCAGTTCCGTTGCGATTGAAAGAGAAAATATCAGCGGAAATGAATAGGTTGGTAAGTGACGGAATAATACTTCCAGTAAAATATTCCGAGTGGGCTCGTCCTGTAGTCGTATTTTATACTAACAGTTATAGGCCTCTCCGTCATCACAACATTTATTGACGATTAATACACATCGTGGTCTTTTTCAATTTAGCGGTCTTCCATTTATTATAGCACATGCACCATTCTTGTTTCAGTCTGGCATAGACCAAATATTAGTCAATTTGAAATATGTATATTGTTATTTGGAAGACATAATCATCGGTGGCTCGTCGTTAGAGGAATGTCGAAATAATTTTATTAAAATCTTTAGAACGTCTCAATAGCCACAATGTGAAAATTAATTTTAGGAAGTGTTGTTTTCTTCAAACGAAAGTTGAATGTGTAACAGGCGCTTGTCATTCCCGTTACAACATATACCTAATTCCCACAGAAATAAACTGATAAAACTGCATCCCACCTTTGAAGATATTTTCTTCTAAAAACGACTAAAAATTATAATGACAATTCCCGCGGATGCAGTTATAATTCTATTTACGCTAGTTTGTGTTGTATCACATCAAGAAGTATTACAAACAACAAATAAATTAGTGTAAAATTCTATTAATTCTAATAGCGCATGCCCATACAGCTAATATTTTCATTTATGTTTATTTACAAAACTGTCAAACTCTGTCTTAACACATAGGTGTGTGCACAAAACTGTTGTTTTTTTTTTGTGTTGTTGCTATTTTCTTTTGCATTTATTCGTCTTAGGTCATTGTCAACTGGGTTGAATTCCATCAGGTGAATAAACGTGAAAACATGTTTTTGCAATTTGGGCCATTCATGTGTTTACGCATGATACAAAAACGAGCCAAATATTTGCAAATTTTTTGCATATTAGCTTATCAACGAAATATTGGAGAAGGGAAGAACGCGTTTTTCGGTTGGTTGATCGATATAGAAAATAATTTTTCTTTTTTGGTCAATCAGCAGAAAAATTGTATAAAAACTTCGCCAATGTTTTATTGAAGAGGATTAAGTATTTGGTGTTGCGATGGGAAGAATCGATGGAGTTGAGGGATTCAGTTTTTTTGATCGGCTGGTGGTGATCACCATACAGTTTTGTGGCAGCCAATTTTTATCGACCAAAAAAGAGAGTTTGTTAAATCATTTTTTTTTTTTTTAAATAAAAAGTCTGTTAAATAAAAATATATTTTTTTTTTTTTTTCACTGGAGTTAAGCAGATAATTTGTGGTAAGTATTATTGTAACAAATTTGAAAAAGGGACCCGATCAGTAGCGGGTCAATTAACAGCCTCAGTAGAGGCGAGTGGAAGTGTGCTTTAATGCACCGCCGCTCTTCAGTTAATTACGTACTACTCATCTAATTCTAACACACTAACAAATTCCTCATATAGGGAAGTATATGTTGTCAATTTTTGTGACTAGTTCGTTTTTTGTAATTATGCTTGGCTAAGGCCAAGAATTTGTCCATTCATGCTGGACAATTGATTCCGTTTTTTTTTTTTCGGTCACCATAGATGGGTTCAACCATAAGTCTCACTATTTTCCTATTTGTGATCTCTATGAACACCTCTTTCTGCTCTAAACAAAATGCGGTATAACAAGGTCCATAAAACCTCCCATCAAAACCCACGACAAAACAAAATTACTTCTACCGGCTTGAAGCTGCAGGTAAATGCCGCGATGGATCAATGTTTATGGACAATACCTATGTTGAATCGAGGTAACACTTGATTTCATTACAAATATTTAGGTCATTTCTTGTCAAACAATATGTAGCGGTTCACCTATGAAACCACTACAAACGTGGCGGCGCACATTCCACCTCGAATGTGTATTGGGTTAACTTCCCCTTCATGCTTGGCCGGACCAATCATAACACAACGCACACATCTACACATACAAAAAATAAAATTAAATTTAATTAAAATATCAAAAATTAGTCTCGTCTCGGATTTTGTGCTGAGCGCACGCGCTGCTCTCAAACCTACTCAACGTCGGCATATTAAAATGGTAGTGAAATAAATAACATACAAATTGTTAATTAGAAAAATAAATTAAATAAAAATATTAAATTAAATTTGTGGCGTGCTAAAATTAAGTGTAAAAAAAAAATATATCGCACACGCTAAAAACACTATTCAGCCCAATTCTCAAAAAATACAGGCAATAATTGATGCGCCATCACTTAAAACCTAGGTCAAAAATTTCGAATGTAGAATGTTTGTCACGATTGCCGCTTCAAAGTACTACAAATAATAAGTACATAAGTGTAAATTGAATAACTTTTGTCTTCTGAACTGCCCATCGACATCGAACAGGTCAAGAAAGCTATGTTACAAGATACCGATTTCAGCGAGGTATTAGAATACATCAAAAATGGGTGGCCTAAGTCAATAAGCACCGATGTAAACCCGGGTTTACATCGCATTTTAAAATGAACGTACAAAACTTCAGGTAATTTTTACTAAATTCAATAAATTTTATAAGAATTATATCCATTTCAAGCTATTAACTTAATATTTACCTGAACACACCATTTGAATTTAAAATTATAAAATAAGTTAAATTTAAATTTAAATATAACTTACTTTCAATATATAATCCTTTAATTTTTAAAAGTAATGAATTTTAAATTTATTGTAAACCAGATAGATTTTTTTCTAAAATAAATTGTACCGGATACTTTATAAAAATAAAACTGTTGCTAACATCTGAAATTAATATGAAATGTAACAGTTCAAATCTACGTTAAATAAATTTAAATTTTATGTGGCTATCATTTAAAATCTAATTAGATTCATTTAAATGTTATATTCCTCTTATTGCTTTTTTACTATTTCCCGTTTTGTTTTTTGTTCAATTTAGAACCTCATGTGTCATGTATTTATTTTAAATTAGTTTTTATTGGAAAAGGATGTGCGGTGCATTAATTTCATTTATTTAAAATCCTAGTTTGTGCATTATTTTACGTCGTTTTCCACTTACAAACTACTCTACTCTAAAGCTACTCCAATCCGCCATCTTGAAATCCGTCTAAATTGACGGAGTAGCAAACTACTCTAACTAATACATTTACATCTACATTGCTTTGCATTGCAAAGTTGACGTATTAATTGTCAAAATAGTAATTTGACAATTAATACGTATATCACACATCCATACAAAAAAGCAAAGTCATTTAAAAATATTTTTTGTATGTTCCACTTAAAATGTCAAAAAACTGTCTTTTTGACAGCTCTTTCTACTCGTTTTCTACTCTTTCGCTACTCTTTGTTGTAACTGGAAAACGACATTAATATATTTTCCTTTCAAAGACAACAGTGTTAGCAAAGTAAAAAAAATGTCGGGAAATTCAGAAAATATACAGAAAATATAGTGGGAAAAGTGTTGAATGTGATTTACCGTGTACAAATGACAGTTCGCCATATTTTGATAATAATAACTGCAACCAATACGTTAATTTTGCCAAAATTTTTGTAGATAATAATAATTTACACAGTAGTGAAAATGTTTTAAATGTAGAATACAGTTCTGAAAGTGTAAGTGAGACTACGTGTCGTTCATTCGGCATTCGTATACAATAATGGCGGTTTAGGATTATTCTATATTTAATTTGAAAGTTCTTAGAAATTTTGAGAGATAATTATTTAATTTTTGATTAATAAATGTTAATTTTAAACACTCCAATTTTTACGTTTATCAGCAGTCGGACAAAATAACTTAAAGCAGAATCTTAAATAACACAAAATTTCTTTATTTAAGTTATTCTTAAAAATAATTCAAACACGTTTATAATTCAGTATCGCAATAAAAAATAAAATAAATATTTAAAGCCGTAAATAATAACTATAACATTAAAAGTTAATTAATTTAAAAGTTTTTATTTTTGTAAATAATGCATAGAAAAACATAGATTAATTGGTGGTTTCAGCTGATTCGCAACTTGGCGCGGCGATACAATTTTCACAGTGAATTGCTTTCTTACTTGAATTAATGCTGTAAGTGCAAGCACTGCTTTTCAGAGGCTGAACATTTGAGGTAGTTATCACTGTTCACATTGTCAAGCGACAAAATGGACGACCATCTAGAATCTTTCGCGTTATCCGTTGAAACTTCCTCCGTCTCTTGCAGAAGGTGCTTGTCTGAATTAATATTCTGTTCAACAATGTCGTTTAGCGGGTGGGGGTCAGTTATATCATAAGCTATCAGAATTGTAATGTTAGCTGAAAATCCTGTCGAACTATTCCGTACTAAATTTTCCAAAGGTATAAATTCTTTAAGTGTAAGTCGTTTAACAATTAATATTATTTTGTACAATTACAAAAAACACCAACAATTTTCACTTACTTAAAAATAAAAAAAGGCAACATTTTTATTTTTGAATTTATTTATTTTTATTCATTTAAAATTACAACTAGTTTCGATCTTGTAAAGAGCATCTACAGGTAATTTTTGCAACTTAATTTTAAATGAATAAAAATAAATAAATTCAAAAATACAAATTTTGCCTTTTTTTATTTTTAAGTAAGTGAAAATTGTTGGTGTTTTGTAATTGTACAAAATAATATTAATTGTAAAAAGATCACTTACGTCACTCCGCTTCAAAAATTTTTTTTGAAATTTTAAATATTGTAAGTCGTTTCTTCCGTAATTTTATTTTCTGTATTTTTTCTTTTAATTTCCGTTTTTCTGAGTAACCCACCTATCCTGGGGCTATACAGATGAGATGGTTTTGAGTCCAAACATTGTTGAGCGATAAATCTGAGCCAACTGCTTCAATCAAGACCGAATCGTTAGTATTACTTGTCGAAAAATGTTCCTTCTCTTGCGGTAGGTGTTGGCCTGAATCAATATTTCTTATATTGGTTTCCGAATTAGAATCACTCTTTTCAGGAGTCACCAGAACTTTAATATTATTTGAAAAGCCTGCAGAGCTATTCTGCGCTAAATTTCCCGGTACGAATTCTTCAAATATTAGTTTTGTAACAGGAAGATTTTTTTTTTGTTTTTTTTTCTGGATTTTTAATTAAGGTTTATCTTCTTTTAATTTCCATTTATCTTCCAAATTATGTTTCCTTTGTAGTTACCGCTATTCTTTTTCAAGTTGTTTCTGTTCTTTTTTGTTTTCGTTATTCTTTTTGAATTTTTTAATAGCAAAATGAAGTCACAACGAAAGGCACAATTTCTTTAGATTTGTTTGTACTATTGTTTGCACTATCAATTGCTTCACCTTTGGTAGTTATAAATTATTTGCGAAAACAAAAAAGATTTCAATAACTTCTATGATTTCGGGTTCACTTTGCTCTACTGTTCCCCTTGATTCCGGTTCCAGTTGAAATTCGACATGCAGGAAGACAAAGTCATTAATATCTAAAATATTCAATGTATTTTCTATATTTTGTTTGGATAACAGAGTCTTATAAATTTTGTAAAGACATTTAAAATCATGTGTTTATTAACTAAATCTGCTTCTGTCACTACTTCTAATTCCTGCAGTTTGTGCCTTCCTACAATGGCCGAGAATTGTTTAGTGTCGACAGCAATTTGGTTTACCTTTTATTTAAATCAACCGTAAAATCAAAATAAACAATCACCTTTTGTTAAGCAAATTCAGAAAAAATTGTATACCATATAATCACTTCTGACTCACCCGTCGTCCACTATAATACTAAATTAATATCACAGCAATTATTATTTATAAAACTAAGAAAAACGAATTAATTTCTTTTAGTTAGAATGAAACTAATATATCTACGTGAAAACCTTTAACCATTGCATTTTGGCGCAAAATGCTTATCAAAATTAGAGTGACTAATAACTTTTTATTTTCAAATAGATAAGTGTTATTTTGTCACGTAAACGCCTCTACAATATGATGAGTGACGAACTGAAGGAGTACCGGAGTAATATTGAAAAATTCAAAAAATTCAACCTATATACGAGTCCATTATCCACTAATCCCGGTGTTGTGAATAATACAGGCGCGAGTCTTAGTGGTAATGTGGAAGTCATTACTGAGGGGTCATATATCGATAAAAGTGAAATTGTTGAGAGTTATAGCAGGCAAAATAATGAGGAGAGCAATACTGAACCAAGTGATACCGAACAACCAAGCGTTTGTGAGAATATTGCAAACTGGGCTTTACGAAATAAAGTTCCACATGCTCATGTATCTGATCTTCTTAAATCATTGTCCGATTCTGGTATTAAAAATTTACCAAAATGCCCTAAAACTCTTTAGAAAACACCCTTACAGTCCATTAATATTGCCAATATAAGTCCAGGAGAATATTACCATTTTGACATACAAAATTATCTTAGAAATCAAAAATTTCAAAACTTGAATGAAACTAAAGAAATAATTTTGGATATAGGCATTGATGGAATGTCATTATTTAAAAGCTCGAAACGAGTCTTGTGGCCTATTTTAGGTTCATTTGTGTCCGAAAAAAATATTCCGCCTTTTCTAATTGGCTGCTACTCAGGTAAAGAGAAGCCTTATATGGTTAATGAATATTTAGAAGATTTTTCGAATGAAATAAATCGTCTTATGAAAAACGGCGTAGAAGTTGGTGAAAAGAGGATAAAAAAAATATTCAAAATACGCGCCTTTACATGTGATACACCAGCCCGAGCGTTTGTTACCGGATCACAGTACCATACAGGAAAAAATAGTTGTCCGAAATGCACGCAAATTGGAATATACCATAATAATAAAATTGTGTTCCAAACAGAAATAATGGAACTGCGAACAGACGATAGTTTCAGTAAAAGAACTGATAAATTTCATCATCAAATAAAATTTTTGAAAACCAGAACTAATTTGGAATCAATAGGAATTGGTATGGTTTCATAATTTCCCATTGATCCAATGCATCTTGTGGATTTAGGAGTTGTAAAAAAAATATTGACTGTCATTTCCAAAAACAAATTTAAAAATAGTTCGGCTAACACACTCGAAATTAACAAACTATTATTTGAATTGTCTAGCAATGTTCCCTCAGAATTTTGTCGACGAGTACGTACCCTGCATGATATATATGTCTGGAAAGCAACAGAATTTCGCCACTTTTTATTATATTTAGGTATCGTGGTACTAAAAAACAATGTGGATGACGATATATATTATCATTATTCATTATTTTTCTGTGCAATACGACTGCTCTCTTGTAAACAAAGTTATATTGTGAACTTAAACACATCTCGGGAATTGCTAAAAGACTAAAAAAAAATATTAAATTAAAAGACTAGTAAAATATTTCCCTTTATTATATGGAGAAGATAGTGTCACCTTTAATGTGCATGGATTACTTCTTATCGCGGATTGTGTTGAGCAATTCGGACCATTTGATAACTTTTCAGCATATAAATTTGAAAATGTTATGCAATATATTAAAAGGATTGTACGATCGCCACACAAAATTTTGCAACAACTTAGCAGGAGGCTTCATGAAAACAACAATACAAATAATAACAAAAAAAATTATTTTTGCACTACTGATTCAATGAAAATAGAGTTTAAAAATGACATAAACTCGTATTATTTTGCTACTCCTGATGTTGCTATTAAAATTGTTGGAACTGGATTTAAAAATGGCAAAGAAACAGTGACAGGATATCAATTTAAAAAAATTGAAGATTTTTCTTCAGAACCTGTAAGTTCTGCTGGAACACTTGGAATATTATTATGCAGTGAAATGAATTCCTCACTTAAAACACTTTGTAAAAAGGACGTCAAATATAAATATTACCCAGTACCTTTCGACCATAAACTAGTGCTAATTCCAATTTTGCACTATTGTTTTAATATATTTGATCATTAGAAATTGATAATTATATATATATATATATATATATATATATATATATATATATATATATATATATATATATATATATATATATATATATATATATATATATCGTTGATGTCAACGCACAATTAGGTATCTAAAAATATTGAAAAAATTTACGTTTTTAAAAACGAATTAAATGTCGATCAAATTGACCAACAGTAATGACTTGTTACGATCAATAAAATTTTACTGTTGGTTACTTTCATCGACATTGTTCTTGTACAACCAATTTTAAACGTTTTTAAGTACCTATATTTGTTTCAACATCTTTAGATACGTAATTGTGCATTGACATCAACGATATATATATATATATATATATATATATATATATATATATATATATATATATATATATATATATATATATATTATAATATATATATATATATACATATATATATATATATATATATATATATATATATATATATATATATATATATATATATTATTTTATTGTATTATAATTAATAAAAATAATGTTACATTTCGAAAACTAGGTTTGTCTTTTACAAATTAAAAATTTAGCTTTAAAATGTCACTACCAGTGTCACCAATAAATAACTGTATCATCAACGTATTAAATAGCGAAGATATCAGTGAAGGATTTATTACTTCAACTCCTCAAGTGCACTGCAGCCCTTCTATTTTTGAGAGACGGATATTTATTGCCCAAGAAACACACCCTCTGAACTCAAATAAAAAAATGGAATCCGTAAGCTATTGTTAATAAATTACAAAAATATATGGTGACATTAATTTTGTCATTTCAGAGTTCGAGTGCAGAAATTATTTCATACATTAAATTATTAGAAAAGAAAGTTGATAACCTGAAAAAAAACAATGACGCTTTGTATGACGAAGTACGAGTGTATGAAACTAATTTAATAAGATTAAAAAATCATCGCGCAATACTTTGATTTGTATTTCTTTTAAATTTTATTAAACATTCTCCCCATAAATATATCATGAAAAAAAATATTTTATTAAACTTATTGTTTGCTAATTAGATTAAACAGATATTTTTGCTACTTTACAGTTTATTTCATACAAAAGTGAAATGAGAGCACGACAAAATGCGGATAATAAATTTTCCCGCAAAACTTTTTGTACTTGCCAGATGATTAAAAATAAAATTAATGAAATCATTTCTGACCCAACCGAGGATGAGTTTAACATGCTTCTTCCAATTGAAAACAAAAGTGACCTTCTAGACATGGAAAAAAAACTTGCGGATCGCAATTACGGAGAAAAACTGGTAAATTATATTTATATACATATATGTATGTATGTATTATGTTTGTATATAAAGTGTGTCCCATTTAAAACCTGACCAATAATATAATTTCTTTTATTTATTCACAGGTTGGCTACCTAAAGAGGAAGTTAACAGCAAAAAAAAAATTATGAAGTCGTTTTTAGAATTATTGCAACTGATGAAATATACTTCCAATACAACCTGAAAGGCGTAATGAATAAAAATTCTATTATGGGTCTGAAGCTATTTCATACTATTTTATACAGTAGGTTAATTAAATATTATAACCCCCTATTGCAGAAGTTCTCTATTCTAACTAATAATTGAAAACATTAATTAAAAATGATTTATATATATTTCAACTTACAGAAGCTTGTGGCCTTCATTTAACAGAATTTGAATTTGAAATGAGAAAACTTCTATTGAAATCACATAATAGGCACAACAAAGCTATAAGCACAAGAAAAAAACAAGTATATTTTTTTTGTAATCAATTGTTAGAACCAAAATAACATTCTTATACCAAATGTTTTTAGTTAAAGGAAATTGCATCGTCCTCACGAACTCAAACCGATGAAGGAGAATCATTAAAATAAAAAGAAGAAGAATAATTAATTTGTATTGATTTAGTATTTTAGTTTATTTGAATTTGAATTTGTTTTTTAATAAAGAAGTAATATTTATATTTAAAAAATTACTCAAATATATTTTATTTATACTTGCATGAGAAAATACACGCTAACCGCTTACAACAATACATATTAACTAATTCTTTATTTGTATTTAAAGCGCCGCAAAAGGCGCCACGATTACCAATGGAAAAAGGTGAACTGGTACTACATAAAGTCCTACAAATTTCTTAATTACTTGGCTTAGTACCATATCATCAATACTAAATGTAAAACCGTATGAAATTCACAATCAATTGAGTGGCCCGTTATTCATAAAATTCTAGATGAAATTCTTTGTTTACTCATCAGAAATATTATTAAAAATTATCTTATAATTTCATCAAATAAGTGTATAAAAATAATCAATAATTTTAGTGTAGACCAACATAATGAATTTAGTGATGAGTTCTACAAGAAATTCATTAATACACTCATTTAATGTTTCATTTAAATATTCATTTAGTATATAAATGAGTTTAGTCCCGCAGACAGTGTATTGCTCATTGAACGACTCATTTGAAGGTTCATTATGAACTCATCAGTGAGCTCATCAATGCCTGTTTAGTAGGGATTATAATTACAAATATTTATATAAAAAAGGCGATTGTTGCTGCCATCAAAATCGTGAAAACTAAATGGTTTTATGTTTTCAAATACAACCAAGTTTTGCAGGCCATAGTACATTATAGTTGGTATATCAATATAATATTTGGTTTCATCCCCGAAAATAATTATTATCTTATTTAAATTTACATTTTATTATCTATTATTGTCTTTGTCAGAGTCTGAAATTACATTAGATCGTTTGAAAGTAATAAATGAAGAAGAAATAAAAGACTTATTCCAAGATCAACCCCTTGGTCAACGAATTAACTTTCGAATTAAATTAAATAAATTTCGCAGTGATAATGTAAATATGGAGATGAACTAGACCTAGACCGATTTACAAATAGCTTATTTACTAATTTCATTTTTAGAATTTAGATCCACTTCATGTAATAAAATGTAGCTGTGACCACGATACTTTATCAATGAATTCCGCAATTGAGAAATGGATGTAGAAGAATCAGAATTTAAATAAATCGAGTTCTTCAGATCAGGTTGTATCTGCAATCCCACGCAACCTACAAAATATTCTAGAGTCCACAGGTCGAACTATATTAGGTCTGAAAACCAAACCGCTAGCTTCTTTTTACAAAAAACAATTAGTTAATGTAATCATTTAAGAGTTTACTGATATGAAAAAAAGAACGCAAATTAAAGAAATAAATTATTATAATGAGCAAATTCTACAGATGTTTCCAAATGAACCTACAGTGAGTAAGATTAATTTTAATTTGCATATTTGAATTAACTTTTAAAATACCTCACTTACAGGATTACTATTTCATACCTAGTCAGAAGACTAAAAACGCTAAAGGCAAGCTGTACGATAAAGCGAGCAATGAGGCAGCAAAATTAAGGTCATTAGGCATTTTCACTGAAACTAAACAAAGAAAAACAAGCTCATCTTGCACCAGCATCAGCGGAACAAATATAAGTAATATTTATTGATTGAAAACTTACGATTATTATTTTTTTGTTAATTATTTTTAAAAAATTTGCAGCTTCTGAAAATACTGAAGAGAGTGCTGATATCAAAAAATCGCTTTTATGGCTTTTGTATAATGAGGAGCCTTGGGAAACTGTAGTGTTGCACTGGGATAAAACATTTACGAGACGACAAAATATTGTAAAGTCTACAAGCAATAACATCGAAATTTGTAATAAATTTAAACAATTAAAAAATTATTTGGGATATACTTTAATAAGTATTTTCCTGTTAAACTTCTCTTATTTTGAAAGCTATGTTTTACTTTAGAGTCTCGAAGGTATAACCCTTGAGCACTAACTAGTTTTGCACAATATTTTCCAAATTCTCGTTTTATTTGAGCTAACATCTTCTGGTTCTTGATCGAATGTACCATACAATATATTTTAAATTTTGAAAAATCCAAATAAATATTCAGTTAGCTTAAAACAATTACATTTTTTCTGTACCTTTGAAATACCTTTCTTTGACATAAAAAATTAAAATTCAATTGACTTGCAATTAAACATTATTCGTGATTTTTTAAAATGAAAAATTATTATTTGATGCATGAGATCAAGTTCCATACGATTTTAGCTAAAATAAACCAAAAATTTGGGAAATCTTTCGGAAAAACGAGATGTGATGTGTTTAGCACTTAAGGTGATATACGTTTCGAGGCTTTAAACTGAAATATGGTAGGTATGGATTTCAATTTTTTTTTTGTAATTTGTAAATATTTTGGGATTTACCATATTATTTTGCGTTATTATAGATTGAAAAAGATTTTTCCAAAATCTACCCAAGAAAGCAAAATAAACTACTGGAAAAATGGAATCGATTAAGATCGCATCTCTTGTCGAATGTTCGGAATTTGGTGAAGGATAAAACCAGTTCCAATATGCTAAAATTAATTACTAATGAAACCAATCAGGGTAGCTACAGAGCATTATTCATTTTGAATTTTAATGAATATGACGTATGAACTTAAGTTTTCCAAAATCTAATTAAAACTCGTTTTAACTTTTCAGATTCAGTAGATGCAATAATAGCATTAAGTATTCATGCTATTTGTGAACCGATAAAAATTTCATGTGTGATTAACGGTAAAAAGACCACATTAAACCCATCTATAGCTGACAGCCAGGATGTTTTTCTGATACACATTTCTAACATTAACGATAAAAGCGAAAACTCTCGAATTTAAAAATTAAACTTTTGACCAAAGGACAAAGTTTTCAACCTATAATTTTAGTAGTAGGAGAAGCTTTAAATAATCTAAACTAATTTTATGTAACCTTCGATAATTGCATATACAAATTTAGCTCTTTTCTAAAGTGTTTGGACATTGTTTTTAAGTTAACAAATATACCTTAAATCTTAAATATCCAAAAGAATGTCAAATTTTTTAGCAATTTATTCAAAAGTTTTTTTTTGGAATTAATACATTATATGATATACGTAATTCAAATTTAAATCATTTTATAGCAAATTTAAACACTTAAGTAAAATTTGTTAAATTTACATAACATTTAATCATTTAAATTTCATATTCCTCTGAAATAGTTTTTTAGACTTTCCTTATTTTTTTGGTTAAAGTTTCAACCTCGTGTTTTATTTTAAATTAAGTGAAGATCGCTATGCGAAGTGTTGTAGTAGAAATATAGAGTATTATAGATTTTTGTTGATCATTAATTTAATTTAATTATTTTAAATCGTATTGGATATTTTATTCATTATTAGTATATCAAAAAGTCCAAAGTGATTTTTTTTTAAAAATCGAAGAATATGTGAAATAATAATTTAAGGTACATTTCACATATATTTTAATAAGTTTAATTAATCAAAGTAAAATGTATTAATGTAATATGTGTAATATGTTTTAATTTTCCTCAAATATTAACTAAACATTTACTGAATGAACATTATATTTTCCCGTAATAATTGGCGATTTAATATACAATGATGATGAAGTATGACATTTTTTTAACATTGTTAACAATAATTGATACTATAACACTTCCAAGTTTAACCTTAGAACTGCTTGAAAAATTAGAAAATAATGTACATAAACATAATGCTTTATATCAATCAATATTCCAACAAACTTTGAAGCCAAAACACCATTTTATGTTTCATTATGTCACCGCAATTAAAAAATGTGGACCTCCTAAAAACATGTGGAGTTATCGATTCGAGGCGTAACACAGAGAACACAAAATGTACATGCGGAATGTATCTTCTCGGGTAAACCCTCCATTAACGATTGCTCGGAAAGCTTCTCTAAAATTTTTAAGGTTATTGCTTGAACAAACTTTTTTTTTAGATGACATTATTATTGAATGCGAAAATTATTTAAACTTAACAGAAATTTGTGCTGGGCTAGAAGATTATTATCAGTTAAATTTACATAACGCATTTGTTACTAAACGGTTAACTTTTAAAAGAAAGTTGTATAAAAAAGGATTTTTCATATTTTTCAAACAGCAAGTCGTTGAATGTGTCTACAGAATTGAATTTATAATTAAAGCAAACACCGATTTAATTTATTTAATTGGTACAAAATATGATTTGGCTTATTTCGACTGCCGTATACAATCATTTGATATGAATTTGAATAATTGTAATTTAGAAATAATTGAAATATATGAAACCGGAGCCCCTTTTCATTCTTATACCACAAATGATGGTAGAAGGCTAGTAAGAAAAATGTTTTTTTGAAAATAACTAAATACCATGTAGAATTGTTTTGTATTTTACTGTAACATAAATTTTTATATTTTTATGAACTTTGATTTGTATCCAACATCTTAATAAATAAAATTGAAAAAAATTATTTAAAACGCAAATTATCAGTATACTCGTATTATTTATTTTTATGTGCAACAAATAAATTGAATTTGAGAATTTTACCCAAAGGTGCAATTGAAGATCATAATTAAAAAAAAAAAAAAAATATTTTAAAAATTAAAACGAGACCATTTTTAAATTACAACTTGTTCATTTAATTTTCAGTTGAAAATTCAAGTTAATTTCATATAATGAACTGTTAAAATTGGGGTAAAATTCAAATGAACTACAATTTAAAATTGAACTCGTATCATTTCAAAATAATGTTGTTGACTCGTATCATTTCAAAATGCACTTAAAAATAATTACGATTCTATTAAATTTTAAATGAAAAAATTTAGTAAATATGTTATGGATTATTAATGCTACACTGTAGCCTAATTATGAATTTCTTGTTTAACATGTATTATATATTATTATTTACTCTAAATTTTGTACAATAAAAGCAATTAAATCGTTATGTAATAAGTATACCTTTTTATGTATAATATTCAAATCATAAAACAATTGTGTACTTAAATTTTGTAAATGTATTGATTACAATTATCTATTTAAACTGATGATCAGTCGATAATTGGCAGTTACTCTTGAGCCTGATGTGAAGTAACATAATCTTTAGTTAAAGATTATTATTGTAAAAAAATAAGTTGTAATTAATAAAATAAAACATTAATAAATTAAAACTAAGTTTAAAATTAAATAATAAAAATCATATATTTAATATACATATTTATGTTTTATTAAAAGTGCCCCAAGAATTTCCACATCTATAGAACAATTTTGGTGACAGCGGTGGGATTGTTCTATGCAGCAATTCATATGGTGTGAAAATTCCGTTTAATTAAAAATTAAAAATCGCTAGTTTAAAACGTGAACATTAAAGTGTAGTGATATCTAAAAGTGCCGTCCGTTTTTGGACATCGAAATTTTTCGTTTAAAAGCAACTAAAATTTAATTCTACAAAATAGAATAAATGTTTGTGTCATAATAAAAATCAATGAAAAAGTATAATAAAAAAAAAAATTAAAAATAAAGTGGTTCGATAATTTTTACTAATCGTGCAAATTTAACGTTGATTAATGACGTAAAATATATGGTGTTTAAATACAGTATAATGTACCATCAAAAAAAAAAAAAACGTCTATAAAAACCGAATCATCATAAGTGTTATTGTTCCGTGCTATAAAAACCAAAACCAAAGTCATATCACGCGACTTAATTGTACTGGGGTGCTCGAATTGTCCAGAATATAATTGAAGGCAAACTGTTCTAAATAAAAATAAAAATTCAACAAAGCCAGATTCCCGTAAAAAAAAATCGTACAAAACGTATTCCAAATAAGCAGATTCCAGTATAATCCATTCGAACGGGGATTATCAAACAACTATAGTCATCATTCATCATAATTCAGAACACGGTCAAGTGTTTATATACATAACGAAGATCATCGAACAACAGTAAAATCAAATTACCTGAAGATAATTTTCAAGGTTAGTTCAAGTTTTTTATATCTCAACTAAATTTTTATCAATACTTGGTTCATTCATGAAACATAATTTACAGGAATATTTTATAAATGTTGTGAGCGGTTTTAAGTTTCTTCTCGAATTATTTTTTATCAAATTTTTTTTAATTTCCATTCATTAATTAGTTATTGTTATTCTATTGTTCTTGCAAATGTTTGTATTTTCTTCTTCTTTTCCTAACTCTGGTATTCATGTCACTTGAAAAACTGGCCGATCAAGCAGACGATTTATTTCTACGAACTAGAACTGTAAAGAAAAACAAAAGGCGGTCAAGATCTCTAATTGCAGCTAATCGCACAGATAGATCTGACGACATAAAATCTGTTAATTTATCCAAAGTAGATCAATATTTAAAAGATACCTTGAGTACTACAATGTCTCTTCTAAATATGGATGTTGCTCTCAAAATCATACCAGATTTCGATGGTAGCCCCGATCGTCTCCATAAGTTTCTGTTATGTTGTGATATGATATATGACGAATTATTACATACTGAATATGAGAGATTCCTAAAATTAGTTAAAACTAAATTGTCAAACAAAGCTTACGATATCGTGAAATACACAGAATATAAGTCGTGGAAAGATTTGAAAGTTGAACTTAAAAATAAATTTCAATATTCTAAATCTATAGAACAACTTCAAATCGAATTAATTAACGTACGACAATTGCGAAATGAGGGTATAACATCATACGCTAGTAGAGTTGAGAAATTACTTTCAGAATTAAATGAAGTTTGTATAGAAAGTGAAGGAACAAATGCGTCAAAAACCATTATACATTTAAATTCGAAAACTGCTTTAAAAGCTTTTCAAGAGGGTCTTATCGATCCTATCAAACTCATAATAAAAGCTTGTCGATTTTCAACATTTCAAGATGCCATAAACAAAGCGTGCGAGGAGGAACTAATCGTAAACACTCAACAGATCTTAACAATTGATTCCAGTACCAAACTAAAATGTCAAATTTGTAAACGAATTGGACATTCCGCAGAAAAATGTTATAGCCGGCATCCAAGTCAATCAAATTCAAATAGATCAACACAAAATAAGCTTGTATCCAATACATTTAGTGACACAAGGCGTCCGGTTCCTGAAATCAAAGCAGCTCAGAAAACAACAGTGTGTGCTTATTGTAAACTACCTGGACATCATATTAGTGTCTGTAGAAAGCGTCAACATGCAAATTTTTACAGAAATACGCGAGTCATGGAGGTAGTCGATGACAGTCAGCCTTCCACTTCGGGAAATGGCTTGGGGTCCGTTCCAGAACATCCAACAAACACTCCAGTTCGGATCCAAGAAATAAAAGAGAGTGTTCATCAGAAAATTATATAAATTTTGACCATCATGTAAATAAAAAATTGAATTCCTGTTTTCCAATTGATTCTAATTTGGATCGTTTTCCTAATTCTTATTCAAAATCTTTAAATCATTATTCCTCTTTAGAATCAATTCACAATTCTTATAATTCAAATTTTAATCATTACTCAATTTGTCTGTCAAGCCACAACCATAATAGAAAATATATCCAATTACAATTAGATATTCTAAAACCTAAGTCGTTTTTCTTTTTGGTCGATACCGGAGCCGACATAAGCATAATCAAGCAAAATTTCTGGAATAACGATACACTTTGTTATCCTGAACGAAATTGTAAAGTAAAAGGTATAACTCCCGAACTAATTAAAACAATCGCAAGTTGTGAAGCTAACATTATATTACCGAATTCATTGTCACTACAACATTCATTTCAGATAGTTCCTGCTTCGTTCCCTATCTCATGCGCAGGTATTATAGGTAAAGATTTCTTATCTAAATATAAGTGTAAAATTGAATTCTCCAAATATAATTTCGAAATTTTAGTAAACAATAGCCCAACTCAACTTAAACTAACTTCCAATTCGTATGTTTTAATTCCACCTCGTTCAGAGAAAACTTTTACCATTTATTTAGACATTCCAAACGATATCGATTATTTATGCCAATCTTTTGAAATCGTGCCTGGCGTATATACCGCAAATTCGATTATAAAGTCACAAAATAATTTGGTTACCATAAGCCTGGTAAATACTAATGATTTCGAGGTCGAAATCGAAAATTTAGAATTGCCCTTAAATAAATTGGACGAATATGAAGTATTTCATCTCAATTCTTGGTCGAATAACATAGAAAAGCGTTTAGAAACTATCAAATACTCGTTGAAAATTGATCATCTTAATCAGGAAGAGAAAAATTCTATTTTAAATCTTTGTAGAAAATTCAATGAAATTTTCTATCTTCCTGGTGATCAGCTTACCGCAACGGATATTACGTTTCATAAAATCAGAACCGATCGTAACTTAGAACCAATATACATTAAACAATACAGATTACCTGAATCGACGAAAAACGAAATTGATAAACAAATATCTCAGATGTTAGAAGATGATATAATAGAACCAAGCAAGAGTCCTTGGAACTTTCCATTAATAGTAGTCCCTAAAAAGTCAAATAATGAACAAAAAAGGTGGAGAATTGTAGTCGATTTCCGCAAATTGACTGATGCTACTATCAATGATGTGTTTCCACTTCCCAATATTTCTGATATTCTAGACCATCTTGGCAAATCTAAATACTTTAGTACAATTGACCTTGCTAATGGGTATCATCAAATACTTTTAGATCCAAAAGATAAAGAAAAGACAGCATTCAATACGCATTTAGGACATTTCCAATTTAAACGAATGCCTTTTGGATTAAAGAGCGCACCGGCGACTTTCCAAAGGCTGATGAACAATGTCCTTAGCGGTTTAAATGGAATCAAATGCCTAGTCTATCTTGATGATGTGATAGTTACGGGTTACAACCTTAAAGATCACGAGAACAAATTAGAGTCAGTTTTCAATTGCTTTAAGAACAATAACCTTAAAGTAAATTTGGAAAAATGCCAGTTCTTATCAAAAGAGATTGTATATTTGGGACATACGGTAACAAACAAAGGTATCAATCAGATTCAAATAAAATCGCAGCCGTTAGAGATTATCCTCAACCAACCAACCAAAAGGAGACGAAATCATTTTTAGGTTTAGCAGGTTACTATCGTCGCTTCATAAATAGATTTTCTGAAATTTCCAAACCTCTGACAGTTTTATTAAAAAAGGGACAACCGTTTATTTGGAATGCCTTCTGCGACGAATCATTTAGAAAATTAAAAAATAGTTTAATAAATCCTCCAATCTTGCAGCACCCTGATTTTTCTTTACCGTTTGCAATAACAACCGATGCGAGTGATTTAGCGATAGGCGCCGTCCTCTCCCAAAATGAAAATGAGTTTGACTTACCAATAGCTTATGCCAGTCGAGTCCTCAATAAGGCAGAATTAAATTATCCAACTATTGAAAAGGAGTTGTTGGCGATGGTATGGGCATGTGAACATTTTCGCCCATATGTTTACGGTCGCCATTTCAAGATAATTACGGATCACAAGCCATTAATATGGCTTAGTAATTTGAAAAATCCCTCTTCAAGGTTAATCAGATGGCGAATACGGTTAGAAGATTTCGATTATCAGGTTCTCCATAAGCCTAGAATTCTTAACCAAAACGCCGATGCTTTGAGCAGGACACCGATCAGAACAAGTCAATCTCCACAAATTGTACCAGAAACATCATTAAACATTCCAGAAGTAAATGTGTTAACTAGATCACAGAGTAAACAAAATCCTGAAATTAATATTCCTGAACCTGATACAATTCCCAATTCTTCGAAATCTAAAGTTGTTCAACTCACTGATGATTGCGAAATCGATAAAGCAATAGAAGAATTTCACTCGAAACCTTTAGGCGGTCATCAAGGAGTTTTTCGGACAGCTCAACGTATGAAAAACTATTATGTTTTCTAAAATTTCTATTCACGTATCAAAAAAGTTATTACGTCATGCGCGCTATGTCAAAAAAATAAATGTAGTAAACTCAATAAAATGCCGATGCAAATTACTTCTACTTCTTCCCAAGGATTCGAAAAGCTTTTCTTAGATATAGTTGGTCCTCTACCAGTGTCATATCGTGGAAACAAATATATCCTTACGATCCAAGATGACCTTACTAAATTTTCTCTGGCATTTCCAATGGAAAATCAAGAGGCTGAAACAATAGCTAGAGTATTCGTCGAACGAGTAATTTGTGTATTCGGAACTCCTCAACAAATACTTTCCGATCAAGGTGCCAATTTTATGAGCGAGCTATTTAGAAATATATGCAAAATATTTAAGATTAAAAAGTTACACACTACCGCATATCATCCGCAGACTAATGGAGCTTTGGAGCGGTCGCACAGAACGTGGACCGAATACTTGAGGAACTATACACAATCCGATGAACTCAATTGGGATACTTGGCTGCCTTTTGCAATATTTACGTTCAATTCTACTCCGCATAGCGCAACAAAATTCATGCCATTTGAATTATTATTCGGATATAAACCCTTGATACCCAGTTTATTACAGCGTGAACCAGAAGTGGTGTATAATTATGATGATTATATGTTGGAATTGAAGAGTAGAATGCAAGCATCTTTTGAAATAGCGAAAAAAAATCTTATTGACAAAAAACTTAAGTCTAAAGAATACTATGATAGCAATACACAAAGTGCAAATTTTCAAATTGGTGATCTCGTTCTATTAAAAAATGAAACACGGATTACTAAGTTTTCACCTCTTTGGCTTGGGCCATTCGAAATTAAAGAAATTAAATCGCCTACAAACACAACGTTACTAATTAAAAATAAATTCAAAACCGTACACAACAATCGAATAAAATTATTTCAGAATTAAATATAAAGTTAAAGTTGAGATTAATTAAAAGATTTGAACTACTCAATAAAAATTGTCAAAGTTTACTTTCTATTTAAATAATAATACCTTTTATATTATATTATATTAATAAACATTATACTTAATATCTAGTAACATTTTAAACTCATATGGAAGAATTATTTGTATATGTATTACTAAAGTTAACTAATTTATTGAATTTATTTAAAAAATAATAATTTTTGTATAAAATAAAATAATTTTTAGTATTATTTTAAACTTAGGGGGATGGTGTTAGGGATTATTAATGCTACACTGTAGCCTAATTATGAATTTCTTGTTTAACATGTATTATATATTATTATTTACTCTAAATTTTGTACAATAAAAGCAATTAAATCGTTATGTAATTAGTATACCTTTTTATGTATAATATTCAAATCATAAAACAATTGTGTACTTAAATTTTGTAAATGTATTGATTACAATTATCTATTTAAACTGATGATCAGTCGATAATTGGCAGTTATTCTTGAGCCTGATGTGAAGTAACATAATCTTTAGTTAAAGATTATTATTGTAAAAAAATAAGTTGTAATTAATAAAATAAAACATTAATAAATTAAAACTAAGTTTAAAATTAAATAATAAAAATCATATATTTAATATACATATTTATGTTTTATTAAAAGTGCCCCATGAATTTCCACATCTATAGAACAAATACATATATGTTATCTTAATCTAAATTTTACATAATGAACAGATTAAAATAATATTTTAATCCATTTAAAAACTAAATGGTCATATAGTTGACCGAAAAATACCTGGAAAATATATGAATTTTACCTAGATTTTACTATTTTTTTTTCTGAGTGATATAAAGATAAAAAAATCTGAGTTATGTTGTGATGATCGGTGTATATTTTATAGTAACCGTTAATTAATTCCAGTGAGTCTTTGCCAAAAAATTTTACATTTATGTCATCAAAATCACTGTGGAATTCGAAAGAAATCGAAAATTTTGTGAAGGAAAGCGAAATTTGTCAAAAAAATTTAAATGTTCCACTGTTCCATTTGAATGAATCTATTTGGATTTTTTTCACTTCGGTGAAGATTTTTTGATTACTGGATATTAATCCTTGTTGAGGTTTTTAGCCGGAAGATCTTTAGGCAGTTATTTGATACCGTTGTTAGTTGCTTAGTTCATCTTATTTTTATTAAATAAATACATGATGACAGCTATGCTGTACTTATCCGCTTTCGTTACTAAAACGTTATTGTCCATTTACGTTTTTCGAATTTCGTCTAAAACCTTTGAATCAACCAGAATGACGGACGGCTGTTTGTGGTCGAAACATTTTGAACCTTGAAATCATTAATGATTAGTGTGTGATACCATCTTGACGGATCCATTTGGATTCTCTACTTTTAACAAATGCTTTGTTCTCTCCTTTTCATAGATGTTGGACAGTACATCAAACTTTGGGACCAAGTTTAACAGTAACCCCCTATTCATTGTTAAACTCAATATTTCGTTGTTTAATCGAATCTAAGTTTTTTTGCAATACGAAACTTTTATATGTAGAAATTAACTTTAAAATAAACAAATTTTATTGAATTTCAGATTGATTTTATTTCGTCTCAGTTTGTTAACCAAATTTGAGTAGTAGTTAAGCACGGCGTTTTGAAATTCTCCACTATAAGGAGTAGATAGCATATTAATGATGTTCAATTTATCTAAAAATACATTCAAATTTATTTACGAACAGCTTTTGGTGGCGAAGAAACATTCGTACATAGACATCAACACAAATTAATGTATTTTACATCGTTGAGAAAAGGCAGTATGTTGAATAGTGTGGAGGTAAACACGCCATTTCTTTTAAACGAAAAAATTAGCGCATTAACAGATTTAACGCCGCACCAACGAATTTTACTAGATCAGATTTTTGCTAGATTTCAATAACCCTTAAAATTCATCCAAATATTGTGAAACAAAGTGTTTATGATACATTAAATTTTTCAGCGCCGCCTCTATACATCAAAATACACTTTTGGTTTCTGTATTTATATTAATTTGAACTAATTGTGTTTTTTAAAGCATTTCATAAAATAAAAATGTGTAAAATATATTCACATGCCCAGGCTCTACAAATTGTTATGCCTAAATAAATTTTGAATTACATTAATATTTTTATTACTGTTATTTAAAATGCACTTGAAAAATTTTATGCATTTTTTAAGTTTCATTTTGCACTGTGCAAAAAACCTACTCTTTTGTACCTAAGTTCGTTCGTATATATTCACCGATCATTTTTTTATAGATTGTAGATGATTATAAATTCATAATAACAGTAATACATACATTTCTGTTGTTTTTTTTTTATTTATGCCTCGAGCGTATTTCCAATTTTTTATTTTTTGTAATAGAATACTATAATGATAATAAAAAAAATCGTTTTCCACTTCGTTTGATTTTTCAATTTCATCAAAATATAAAAATTTAAATATCATATTTCAATTCAATACAGAGAGACATGCATAATATACAGATTCTCGAACATACACATTATGAACATATTATATAGCAACATATCAAAAAGATAAGATGATTATGATGATAATATTACATTATTATGTCGTTACTGCGACTACAAACAACACCAGCAGCAGAACCATATACGAGGATATACGTAGAGGGTTAACGATTTTTGATTTATGGAAATTGAATGTACGCTGTAATCAAACATTATGATATTTTTTGCTGTCTGATGTGAAACAATTTCAATTAGGCAGACACAAAATGGGATGTAATTTTTTTATGCTTTTCAAATCAAATATGTTGAATATGAATAAGATTCAGGAGAAACATGGTATATGGTAATTAAACCAACATTTCTTATAAAATCAATTGTTCATAGGAATTTTAAAAAAATATCTGATATTTAATTACCTCCATAATGTAGATTTAATGTATTACTCCATTGGAAAGCGGAAGACAGCGAACTGGACAACTTCCCAGATCAAAATAAGGAATGGTTTTTTAGCAAACAACAACAAAATAAAAAAGGTTTATTGCAAATTCATTAAATTTATAAAAACTCAATTAGTCGATAAAACTTTGGAGATGAAAACTGGCGACTTTTATATTACCAAACCTAAATATAAAAGGAAATATAAAAGTCGCCAATAGCTTCCGTGAGCCGGAAAATTTATTTTGCAAATATTTCAAAAATATACAATTTACAAAAACCATGAACAAAATAAAAAATAAAAAAAATCTTAAGTTTGCAAGAAATTTACATAATAAGTTTCTCAAAATTTGCTGTTTGTAAAAGAAAGTCGTCTGTTGGCCACAAATCAATTTTTTTTGTTTTTTTGTTGAAACTTATAGGTTGATTTATTCAGAGCCGACTGTATAACTAAGGGCCTGCAGCGATATCGACTGTATTTTTTACAATATATTAAAGTTAGCCGAAAGTAAAAAGTCGATAATGCAGATTACGTTAATAACATTTCAGCTGAAAATAAAAAAATGTTAGTGGTTACTAGCCGAAAGTAAATAGGCTACATGGGTTGCATAAAAACTTTTGTAGATAGTCTTACGTGGAAAGTTATGTTAGAAAAAAATGTGTGTGGAAAAATTCGAAATACCAGAATAATCCAAAAAAAATTAATAAAATCAGCCTGTAGAGACCCTGTTAATGTTAGCCGAAAATTTCCAGCCGAAAGTGAAAAGTCGATAATGCAGATTATGTTATTGACATTCCAGCCGAAAATAAATCAGCCTCTAAAGTGTTACGTCTGGAGATAGATTGCATTGATGTGACTTGTCAATAGCTATCGCAGGAAAAAAATTCAGTTCAAGTTTCCCGTGGGAAATCACGGCAAATTCGATTTTCCTCAAATTATTAGAAAATTTGAACTGAATTTTTTCCCTGCGATAGTTCATCAATGCAATCTATCTATAGACATAACACTCTAGAGGCTGATTTTATTCATCCATTTCTTTCTTTCGTCTGAAAACTATTTAGAATTTTCCGAGATTTAAAACGGGAAACTCGAAATAATTTTTTTTCCTGCGATAGCTATTGACAAGTCACATCAATGCAATCCAACTCTAGACATAACACTCTAGAGGCTGATTTTATACAAATTTTCTAATAACTTTTAGAAAATCGAATTTTCCGAGATTTCCCACGGGAAACTTGAACTGAATTTTTTTCCTGCGATAGCTATTGATAAATCACATCAATGCAATCCATCTCCAGACATAACACTCTAGAAGCTGATTTTATACAAATTTTCTAATAATTTTTGGAAAATCGAATTTTCCGAGATTTCCCACGGAAACTTGAACTGAATTTTTTTCCTGCGATAGCTATTGACAAATCACATCGATGCAATCCATCTCCAGGCATAACACCCTAGAGGCTGATTTTATACAAATGTTAAAAAAAAAATTTGGAAAATTGAATTTTCCGAGATTTCCCACGGGAAACTTCAACTGAATTTTTTTCCTGCGATAGCTATTGACAAGTCACATCAATGCACTCCATCTCCAGACATAATATTTTAGAGGCTGATTTTATTCATCCATTTCTTTCTTTCGTCTGGAAACTTTTTTGAATTTTACGAGATATTCCACGGGAAACTTGAACTGATTTTTTTTCCTGCGATAGCTATTGACAAATCATACCAATGCAATCCATCTCCAGGCATAACACCCTAGAGGCTGATTTTATACAAATGTTAAAATAATTTTTGGAAAATCGAATTTTCCGAGATTTCCCACGAGAAACTTGAACTGATTTTTTTTCCTGCGATAGCTATTAACAAGTCACATCAATGCAATCCATCTTTGGACATGGCACCTCTAATGGCTGATTTTAATCATATATTTCTTATTTTCGGATTGAAACTTTTTTGAATTTTTCAAGATTTCCCACGGGAAACTTGAACTGAATTTTTTTCCTGCGATAGCTATTGACAAATCACATCGATGCAATCCATCTCCAGGCTAAACAACCTAGAGGCTAAATTTATACAAATGTTAAAAAAAAAATTTGGAAAATTGAATTTTCCGAGATTTCCCACGGGAAACTTAAACTGAATTTTTTTCCTGCGATAGCTATTGACAAGTCACATCAATGCAATCCATCTCCAGACATAACACTCTCGAAACTGATTTTATACAAATGATAAAATATATATTGGAAAATTGAATTTTCCGAGATTTCCAACGGGAAACTTGAACTGAATTTTTTGATTCGATAGCTTTTGACAAGTCACATCAATGCAATCCATCTCCAGATATAACACTATAGAGGCTGATTCTATACAAATGTTAAAATAATTTTTGGAAAATCGAATTTTCCGAGATTTCCCACGGGAAACTTGAACTGAATTTTTTTCCTGCGATAGCTATTGACAAATCACATCAATGCAATCCATCTCCAGGCATAATACCCTAGAGGCTGATTTTATACAAATGTTAAAATAATTCTTGGAAAATTGAATTTTTCGAGATTTCCCACGGGAAACTTGAACAAAATTTTTTTCCTACGATAGCTATTGACAAGTCACATCAATGCAATTCCTCTTTAGACATAACATTCTAGAGGCTGATTTTATACAAATGTTAAAAATTTTTTGGAAAATTCAATTTACCGAAATTTCCCACTAAAAACTTTAACTGAATTTTTTTCCTGCGATAGCTATTGACAAATCACATCAATGCAATCCATCTCCAGCCATAATACTTTAGAGGCTGATTTTATACAAATTTTCTAATGATTTTTGGAAAATTGAATTTTCCGAGATTTTCCACGGGAAACTTGAACTAAATTTTTTTCCTGCGATAGCTATTGACAAGTCACATCAATGCAATCCATCTTTAGACATAACACTCTAATGGCTGATTTTATACATTTATTTCTTATTTTCAGCTGGAAACTTTTTTGAATTTTCCAAGATTTCCCACGGGAAACTTGAACTGAATTTTTTTCCTGTGATAGCTATTGACAAGTCACATCAATGCAATCCATCTCCAGATAGAACACTATAGAGGCTGATTCAATACAAATGTTAAAATAATTTTTGGAAAATCGAATTTTCCGAGATTTCCCACCGGTAACTTGAACTGAATTTTTTTCCTGCGACAGCTATTGACAAATCACATCAATGCAATCCATCTCCAGGCATAATACCCTAGAGGCTGATTTTATACAAATGTTAAAATAATTCTTGGAAAATCGAATTTTTCGAGATTTCCCACGGGAAACTTGAACCAAATTTTTTTCCTACGATAGCTATTGACAAGTCACATCAATGCAATTCCTCTTTAGACATAACATTCTAGAGGCTGATTTTATACAAATGTTAAAATTTTTTTGGAAAATTCAATTTACCGAGATTTCCCACTAAAAACTTTAACTGAATTTTTTTCCTGCGATAGCTATTGACAAATCACATCAATGCAATCCATCTCCAGGCATAATACCCTAGAGGCTGATTTTATACAAATGTTAAAATAATTCTTGGAAAATTGAATTTTTCGAGATTTCCCACGGGAAACTTGAACAAAATTTTTTTCCTACGATAGCTATTGACAAGTCACATCAATGCAATTCCTCTTTAGACATAACATTCTAGAGGCTGATTTTATAGAAATGTTAAAAATTTTTTGGAAAATTCAATTTACCGAGATTTCCCACTAAAAACTTTAACTGAATTTTTTTCCTGCGATAGCTATTGACAAATCACATCAATGCAATCCATCTCCAGCCATAATACTTTAGAGGCTGATTTTATACAAATTTTCTAATGATTTTTGGAAAATTGAATTTTCCGAGATTTTCCACGGGAAACTTGAACTAAATTTTTTTCCTGCGATAGCTATTGACAAGTCACATCAATGAAATCCATCTTTAGACATAACACTCTAATGGCTGATTTTATACATTTATTTCTTATTTTCAGCTGGAAACTTTTTTGAATTTTCCAAGATTTTCCACGGGAAACTTGAACTGAATTTTTTTCCTGCGATAGCTATTGACAAGTCACATCAATGCAATCCATCTCCAGATATAACACTATAGAGGCTGATTCTATACAAATGTTAAAATAATTTTTGGAAAATCGAATTTTCCGAGATTTCCCACGGGAAACTTGAACTGAATTTTTTTCCTGCGACAGCTATTGACAAATCACATCAATGCAATCCATCTCCAGGCATAATACCCTAGAGGCTGATTTTATACAAATGTTAAAATAATTCTTGGAAAATCGAATTTTTCGAGATTTCCCACGGGAAACTTGAACCAAATTTTTTTCCTACGATAGCTATTGACAAGTCACATCAATGCAATTCCTCTTTAGACATAACATTCTAGAGGCTGATTTTATACAAATGTTAAAATTTTTTTGGAAAATTCAATTTACCGAGATTTCCCACTAAAAACTTTAACTGAATTTTTTTCCTGCGATAGCTATTGACAAATCACATCAATGCAATCCATCTCCAGGCATAATACCCTAGAGGCTGATTTTATACAAATGTTAAAATAATTCTTGGAAAATTGAATTTTTCGAGATTTCCCACGGGAAACTTGAACAAAATTTTTTTCCTACGATAGCTATTGACAAGTCACATCAATGCAATTCCTCTTTAGACATAACATTCTAGAGGCTGATTTTATACAAATGTTAAAAATTTTTTGGAAAATTCAATTTACCGAGATTTCCCACTAAAAACTTTAACTGAATTTTTTTCCTGCGATAGCTATTGACAAATCACATCAATGCAATCCATCTCCAGCCATAATACTTTAGAGGCTGATTTTATACAAATTTTCTAATGATTTTTGGAAAATTGAATTTTCCGAGATTTTCCACGGGAAACTTGAACTAAATTTTTTTCCTGCGATAGCTATTGACAAGTCACATCAATGAAATCCATCTTTAGACATAACACTCTAATGGCTGATTTTATACATTTATTTCTTATTTTCAGCTGGAAACTTTTTTGAATTTTCCAAGATTTTCCACGGGAAACTTGAACTGAATTTTTTTCCTGCGATAGCTATTGACAAGTCACATCAATGCAATCCATCTCCAGATATAACACTATAGAGGCTGATTCTATACAAATGTTAAAATAATTTTTGGAAAATCGAATTTTCCGAGATTTCCCACGGGAAACTTGAACTGAATTTTTTTCCTGCGACAGCTATTGACAAATCACATCAATGCAATCCATCTCCAGGCATAATACCCTAGAGGCTGATTTTATACAAATGTTAAAATAATTCTTGGAAACTCGAATTTTTCGAGATTTCCCACGGGAAACTTGAACAAAATTTTTTTCCTACGATAGCTATTGACAAGTCACATCAATGCAATTCTTCTTTAGACATAACATTCTAGAGGCTGATTTTATACAAATGTTAAAATTTTTTTGGAAAATTCAATTTACCGAGATTTCCCACTAAAAACTTTAACTGAATTTTTTTCCTGCGATAGCTATTGACAAATCACATCAATGCAATCCATCTCCAGCCATAATACTTTAGAGGCTGATTTTATACAAATTTTCTAATGATTTTTGGAAAATTGAATTTTCCGAGATTTTCCACGGGAAACTTGAACTAAATTTTTTTCCTGCGATAGCTATTGACAAGTCACATCAATGCAATCCATCTTTAGACATAACACTCTAATGGCTGATTTTATACATTTATTTCTTATTTTCAGCTGGAAACTTTTTTGAATTTTCCAAGATTTCCCACGGGAAACTTGAACTGAATTTTTTTCCTGTGATAGCTATTGACAAGTCACATCAATGCAATCTATCTCCAGATAGAACACTATAGAGGCTGATTCAATACAAATGTTAAAATAATTTTTGGAAAATCGAATTTTCCGAGATTTCCCACCGGTAACTTGAACTGAATTTTTTTCCTGCGACAGCTATTGACAAATCACATCAATGCAATCCATCTCCAGGCATAATACCCTAGAGGCTGATTTTATACAAATGTTAAAATAATTCTTGGAAAATCGAATTTTTCGAGATTTCCCACGGGAAACTTGAACAAAATTTTTTTCCTACGATAGCTATTGACAAGTCACATCAATGCAATTCCTCTTTAGACATAACATTCTAGAGGCTGATTTTATACAAATGTTAAAAATTTTTTGGAAAATTCAATTTACCGAGATTTCCCACTAAAAACTTTAACTGAATTTTTTTCCTGCGATAGCTATTGACAAGTCACATCAATGCAATCCATCTCCAGACATAATACTTTAGAGGCTGATTTTATACAAATTTTCTAATGATTTTTGGAAATTCGAATTTTTCTAGGTTTTCCACGGGAAACTTGAACTGAACTTTCGATATCTATTGACAAGTCACATCAATGCAATCCATCTTTAGACATAACACTCTAATGGCTGATTTTATTCATCCATTTCTTACTTTCGGCTGGAAACTTTTTTGAATTTTCCGAGATTTCCCACGGGAAACTTGAATTGAATTTTTTTCCTGCGATAGCTATTGATAAATCACATCAATGCAATCCATCTCCAGATCTAACACTCTAGAGGCTGATTTTATACAAATTTTCTATTGATTTTTGAAAATCGAATTTTCCGAGGTTTCCCACGGGAAACTTGAACAAAATTTTTTGATTCGATATCTATTGACAAATCACATAAAACGGTTCAACTTTTTTTTAAATTTACTATTTATGCTGATATTTACTTTCGGCTGATAACTACAAATTTTTTTTATTTTCGGCTGGAATATTAATATTATAATCTGCATTATTGACTTTTTACTTTCGGTTGGACTAACTCAATCTGCATTATCAATTTTTCACTTTCGGCTGCCAACTTTTGGCTAACTTTAACAGTATCCTGTAGAGTGTATATATCTGAAGATCTTTTATGAAAAACCGAGGTCTAACTATAAAATTCGTCGATTATTTTCAACAGCTTTTATTTTGTATTTTGGGGGGTCCATATTTTTGAAATTCACCCGAAAAAAGTCACCTGTGATTTTCTAGTGTAATACGTCATTTCAGTAGTAGTCACTGGTGACGTTTTACGTAAATTTCAAGAAGCTTTGGTAAATTCATAAACAATCAACAAAAATTTAGACGAGCTAACTGCAGACCCTACAACAATTTAGTGGTTGATTCAGCAAGCACAGTACGCAACACTAACATTTACCAAAGTAATTTTCTTCTACTGCACGATGATAAGGAAACCTTCCATTAACCTTCTGAAAATATTGATTTCCTCGATCGACATCTATTATTTAAATAACAAGAAAAATTGAACTACCTCAACTGTTGATTAGTTGGAATTATTTATTAAATCTGTATGAATATTTAAATGGTGGGTTTGTGACATATTCCCGAGGGACAAAATTTCGCGGGACATAATTCCAACGGACAAAATCCCGCAAATGAAAATCCCAAAGGTACAATGTTCCAGAGGTACAAAATCCCAAGGATACCTAATCCATCCTGAGGGTAAAAACCCCCGAGGGGACAAAATCCTGAGAGTACAAAATCCCGTTTTCCCAAGGAAATCCCGAGGAGTGACATGTTATAATCGGGGAGGGTAAGTTGGTCCGCTTTTCAAAATCCGGCCTTCAAAATCCCGGATTCAAAAATCCTGGTTTCCAAAATCCCGGTTTTCAAAATCTTGGTTTTCAAAATTCTGCACCTTAAAATATTGGGGCCGCCCCTTCTGGTGAACGAGAATTTTAATTTAAAGTAAAATAAAAATAAAAATCGGGATTTTTATTTTTGCAGAACCGTGATTTTTAAAGGGTTTGCTACCTTATCTAGAAAAAATAACACAGAAATTGAAAATCTCGAAAAAAAAATCCAGAAACAAATAAATTCCGAAAAACAAAAATGCAGAAAACTAAAATCCAGAAACACAATCATCAAAGTGCGGCCCAAGTTAAAATTAAAATTCATAAAATGCCCTTAAAATTTGAGTTTTTCCGTAAAGTTCTTAATGTTTATGGTAGTAAAAATTGCTTCAACCTTTCAGACACAGATCAAAAGAATTATATCGCTTATATCGCTTCTACGGATTGTTGTACCACAAATATTTCAAATTATTTTGTAGTTAGCTTAATTCGTTGGGTTAGTATAGTATCGACGTATCTATTAGAACGAATTGCAAACTTAATTCTTCGTTAATGCTTGCAGACACAGATCAAAGGAATAGTATCGCTCGTATCGCTTCTTCTGATAGATGTACCACAAATGTTTCAAGTGACGACAAAAGTCTAAAAATGCCTATAAAATTGATTTTTCATTTATTTTGAACAAAATATTTTTTCTGGATTGCTTCTTTAGTACTTTCTATATTTTTTTCGGAATTTTTTTTTTCAGGCAAGTGTTAGTGATCCCATTTTTAAAGCTGGATTATGAAAAATTCAATTTTAAAAAGCGGGATTTGTTTTTGGGTGCGACGATATCGTTGCGACCCCGTTATATTCACAACTATTTTCGATGTTCCATTTTTCGTCTGTATACATCTTCAAATCAAGGGAAAATTGTACCAATTATGCAACAATTAGGTTTTGGACTTTATATAGGCTTTCGGGATTTTGTACCCTGCGGATTTTATATCTTTGGGATTTAGGTAGTATCTTCGGGATTTTGTATCCTCGGGATTTTGTACCCTCGGGATTATGTATCGTCGGAATTTTGTATCCCCGGGATTTTGTATCCTCGGGATTTTGTATCCTCGGGATCTTGTATCGTCGGTATTTTGTACTGTATGACGTTTTGCAGAAGGTGAAGAAAAATTAGTTCTATGGTAATCTAAACTTAAAATTCGTCTAGTGTTTAAACAGGATGTTTACTCTTAAAACTGAATATGTCTAGGTAGTTTAAAGTTTTAATTATCGCTAAATGAGTAGCCATTATTTGTCAAACATAATATTGAATTACAAACAAATCTTACCTAAACCCTAATAAAATCCCATTCATATATACTATAATATTGACCTTTTAACTAAAGTACAGACTTCTAAAAATTACAACTACGCATACCGAATATCATTCGGTAGTTTCAAAATCGAATTTTATTTGGATCCAATTAAAGCACCATAACCTTTTTACGTGATTTATCACACAACAATCATATAATTTGTGATAAATCCCATGCTAGGTTTTGATGTCATTAGGACCGTTTCGCCCATTCCTTCGTATTCCATAATTCTATTATACCATAGAAGTCATTAAATAAAATTTCAACGTTTAAGTGCTGCAATAAAAAATGTATGCCATGGTATATTTACCCAAAGTTGGTTAAACAAATCGTATTTTATATCTCCAGCAAGCAAACATCGCAATTTGGAGGATAAAAGTAGAAAAAAACAAAAAAACAAAAAACTCTGTACCCATAAAAACCAAAACCAAATTACAAATGAGATAAACATAAAAAAATTTGATTTTATCGATTCGTTGGTGCCCACAAGGGATTGCCTAAATAATTTTAGTCGGTTTTTTTTTTGTTTTTTAAATGAAGCACAACAAAAAAAAATCGCCAAAATAATTATTGTTGTGACCAAATGTTGAATGTACACGATATAAATTTCCCATTTTGGTTATGTGCGGAATTAATAAAACTGTGCGTATATTGAAAATGTATACATACTCGTATTTCACATCAGGTTCCAAATTGTTATTTTATTTATGTGAATGTAATAAAAAAAAAATAAAATAAAAATCCATTCCACAACGTAAATCTAATTAAAATCCAATTACATACATCCTACACGAAACCCAAACTCATTCATACATAAACAAGACTGTAATGAACTCGCATATGTGATAACCAAAACCAAGTTTTTTTAGATAAGTCAAAATAATTAGTACCAAATCGTACCTTTAATAATTTATTTATTCATAATATATAACAACAAATTTATTGTATTTATAAAATATAACATAATGTGTACATAAGCATACAGCAAGGTATTCCAGGTAAAAATTTATAAACATATACATTTTTATTTAATTAAATTACGGTTTATTATAAACTTCTTAAAAGAAAAATGTTCAGTGTTTTGTTTAATTGAATTTAATTTACTGATTATAGGTAATATTTGGTTTGCAATAAATATAAGGTAAATAATCTTCAAATATTGGCTCTATAATTAAATATTTGCGGACATCTTAAAAAGGCTTCACATCACATCGTCACATTTGTAAATTACTCTTCCAAACAATCGGCAGAATTACCAAAAACTGGTAACGAAATGAGTTCAAGTGATCGAGGACCCGAAAGGTCATTAATGACACAACAGGAACTAATTTGTTGACACAAAAGGTATTTATTGGGTTTTTCTGAAGTTTAAATGAGTCGTGATCTAGACTACAGGGGACACAAATATTTAGTAAGGACTTGTGATTTGGAACCTAAGTTGTGAGTCGATTTGATAGTTAGGTTGGTGTTAAGTTGAAGTTTAAAATGCGGTTGGTTAGGAGTTCAGAGAATAGTTCAGTTGAGGATTTATTTGGGGATGGTATGATTAAAATATCGATCTCGATGTAGCTACTGAAGTCGTAATTCCTCCCCTCTAAGCTGAGCAGTAAGCTATATACTTCAGTAGTCTTGAAGCGGCGCATTGTTTATTTGGACAGAAATTCTCGAAAATTTTGATAATGGATAATTAGATATGTCGGAATTGGTGACCATCTTTATCAACAGTTTGCCCAGTACTGCATCGTATTTAAATTATAACGAGTCAGTCATAATAATTGTAACGAGAAGGGGTATAAAATGTCAAAAAGCAATCATGTTAGATCACTTGACATATTGTAATAATTGTATCGATTGTCAAGAAGATTATTTAATTAAATAAATTTTTGCTGTATTGTGAACGGTTTTGTTTATTCCTCTAAAAGTTAAGTCGTGAAAAGTTAAGTGCTTCTCCTTGCTTTTAAAGTTGGATTGTGAAGTGTGTGAGAATCGCCGTAGTGCAATCGAATCTAACAAATATACCCAGTAGACTGCCTAGTGACTTGATTATATCCGGACGTAATTTCAGGTTTTACTTGTATGATGTCTCTCGGAGAATTCTATTTTTTCTCTCATTAATTTTTGATCCTTGATATTTACATTAAATTTTTTTAATTCTAGCAGTGTTTGTTGTATGTTGTTAGTTACATGTGGTATACTCTTGGTTTGTTTCCGAGCTCTACATATAGTGTTCCTTAAGCTAGGTAATCAATATCTGGTGTTCCGCATTCAGCTTGTTGTAGGATTACTATAGCTGGTATACATGTTCCTGATGTTCGTCTTAAATTCTGTTCTTTGCGGTATAATGCTTTAAAGTTAATCAATTATAAACTGCACTTCATAACACAATTTTCACACACTATTTATGTTATTTTAAAATGATGTTATAAAAATTATTTATTTTAGTTATATAGGTGGGTGTTGGGTACGTCTCAATAGGATAGGGGTTTACCGTCTATAGCCATGTATCTCGTGGTCTATATTCCAACGCTGCAACTATTAAGAGACACCACCAAATGTGTCTAGTATACCTCCACGTGGTAACACCCGGGCAACGATGTAAAGCATCGGCGAAATACTAGAGGCGAGTACAGTACACTATAAATGAGCAGAACAAATATAGAAACTAATACCCCAGGTGGTACACCCTCTCTTCGGAGCTCGGTCTCATGTATTCTGGGGGAGACCAGCCATTGTTATACTACAATTATTTTAACCAATCCCAAGACATGTTGGTGAATAAACAAGCTCAATTTAATGAAACAGAAAAGGATAATTCACATCCCTTCCAGAGGAGTAACAAAGTGGCGTATTCTCCTATAAGAGGCAGTAGTCCCTCCATTGGGGCCAGCAGCCACACCACTCGTTCTTCAAACGAAGAAAAGCTAACAGTGAATTTTGTAAAGCTAATAATGCATTAGTTGAAGCCAACAATAAAAACAAGCAACTGAATGTTACAATTGCAAGGATGCAAGAGCGAATGAAGACGCTTGAAAACAAAGTTAAAGCTCTTAAGCTAAAGGCCAACTTCACAAGAGTATCATACGGATGAAGAAGAACTAGCTCGAGAAATTGAGCGGATTAGAGTTAAAGGTGGGAGAAACAAAGGAGACGGAATAATACGCCCTCCCCACTTTAATTAAAGGATGATGTTCCAAATATTATCCAGAAACAACCAACAAAATTACCTCCACCACCACTAATAGTAATAGATGAAGTCAAAGACTACGATGTACTCTATGAGAAAATAAAAACAATAACTGCTACTGATAAGTTTAATGCAAAGGTGATGAATGGAAACACCATCAAAATAAACTTAGAACATGCTGAAACATACAGAAAAATGACAAAAATGTTAAATGAAGAAAAACGTGCTTGGCACACGTTTGAAGATAAACAAACCAGACCAATTACGGTCATGGCTAAAAACTTACACTCTACGTGTAAACCAGATAAAATAATTGATGACCTGAAAGCAAAATGATTTAAGGCAATTGAAGCATCGATTAAGCTAAAACGGAGAGGCAAAGTACCTCTCAATATGTTTATGTTGACCTTCGATACTGATGAAAAGATATCGAACAAATTTATCAAATTAAGTACATCTTGGGGTGCAAAGTGGTTATTCAGCCTTTAAGAAGATCTAAGCTTATACCACAATGTAAACAATGTCAAGCCTATGGACATACACAAAAATATTGCAACAGGGAACCCAGGTGTATCAAATGTTGAGGTAAACATCATACTAAAGATTGTGTAAAAGCCCAAAATGTTCAACCTAAATGCGTTCACTGTGGCGAAAACCATCCGGCTAACTACAGAGGATGCAGGGTTGCTATTGAACTGCAAAACATCAAATTTAAAAACGTGATTGCTAAAAATCCAAGTTTATTCAGGAAGCAAGCGGTTAAGATGAACCGACCCGAAGTAAATCGTAGAGTACCGGGAACTACTCAAGGACAATTTCGTAATTATGCTCAAGAAATGATGAGCAACGGAAATCCAGGGAAAACTGCTCAAAATGACGATATATTAGTCAAACACTTAAACTAATTTTAAGCAGACTAAATACATTTGATGAGCGATTACAGAAACTAGAGTACAGCACTAAGGGAGCCATCCCTAAACAGAAAAATGGCCAATGATCTTAGAATCTTATGTTGGAATGCTAATAGACTGATGCAACATCAACAAGAACTGCAAGTGGTCCTGGACACAGAAAAAATCGATGTATGTCTCAACACGAAAACACACTTCACTAGACAATCAAACATTAAATTTAAAAATTATCAAATATATCACACTATTCACCCTGGAAACACTGCTAAAGGAGGTAGTGCTGTTATAATTAGAAATAGTATTCATCACTATGAGGAGTTAGAATATGAAACGGAAGACATACAAGCAACTGCTGTTATTGTTAAATCCAAAAGCAGTTCTATTTGTATTGCTAGTATTTACTGCCCACCGAAGCACTCAATGAAAGAAAAAGATTATCTCGAGTTACTCAATAAATTAGGAAAACGATTTGTTCTTAGAGGAGACTTTATTGCAAAAAATGTCCACTGGGGATCCATATTAACAACGACTAAGGGTAAAGAACTCCTAGAAGCTATCAGAAATATAGTTGTGAAGCCCACTCAACTGGAAAACCAACGTACTGGCCAACTGATCCAAATAAAGTACCAGATCTGATTGATTTCTTTATAATAAAGAACATATCTGTAAATTATGAATAAGTAGATGAAAGCCATAACTTAAACTCTGATCATTCACCAATACTTCTAACGTTAAGTGAAAAAATCATTCAGAAAGAAAGAAACCCATTCCTAGTAAATAATCACACTAATTGGGTATGCTTTAGACTATCGCTAGAAGAAAAAATTTACTTAATGGTTCCATTAAAGACTGAAGAACAATTAGACAAAGAGGTTCACAAATTTGTAAACGATTTACAACAATCAGCTTGTAAAAATACTCCTTAAATTAAAACGAAAATCAAGGGAAATAACTACCCTAGGGAAATTAGGAAACTCCTCGCAGAAAAAAGAAGAGCGAGAAGAGTATGGCAACAAACAAGGGCCCCCCAATATAAAACTCATTTGAACAATCTCACTCAACAATTAAGAAGAAAGATCAAAGAATTGAAAGTTGAATCCATCAGCAACTATTTAAGAAAATTAACTAATGATAACAGTACTGATTATTCTCTTTGGAAAACAACCAAAAGAATCAAAAGACCAATAATGCAGATTTCCCCAATAAAAATAGCAGGTGAGAAATGGGCTAGAAATAATAAAGACAAAGCTCGAGAATTTGCCGAACATCTCGAAAAAATATTCCAGCCACATGAAGACCAAACGTTGAAAGCCGAGATATTAACTGAAAAAGCTGTGCAAGAAAGTAAAGAAATCCTACCCACAACACCAAAAGAAGTCATGCGTGAGATAAAAGCTAATATGAATACGAAAAAAGCACCTGGGTACGATCTTATTACTGCAGAAATCTTAAAAGAACTGCCAAGGAAAGCTCTGGTGAAACTCACCAATCTTATAAATGCTCACCAATCTTATAATTCAGAATCAAATGTGTACCAAGCTTATGGAAAATTGCAGAAGTAATTATAATCCCGAAACCTGGGAAACCACCACACATAACATCGTCTTATAGGTCAATTTCGATATTGCCAGTCATATCCAAACTCTTTGAGAAGCTTCTGGTAAAAAGATTAAATCCGATAATCGGAAGTAAAAACTTGATCCCAAATCATCAGTTCGGTTTTCGCAACCAACACTCAACAATTGATCAAGTACACAGAATAACTAGTATAATTGAGAAAGCATTAGAGGAGAAAAAAGTCTGTTCAACAGTATTTCTAGACGTTGCACAAGCGTTTGATAGAGTGTGGCAAAAAGGACTTAACCACAAGTTAAGGAATCTTCTACCAACGCAATTTGCTAAAATATTGGAATCTTACTTGAAAGATAGGTTCTTCAGGATTAAGTTAGATGATACATTTTCTGAATTGAAAGAAATCAATGCAATAGTTCCGCAGGGCAGTGTATTAGGGCCGGTTTTATACCTACTATACACTTATGATCTTCCTACATTAGAAAACAACACGGTGGCAACTTTTGCAGATGATACGGCGATCTTAGCTGTTGGAAAAAGCAACGAAGAATCAACACAGAAGTTACAATCAGCTATAACTCAAATATATAAATGGACAAAAAGATGGAGAATAAAACTAAATGAAGTTAAATCAGTTCACATCAACTTTACAAACAGACGAATCGAACATATTTCGATTACCATAAATAGTCAAATAATACCGCATGCGAACACAGCTAAGTATCTCGGCATAACCCTGGATGCTAAACTACGATGGAAAGCACACGTAAAGAAGAAAAGTGAAGAATTAAGACTTAAACACAGAAAAATGTATTGGCTGATGGGAAGGAACTCTTCTTTATCAACATACAACAAGTTTCTACTTTTTAAGCAAATATTGAAACCGATGTGGACTTATGATATTCAGCTTTGGGGTTGTACCAAACAGAGTAACGTAAATATCATCCAAAGATTTCAGAATATGGTATTACGGAACATCGTTGATGCACCTTGGTATGTCAGGAACAATGACCTTCTTAGGGACCTTAAAATAAACATCATCTTAAACGAAATCCAGGAAAAAGCACGGTGACTTAATGAAGAAAGGCTCCGCCAACATGTGAACATTGAGGCAACACAGCCTCTAAGCATCACGAATTTAGTACGCAGATTTAAAAGCAGCGTTTAAGCAGAATTGTGCTGATCTAAAATCCACTACACAGATGTGGTTCACTTCAATTTACCAAACACTATGGAACGTCAATGGGAAGAAGCCAAAAATTAATTTAAGTTAGTAAAGTCAGAAACAAATTGCTTATTAGTCCAGGAGACTAGATTGTAATTACATAAAATAAATAAATAAAATTTATTTTAAATAAAAATAAAAAAAATGAATAAAACAAGTTATATACATACATATGTTCACATAATTTAATTTGGTGTATTACACCAACATTTACTAATATCTATCCGAGTGCAAGGTGGGAAGCATGTCACCACATTGACGATCGACAGCAGACTGAGAGTGAAGTTAAAAGAAATATTTAATTTTATTTTGGTTTGTTGTCTCTTCAGGTGGAAGAGACAGTAGTTCATTGGTTGAATGGGTGTGTTCCCAAATGGTAATGTCAACGTTGAGCGGCGTGAAGATGTTGCATTAGTGATTGGATAAACTAAGACGCCAGTGTATGTGAGTGATACGTTGTGGCGGCCGTCGAGTGAGCCGCTATAGTTTCGTATTTTTTATGCATTGATTAGAACATTAGCAAGCGGTTTTTATTACAGAAAGTTTTTATTACTGTTGATTGTTTATGGACACCACTACAAAATTGCTTCTATCTGGCTTTGTGTTGCTGTAGATAATCGATTTCATTTGGAAAATCTAATTCTTTCTCAACGTAATCACCTTTTAACAGATTAAATGACGTAAGTTTAGTTGTTGATGATTTTTTATTTAGGCAGATGATACTGCAAATCTCCTATAGTGTATAATGCGGTCTTTCGTTTGGAGAACTACCAGTGGAATTGTATGGTGTGGTTATGTGCAATTTAGTTTTAAATTTGTTTACTATTGCTTTTTCTTGTCCCCCATTTCTTTTTTACTGGTAATCCGTGCTAACTGAAATATTGCATTAATGCATCGGAGATTAGTTTGGTTGCTTTTTCTTCTAACAAATAGGCTCCGATCATTATTTCTTACATATAGGTTTCTTTGGCGTTTCGGTTAAAGATAGTTGTAATTGTGGGGTTTGTCGATCATACTTAACTTGTTAGTAAACGTCGCATTGGTTGATGTACTCTCGAATTATTTCTATCATTGTCGGGATTTACTAGGTCTGAAATGCTTGTAATTTTCTATGGAACCGCGATGGTCATTTTGCTTGTGGGTACTTTATTGAGTGTTTTTTTGTTTGTTATTTAGGGTTTATGACCCTCGGTCTAGAAAGTGTTATTGTTTTATATGCTTCTATAACCTTGTAGAAACACTCTGCTGACGCGAACATATACGTTAAATTCCTGGTATGTCTAAATAATTTACGTAGTTCCTCAGTGATGATTGTTTTTATACATTGTTTACGTGGTATGTTTACTGTTACTCTTTTTCGAGATATTATATAAGTAAATCATTAATTGTCTTTCGAACATAGACATATTAGTGGAGTTCTCTGTTTACAGGATAAAATCGTCTGGTGTCGCAAACTTGCTTGCTGTATCTTTTACTGAAGTTCATTACGGTTAACTTCAATATGGCTAAAGCTGATTTGAATCAGAGATAGAGGATCTGAATTCTCGTTCTGAATGTATTTTTTGTAAATGATATCGTAGTCGAACTCCTTCAATTTTAGCCTTCATTTCACGAGTTTTGAGTTTGGTCCGCTCAGTGAAAGTTATCAAATGCGAGGTTTATGGTCTACAATAATGGTGAATTTATAGCTAAATAAGTATAATGGGAAATACTTTATTGCCCAAACTATTGCAAGGGGTTACTTTTCAGCTGTGGAATAGTTCAACTCGGTTTTCGTTAGTGTACGCGAGACGTAGCATATTGGTAAATCTTGTTTGATTATTCCTTGGGACAAAATAGCTCATCGCTTGCATCGGTTGTCACCAAGTTGTTGGAAATCGGGATATTGGGATATTTCGGATAGCAAATTTTTTTCAAAACATTTTAGATAGTTTCTATTAAGATTTATAACAAACTCCTTATTTAGACACCCTGTTGTAGCGGCTCACTCATGCGTGCTCCGCCACAAAGTGTCACTCACATACATTGGCGTCTGAGTTTACTAAACCACTAATGCAACGTCTTTACGCCACTCAACATTGACATTACCATTTGGGAACACACCCATTCAACCAATGAACTAGTGTCTCTTCCACATTGAAGAGATAACAAACCAAAATAAAATTATTTTCTTTTAACTTCAGTCTGCTCTCGAATTTCAATAAGGCGACATGCCGCGCGGTGATATAAACAAATTAAAATAGTGAAGAAATAAATAAAATAAAAAAATGTTAAATTAATAAAATTTAAAATAAAATTAAATTTAATTAAAATAAATTAAAAAATTTAATCAAACATATTATAATTTTAATCAAAAATATATTTTGATTTGTTTTTCGTTTTTGGGTATTGGCAAATTCTGTACTGTCCTGATCTTGTCGGAGTTAGGTTTTACTCTTTCGGATGTGACGACAATGACCCAAGAATGCGATTTCTTTTGCAACTCTCCTAAGGCATGGTTCGTAAAACTTTAGAAGTTGTAACAGCATATTTTAGTCCGAATGTAAATGTTGTTTTAGGTATCTCAGAGTTGTAAAATATATGCATTTGCCCAACTTGTCTAATATATCTGTGATATTGGGTAATGAGTATCTACCGGAAATAGTTTCTTTCATTGAACTTTCTATAATCTATTACCATTCGCCATTTTGCTAGTCCAGATGCTTCCTTTTTCTTTAGTACTATCCAGATCGGGGACGACCAATAAGAAATACAAAGTCAAATAATGCCTTGATTTAACATTTTACCGATTTGGTTTTCTACTTCCTTTTTGTGTTTGTATATACACTTTTTGAAAAGATCGGTTTATTATTCTCTATAGGTCGATGCCGTCCTTAATAGCACTAGTGAAGATTGTTGACCATCTCCTCTCCGGAAGATCTCTTCGAATTGTGAGCAGAAATTTACGATGCTTTTTTTTCTTCCCAGTTAAGATGCGATGTTCTAATTAGTTGTGTTCTGTCAGGATTATTATAACTCTGTATATAGGTTCAATGTTGTTGATTTCTGATTGAAATTCACAAATTGCTTATCTATGGTGACCCTATGGAGTGTTTAATTACAAATGTTTCATTTTGTGGACTTTCATTTTGGGATCATTTTGTGGAGCTAGTATCTACAAGGAAATAGTACGATTATCCGTTCAGTGTTAGGTATATGTAAGGTAGCTGAAAACCTTTTTGCTGATGGCAATTGAGCTGTGAGGCTGGTTGGCAAACATCCTCGTCTTGATTTTCGATAATTAGTGTTTCTTCTTGCCGATAATTTTGTAAATTTTCTTCGTAATATTCACTCATTTCCGATTTCTGGATATTGGAATTGTTCATTTGGATAGTAACTATCACTTTAATAGAGATGTATGGATTAGATGAACTGTTATATAGTTCTTTAACCTTAACTCTTGATGAGCCATTGATATTGAATAGACATGGCTGATTTGTTTTATTGAAAGGTCGTTGGAAAGTCAGTTATTTGAATTTGTATGTATTTGACGTGGTGTCCATACGTTTTGACTTATTGTATTGTATTGGCTTAAGTGCTAATCCTCTTGGATTTCTGAATTATTATTGTTTTTGTTGAGTGAACGGGCGATGGTTAAAATATTGTAGTCTATTGTTATTATAGTGTTGTTGATTAAACTTTTGAGGTCATTACTGCGGAGATTGACTTCCATTATATTGTAGGTACTTATCTTTAGAAGATATTGGTGATGCAGCGCCTTTATTTTTCATTGAAGGGGGATTGGGGTATTGAAGTTAGCTCATGTTTTGAGAGTATTATATACGAAGTATAAGTATAAAATATACTTCTACACTATCGTTGTTTTGTGTTATTGAGTGCAGGTCACGAATTAGGCTATTTCCGTCTCGTTTGTCAACGAAGTGCTGCTATAAAACTTGACTTAATATTTTCTTATTCGTTAATGGTGCTATTCATTTCGAGAGCTTTATACAAAGAAGTTTTACTTGGTATGACAGTAAGAGGCCTGCCCAGAATCTGTAGAAGTCTGAGTGTACGCTCCATTGGTTTAAATTGTTCGTCCTGCATTTTTATGGTTTTTATTTCTTCACATTCACCATCACTATTAGAATCTTCTAATCGTACTGCTTAGAAACATCGTACCGCGTTATATTTCTCTACGTATTGATCAAAAAATGACGAAAAATTTGGTTGGTCCAAAACCTATTTCTCGACGTATTGGAAGCCCCTGAGTCTGGAAAAGCAAAAAAAAAAATGTCCGTCCCTCTGTCTGGACATTTGGGTGTCTGGATGTGTGGATATCTGGACGTCTGGATGCCTGAATGTCTATACCCATGGTATCTCGAGAATGGTTTGTCTGATTAGGATTTTTTTCTTTCGCCAATCTGTTTCTATAGTCAAGGCGGAGATTTGAAAAGCTTTTGGAAACTGTACGTCAAGAGGGTGAGGTACCTGCCATACGAATTGATCCAAAACTCCTGGTTATACAAAAATATTTACCAATTTTTTTTATATATGCTGGTTTGATTATTGAATTGGGAATTGAATTTGGGGTTGTTTCAAGGTTAAGTTAGGGGTCAATTTGCGGATTGAGTTGAAGTTGAGTTGGGGTTTGATATAAAAATATTTACGATTTTTTTTATATATGCTGGTTTCATTAATAAATTGGGTTTTGAATTTGGGGTTGATTTGAAGCTTAAGTTTGGGGTAAATTTTCTGGTTGTGCTGATGTTGAGTCGGGGTTGTGGTTGGGTTTGAAATAAAAATATTTACGAATTTTTTTATATTTGCTGGTGTGATTATTTAATTAGGCATTGAATTTGGGGTTTATTTGAAGGTTAAGTTACGAGGTCAAATTTCGGGTTGAGTTGAAGTTGAGTTGGAGTTGAGTTGGGGTTGAATGGGGTTGTTGACCAATTTGTTATGCTGGTTTGAGGATTGGTTGCGATTGGATTAGGATTTAGTGAGCATTTGATCAATCTATATACAGGGAAACCTAACTACAACGGAAATCGACGAAACCAAAAAGGTTGTCCATTGTAGGGAGGTTTCCGTAAAACTGAGGATTTGCGATTTTTTTTTTTTCTAATTTCATTGGGATTCTATATATTAGCCGATTTTAATTATATCCAGCATTTCCAATGGAAATGGGACACTCAAATGATTTTTAGATGAAGTTCTGGAATATGCCCAAGTAGGATGGAACTTGGCTACTCCCTTATTAATTACGATGAAATTTAGCATGTGCGTTGGAAATAGGATTCTAAAATGATTTTTAGATCAAGTTCTGGAATATGGCCAAGTAGGATGGAGCTTGGCTATTTCTTAATTGATTACGAGAAAATTTGGCATGTGCCTTGGAAATAGGATTCTAAAATTATTTTTGGACGAAGTTCTGGAAAATGGTCAATTAGGACGAAACTTGCCTATTTCTGCGATGGAAATGAGGTTCTAAAATGAGTTTTAGATAAAGTTGTTGCCATATTCCAGAATTTTATCCAAAATCATTTAAGAATCCCATTTCAATCATGGATGTCAAATTTCACTAAAACCGACTAAGAAATAGCCAAGTTCCATTCTAATTCGCCATACATATAATTTGCTAAATTTTCAATTTGAAGTATAAACGGAACAAATTGAGGTGTAAAAGTTTCAATTTAAAGTGTACTCGTAAAACCTATATCATCGCAGAAATATCTGTCCGTGTCCGCTGTAATAAAGTATCATCTTATCTAAGGGAGGTTTTTATTGAAAACTTCAGTTGCATGGGACTTAAAAACTTGTCCGTTGAAGTGAGGATTTTGCTGAATTGAGTATACGTTGAAATAGGGTATAATAGGTGTATAATATTGAAACAAATGCACACGCATCGAACGATTTGACCCAAACTTTACACAAATATTGTTGAGGACTTAAGAAAGGTCACTGTTAATATCTCAAACCTTCATCTCCTTCTTGAGAGATGATAATCAGGTCTTGCGAGGAACTTCAGAAATGGGGTTGATTTTTAATGACGGTATGATGGCAAGAGGCTATGATTATATGATGGTATAATGGTATGATGGTTTGTATAAAAGAATTGTGTGAGTGTATGATGATGATGGTATGATGGCATGATGGTGTGACCGTATGATGGTATGATTGTGATGGTATAATGGTGATGGTATGATGGTATGATGGTATGCTGGTATGATGGTATGAGTTGAGAAGAAGGTTGAGGTTTAGTTCGAGCTAAGTTTAGTTAAAGTTGAGTTAGGATTTAGTTAGCCTGCATGGTGAGAGCACGCACCTATTGTTTTCTTTATTTTTTACATGTGCCATTCTCTTTTAAACTACTCTCGTCATAACGGTTTAGTTTTTGTTGTTGTAATATGCACATTTATTCGACAACTACGAGTTGAAGTCAAAGTTTTGATAGAAAGTGATTAAAACTTGTTTTGTGTTAGTTCGCATATTTTAAATAATCATTAAAAATATTTTCTGACATTTTAGAAGGTTGAAAAAAATGATTGGTAAGTAGTTTTGGCTTTATTATCTCAGTTTTTGGTGTTGGTTTAGTAAAAAATTATTTTGCTGCACTGTGGCGATGAATTTTGTAATACCCCCCTATAGGCGGACCTGTGCATTACTATGAAAATTTGCATTTATATTCATACATTTTTCTGAAGAAATGTTTAGTAAAACTTCGGGTAAATATTGAATTGTCTGTTTGTATGTTTATGTAAAAACAACTCTTCGCTTAGATGTTATGGCGTCTCGACAAGCTTACAAAATTTCAGAAATGACTGATGAGGAAATCGAAGAACTTATCACTTCTATACCATCCGATATAGAAACTATTGACGATGAAGATGAAGCCGGTGCACTCAATAAAAGATATGGTCGAAGAACGCGAATCCGATTACCAGAATTGGTAGAAGAAGCTGTTATGAATATAAGTAACGACAGCCGTGAATTCAAATCTGTAATTTGGAAAAAACAAAACTTGAGGTTACATATCAACGATATTATATTTCGAGGAGATAAACAATTACCACCAAAGTTAGAGGAACTTAAAATTCCGTATCAGTGCTTCAGATATTTGGTAAACGACGATCTTATTAGGCACATAACAGAACAATCCGATTTGTACGCACATCAAAAGTATATCGGAACGAAATTTACAGTCGATTCTAATGTCATGCGGAAATTGACAGGCGTGTTAGTCTTTATGTCAGAGTATCACTATCCCCACCCACGATCGTACTGGTGAAGACACGTGTTTGAACCTCGTCGATACCTGCACTTCAGCAATAATTCTCTTGCAATCGATAAAGATCAACCGGATTATGATCAGTTGTTCAAAGTTCGACCGCTTATAATACATTTTGATGAAACCTTCGGTTCAGTGCCAATGCTACCTAGGCTATGCGTAGATGAGCAAATGTGCGCAACTAAAACGACAGAAATTATTCTGCGTCAACATATGCCGAATAAGCCGCACAAATGGGGTTTCAAGCTCTTTTCGATTTGCGATTCCAGCGGTTTTTCTAACGCATTCGAAATTTATTGTGGTACTGGGGATAATAAAACTCCCATAGGTGCTCCTGATCTTGCAGAATTTTTACACGTCCATGGGCTAGTTATCTTACCTATACAGCAGAGGAATATATAGCCTGAGAACTGTTCGTTCAAATCGTGTGTCGAATTGTAAGCTGTCGGGTGATGCCACCTTAAGTAAGAAAAATGTTGATAGAGGATACACCGAGGAATGGGAAATGCTTATGGAGTCGACATTTCGGCAGTTTTGTGGCAAGCCACAAAAACCGTACGGCTTCTGTCAACATATGTTGGCACGAAACCATTTATTTTCAGCAAAACCACCAGCCTGCAACCACAGAAAGTAACCCGATGGGATAAAAAGGAAAAACAACAGTATGAAATTGATTGTCCATACATAATTAAGGAGTACAACCGGCATATGGGGCGTGTCGATTTGATGCAATGGTAAACGTCAACATTCTCTACCATAAACTAATCCTAAATCAACAAAAAATGAATTTTCCAACATTTCAGACTGTGGCTGAATCACTCTGTTTGAAAGGAATGATGGCCGAGAAGAAAAATGTTGGGCGACCATCTAATGCATCTCAAAGAGCTTCACTAAAACTAGCCAAGAGAGCATATCTTCCCAGTATAGATGTCCGTAACGATCAAGTAGGTCATTGGTGCATTTTTCAAGACCGATCAGGTAAAGGCCAATGCAAATTTCCAAAATGTACGTCTGAGACACAAGCATTTTGAATGAAATGCAATCTTATTTTGTGTAACTCACCGAATAAAACATGTGCCTATGAGTTCCACAGTAAATAAAAAAAGGATGACAGATCTCATTTTAAATTGTTAACTGTCCAAAATTTATTTTTTAAAAAAGCTTATTGTTTTATTCTGTCTTACTGCATAAGGCCGCTTAAAGGCGGACTTTCATTTTTGACACGTGGGTAGAGGGGTTGGCCGAAAAATCAAAATTAATTTTTTACTATAAATTCGCCCTTTTCAACACAATTTCAACATCAAAAAAAAATCATGCATTAGAGGGTCAAAGAGTTGATTTGGAGTTAGAATAAGGGTTGATTTGTAATTTGATTTGAGGTTGATTTGGTGATTGATTTGGGGGGTTTGGTTGGCGGCTAATTTGGTAATTGCGTTTAGAATTATGTTGCGACTGATATGGAAGTGGAGTTGTATATTGAGTTGGAGGTTGAGCTGAAGATTAACTTAAGTGATTCATTTCGGTATTGATTTGGGATTTTCAGTAATTTATATTTTATTTTAAAATTTTTTGCAGGAAGTTTAGAAAGCCAAAACTGGACACTTGATTTTTTTTTCCTTTATCTCCATTTAGGAGCATAGGGCGTCTACTAGACTGGACCAACGAACGCTATTTGGGGCTGTTGTCTTTAGCTCCCCCCATGTTTTCCCGCCGATTTTTTGCTTCGGTTAGCACCGTTCTCCTCCAGATCATTGCTGGTCTTCCAACTTTCCTTTTTCTTGGCGGATTCCATTCCAATAACATCCTGGTTATATCACTTGGTATCTTTCTCATTCGTATCTTGAACATTCGTATCTTGGTGTTTCTTATGGAGCATGTTGAACGTGTTTCCCGCTTTGTTGATGCGTTGGTTAATGTCTTCTTCCGCTCCAACTGATCTCGACACAGTACAGCCGAGGTATACGAAATTTTCCGACATCTTCTATTGTTTCTTGGTTGATGAGAACTGGTGTACTATTGTTTGTGTTTAGTTTCAGGGCTTTTGTCTTTCTTACATTTATCTTGAGCCCGACATCTTGTGCTATTACTGATAACTTCTGTAGATTTTGCTGCATGTCTGTGTATTTGTGTGTTAGCAGGCAGATATCATATGCGAAGTCGAGATCATTGAGTTTTCTAATTGGATCCCACTGGATTCCGTTTGGTGATGCGATGTCTAGCTTGCGCATGAATCCTGTACTATGAGGAACAGTAGTGGAGATAGTATACTACTCTGCCTTCCTTTGTGTTGAACTCTATTTCCAGCATCCCGGTACATTTTTCGGATGAGTTCGGTTATTTTCCTTGGAATGCCGGAAGAGTAGATATAGTGGTGAGTTCCATTCGTTGGATTGTTCGATGATAATTCGGACTATGCTAATATTGTCTGTACAGCTTCTTCCTGGTCTAAACCCAGATTATTCGTTTCTTATATGTTGGTGATATTCGTTCAAGGATGATCATTGCTAGGACTTTCATTATACTGTTAAGGAGGGTGATGCCTCGGTAATTTTTCCGGTATTCCACACTTCTACTAATAGTGGTGTTAGTGCTCCTTCAGTTGTAAACGCGTCACCATTGAGTAATTCAGCTGGTATGTTGTCGGTTCCAGCGGCTTTGTTATTTTTCTGCTGCTATATGGCACTTGTAACTTCCCGCTCCGTTGGTGGATGGGTATTAATGGCTTTGTTATAGTTGCCATCTGGAAGCTCCTCAACTGGTTCGCTATCTATGCAGTTGCTCTCAAAGAACTCTTTCCATCCTATTCAGTTGTTGGTCGTCTGTAGTTTAGGGCTAGTCCACTTGAATCCTTTATAGGTGGTATATTTGTAAATTTTCCGGTAACCATTCTTAAACGTTGATGGCGCGCATATTTCTATTTGCTGAAGCTGATTCGGCAGTGGTGAGAGAATGTCTTCCATATATTTACTGCGATCACTCCTTGCCATTTTCTTCACTTGTCTGTGTGTTTAGCTGTGTCCTCATATTTTCTTCGAATTTCCGCCCAATTTTGATTACATAGTTGTATTTTAAGTTGGCGGCGTTCCTCAATTTTCTTCCACGTTTCATCTCTAATCTATGGTTTTCTTGTGTTGTCTTTGTTGCCGAGCACACTTGTAGCAGTTTTTACGTAAGCTTCTTCTAGTTCTTCCCATTTTTGATCTATAGCGCTGGTTTCGTTATTTGGTAGATTGATTTGGAGCGTTTCATTTAAAGTTTTTCTTAAGTCAGTGTTTCTCAATCTATCTATGTTGAATGTTCTCCGATTAATTCTTGCATTTTTCACAGCAGCTGGTTTGATTTTGAAGGTTGCTACATCTGCTCCTCTCATTGCTCTGACATCTTGTAAGGAGGATAGAAACTTCTTATTTACCAGTACATGATTAATTTGATTGCTCGTTCTGGTGGTGATCAGGTGTATTTATGATGTTCTTGTGTGGGAACTTGGTACCACCTATGAATAGCTGATTTGTGACACAATAGTCGATGAGTCTGTCTCCGTTATTACTCTTAGCAGAATCTAGTGCCTGTTAACCCATGATTGTCGCCATTCCGGTGTTGTCAATTCCAATTTTTGCATTGAAATCTCCTTGGACCTTGATATCATTTCGGTGTGCACTTGATATGGCGGCTTGTAAATGCTCGTAGAATTCATCCTTTGTTGTGTCATCTGCGTCTTCTGTAGGTGCATAGCATTGTATAAATAAATCGTTGTATTTCTAATTTTTGAGTGGAATCTTTCTGTAATCATCCTGCTACTTATAGGTTTCCATTCGAGTAGTGATTTCTTTGCCCTTTAGCCGTTGTTAATAATATACCTACGCGAACATCATATAATTGCCTGCGCTGGTTGTTATGTCTCCACTGCCCTTCCATCTTACTTCACTGAGGCCAAGAATTTCTTTGCTATATCGCTTCATTTCCTTCTCAACTTGTGCTAACCTTGATGTTTCCGTTAGATTTCCTATATTCCATTTTCCAATTCTTGTCCGGGTACGATAGCCAATGGTCGATATTTGTGTTGTTTGCCGATTTAAATAATTTCTTCTAGTGTTCGTTTCTGTACATTTGATTTCGGATTAATGAATAATTGGTCCATTGTATCCTAGCCAGATCCCAGGGCTGCTGAGTAAGGAATACTGGCATGCCGGTCACCCAAATTTGTACTAACCCAAGCAATGGTTGTTTGACGTTGGTGATAAAGTTGTTGTCGTGTTATCTTTCTCTGACACTCCCCCTCACTTGACACTTGTAATAAATGCGAAATTTTGCAAATCCAAATAGTTGGAGCGGTTGTTGAATCTACCAAACTCAAAGTAATTGAAGACCAAAAAACATTTTGAATAAAACATCATTAACTAAAAAAATGTTTACATTCGACCTTCAGCAATGTCTTCCAACTCCCTTCCTCAAGACCTCCGTTTCATTCTATAAACGTCCACTGTGGACATTTAATTTAACAGTACATGACTTCATCACCAATGATGCTTTTTGCTACATGTGGCGTGAAGGCGTTAGAGGAAGAGGAGGGAACGAAATCGCGTCCTGCTTGTTTCAACATTTGCAGAGTATACCAGAGACAATAAAAATTGTTACCTATTATAGTGATTCATACGCAGGGCAAAATAAAAATTCCTTTTTGGTCACGATGTTTTCTATCTTTATGCATAATTCTCATTTAGAAGAGATTCATCACAAATCTTTAATTTCAGGTCACACTGATATGGAGTATGATTCGGAACACGCCATAACTGAAAAAAAAGAAGAAGAAAACGAATATGAAAATACACCATCCCCGAGACTGGTTCAATTTTATTCGAACAGTTGGCAATAAACGCCATTTTGAAGTAACTGAGATGGAAAATAAATTTCTTAATTTCTCTGCTCTACCTAAATCCAAATTCACATTTCGAAAAAATGATATGGAAGAAAACAAATTTTCATGGAAAGACGTGAAATGGCTGCGATTTACTCAACAATTTGGACACGTTTTTTATAAATGTTCGCATGATGAAGCAGAACCATTTAAACAACTATTAATTTCCAAAAGAGGTGTAAATAATGTTAACGTTTCTGAAATACCCAACTGTTACAATGGCCCACTTAAATTAAATAAAGCTAAAAAGGACGACCTAATTTCAATGCTGCCTTTAATAGATACACAATTTCATTAATTTTATAATAGCCTGGCATGTGTTAAAAACATACACCCTGACCTTCCAGATTCCGAAGACGAATGAATTAATTTTTTTTATTATCTTTATGTCAACTTTATTATTTTATGCTAAATTTTAATGAATTTTATATATTTTGTCCATGAAGGTTAATTCTGTTTAATTATTTTTTTTTATAAATAAAAACTAAAAGTAAAAACAATTTTTTATATTACTATTTAATTATTTGGAAAACCGACTTATCTTAAATTTTGAATTAGAAAATCAACTGAAAATACAACTTATGTAACTTAAGCGAAAAATATCTAAAAATTTTTTTTAACAAAATCACTTATCTGCTAAATCTTCATTTTAAAAATGGGTTTCTAAATAATTAAGCCGATAACCATCTGACTACATCTATCTTTAACTTACAATTTTGTGAGCATAGTTTTTCATATTTAATTCGGAAGTTAATAATGCTATTAGTGAAAAGTCTCTAAATTTTTCTTAACTGGTTATGTTGAATTGCCACAGATATAACGTTTCATTATTCAGATGGCTTTGATTTTTTTGCCTTGTAATAAAACCATATTTAATTAAAAGGCGTCACAGCCACTCACATTTTCTACTTTGGTCCAAATTTACTGCGGAAAATATTTGTGGTGAAACAACAAATTGTTGAAAACTTTGTACCCCCTATTCAAATACTATACAATGCAGAAAATATAAAACAGAAGTTATTAAAAATATTCACTCCCACTTAATAAAAATTATTCTGTTTTCCACCAACGAATCCACAGGCAATTTCATAATTTTTTTTGTTAACTAAAAAAATAACAAACATTTCCCCATTTTTCGCTGTTTCTTTTTCACTTTTCATTAAAATTTACAAAACTGTAAATAAAAATAAAATAAAAAAATCTTTAAATTGAATATTACGAATGTGTATATACGAGTATAACCATTCATTATACCAAAATATATGTACAACGCAAGATGAATAGCACATTGAAATAAATATCTTTTCATTTCAATTTCTTTTTTATTTCTTTTTTGGCTTGATGATGGAAAATTATAGAAAATAACAGTGACAGATGTCACAGATTTTCATTTGAAATAATAAAACGATTTTTTTTTTTTGTTTTGCGTAGGGAAATATATTACGAAAACAAAAAATGATGAAAAAGAAAACGTAAACGAAAATAATTATACATTTAATTTAAGTTTTCTCTTTTTTTTTTAACCATTTTCATTTTAAAATTGGATATTATTTTTCCTTTTTGGTTCCGATTATTTCCGCTTTTGTTGTATATTACATTTTCGGTGGTTTGGTGAGGGGGAGGATTAATAGCTTAAATTAATTGAAAAAAAAAAAGAAACGATTACATTTTTTATTTTTCCACAACGTGCGTGCGCGCCCCATTGTGTTTTCATGCGAAACATGAATTTGATGTATGCTGGTGTTTAGCATGAGCTTATTATTATGTTAAAATCATTGCTAAACTCTTTTAAAATTTTTATTTAAATAATATCAAATATTCACTTAAGTAGCCTTATCTGATTTATATATAATTTAGAGGTTCACTGTCATCACATAATCCGCAATCAAATCAATCATAAAATGAGATGAAAATCCATGTTTTTGTTGTCATTAATTTGTGATATTTGCCACAAGATTATTTAAATTATGATACAGGATTACACACATAAATCTCATTAATATTCATGAATTAATTTTTAGTCTGGAGTATTAAATTTAATTTTTGGGGAGATTCAGTTACATACATACGAGTATGTTAATTTTTTGTTGATTTAAGTAAATATTGCAAGTGTAAAATTTCGGACATCGTAAGCTGTAATATTCTGTAGTATTTACGGCTAAATTATGCTGGTATAAGGTTGGTCTTTCTTTTGTTACGCCTTTCTAAAACAAAGAAGTAATGGAAAGCTTTTATACGTGTCGTTGTAATAATTAACGCTATTAATGGATATGTTTTATAAAAATCTAATTCAGCTTGTTCTATATAGAAAAATTTACATTTCAATTCTTACTCTCATGTTCACTGTAAGTTACACTTATTTTCATCCGTCAAACAACAAAATAGTAACAACAAAAAAGTGTTTCTCCTTTGGGCGACAGGGCGCTCAATAAAATGCTTAATATCTCAACCGAGATATCAAATAAATTTTTCAAGCAAAAAAAAGCAGGAAAACACTAAGCACTTTTCAGAACTACCAAATGCAAGTAGCAACAAATGCTAATCTAAATACACCTCTGCCGAAGAACCAGAAAACAACGGTTACGGTTTTGTTTGCTCCGCTGACTATATTAAAAAAATGTCCAAGGGAGAAAATAATTAAAGAGAAAAGTTGTTTTACCAGCATTAAATCCACCAGCAGAAAGGGACAAGTACATATGTAGCACTTCGCTTGGGTACAAATAAAAATATTAGTTAATTAATTTAAACTTTTATTAATTAACATTTCCCAAAAAAACATTTATTTAATTTTTACGAAATTCACGAATAATACCATAACACATGAGTGTGTGTCGAAGGTATCAGAACGACGACCCCCAAAAAAGGAAGTCAAGTTTTACTTCTTTTTGCTTTTCGGTCAATTTGATTTTTTGTTTTTTAATTTTCGATTTCGAAAATAGATTGCCCATATGGCAGCAAGTTGCTGTAGGGCGCGGCGCTGCTAGCGATGATGGTTGTATTGGCGGCGCTGCGGGCATTGAAGGTTGTGTTGCGGTCGAATCGGCTACAGTACTTCCCACCTAGATGAAAATTGGTGTTCATCGATAAATTTAGCCGGGATTCGCACCGGTCGACTAGATCGGGTGGATTTCGTTGCTGTTGGTAACTTAGTAGGAGTAGCCGGTTCGTTTGGTGTTTTTACTGTTGTCGTCGGCTCCACGTTTGTTGCTTCGCTGTTCGCGGGCATATATGCTGGCTTAAGGCGGTCGATAGTGATGTTTGATTCGCGATTTGGCAGTCGCAAACGGAAATATTTTGATGTTCGATCAAGAACTTCGAAAGATCCATTATATGGATGGGTAAGGCTCGGGCGAATAGAATCGTCACGAAGAAATACATGAGTCGCTGTTTTCAGGTCACCATGTATGAATGCTTTTCTATTTCCATGCCACGCCGTCGTCGTTGGCCGAATGTCACGCATGGCGTTTCGCAGATCGATGACTGTTTGCGATTCTGTCTTCCTTGATGGCTGCTCGTCGAAAAATTCGCCAGGTAAGCGAAGTGTTGTACTGTAAACAAGTTCGGCCGGTGATGCATTTAAATCTTCTTTATACGTTGCACGAAGGCCGAGAAGAATTGTTGGTAAATGCCTGGCCCATTTTTCGGTGTTGTGACAGAGGATAGCTGACTTCAGCGTGCGATGCCATCTCTCGATTAGGCCATTTGCTTGCGGATGGAATGCGGTTGTTCTAAAATGCTGAGTTCCGAGCGTTCGCATTAGTTCGTCGAAGAGATGCGAATCAAATTGGGCGCCTCGGTCCGTTGTAATTGCTTTAGGCACACCATATTTTGCTATCCAACCAGCGATGAGTGCATTTGCAACGGTTGGTGCTGAAATGTCCGGGATCGGAATTGCTTCAGGCCAACGTGTGAAGCGGTCGATGATCGTAAGACAGTAGCGATTTCCCTCGGATGGTGGAAACGGTCCGACGAGATCGATGTTTATATGAGCGAATCGTTCACTCGGTGAGTCGAACTGTTGTAACGGCGCTTGTGTATGTCGTCCAATTTTTGCACGTTGACATTTCAGGCAGCTTCGAACGTATTTTGCGACATCAGATCGAATACCAGGCCAAACGAATCGTTTGGTTATCAATCTAGCCGTGTCACGTACTCCAGGATGCGAGATGTCGTGGATCGCTTGAGTGAATTGGTTTCGGAATCTTCCAGTAACAAATGGACGAATGTTGTCTGTTGAGTAGTCGCAAAAAGTCGCTTCGAACTGCCTGGAATGGTAAAAAGTTTTAGCTTAATTGAAACGTCGATATTACCTTTTTCGAGGAGCAATTTTAATTCATTATCGTTTCGTTGATCATCTGCTAACTTTTCGTAGTCGATCTCGGCAGTGGAATAGATGCTTTCGACTCGTGACAAGAGGTCCGCAGTCACATTCTCAGCTCTTTTTACGTGTCTAATATCGGTGGTTATTTATCCGATGTAATCTAGTTGCCTTGCTTGACGATCGTTGGATTTTTCGAGTTTTTGAGCGAATGCAAAGGTGAGCGGTTTATGATCAGTATAGATGTGACATCTTCTTCCTTGCAGCATGAATTTGAAACGTTTCACTGCCAAATACATTGCTGTGAGTTCGCGATCATACGTGCTGTAGCGAAGCTGCGTCTTGTCGAATTTCTTTGAGAAAAACCCAAGTGGTTGTACCGCGTTGTCTACAACTTGATGCAGTACTGCACCAGCAGCAATGTCGGAAGCGTCGACATAAAGCGATAGTTCTGCCGTTTTTGATGGATGAGCGAGTAAAGCTGCGTTGGACAAATCGAGTTTGCATTTTTCAAATGCATTTTTTTGCTTCATCTGTCCAGTTAAGCAAAGTTCGATCGTTTTTCTTGTTTCCTGGGATGATCTCAAGTAACTTGGCTTGCGTTTCGATGGCGTTTGGCATGAACTTGCGGTAAAAATTGAGTGTTGCCAAAAAACTTTTCAATTGCTTGACCATCGCCGGAAGTGGAAAAGTTTTAATGGCTTGGACCTTCTCGGGTAGTGGCAAAAAACCTCGAGATGACACGCGATGTCCCAGAAACTCGATTTCTTGCTTACCGAATTCACATTTCCCCAAATTTATTGCCAAGTTGTACTGTTTCAGTCTTTGAAACAGCATTCGCAAGTGTTCATGATGCTCTTCGGGCGTCGTCGAGGCGATGCACAAATCGTCTATGTATGCGAAGACGAAATCGAGGCCACGGCAAACTTCATGGATTAAACGTTGAAACGTTTGCGCAGCATTACAAAGTCCAAACGTCATTAATTTGAACTCAAACAGCCCGAATGGGGTCGTAATAGCCGTTTTTTTAATGTCCTCCTCGGCGACTGGAACTTGGTGGAAGGCCTTTTGCAAGTCGATCTTTGAGAAAATGGTCTTACCCTGCAAATTACCGACGAAGTCGTTGAGATATGGTATGGAATAACGATCCGGAACTGTGATGGCGTTCAAAGCGCGATAATCGCCGCACGGGCGCCACGAACCATCGGATTTATTTACCATATGAAGCGGGCTTGCCCAACAACTGCTTGACGGTCGGCATATTCCCGCTTCTATTAGACAATCGAATTCCTTTCGAGCTGCTTCGAGTTTTTCTGGTTCCAAACGCCGAGGTCGAGCGTAGACGGGTTGTCCTGTGGTGATGATTTGATGAATTACGGCGGTAGAAATTTTGCTTCCTGGCACTGGTAGTTTTGTAATCTGGTTGTATTCTTCGAGAAGATCAGCATAAATCGGGTTTACATCATATGCCTTGTATTCAGTTGTATCTTTTACCATGATTCGCAAACAATTTGAGTTTAAACCAGTGCTTGGATCGATTATCCTTTTTCTCATCAAATCGATTAATAATCCGAATCTGGTAATAAAATCTGCGCCGATGATTGGCGTTGTTACATCGGCGACTACAAACGTCCACACGAAGTCACGTCGTAATCCGAGGTTTGTCTTCAGTGTTGTTGTGCCGTATGTTTTAATTTCAGTGCCGTTTGCTGCGAACAATTTAATGTCTGTTGATTTGCGGTTGCCTGCGAACTGATTGAGAGGTAGTACCGATACGTCGGCGCCCGTATCGATCAAAAATCCGATATTTATGGACTTATCATGTATCTTCAATCGGTTTACAAATTTGGATTCAGGCTGTTCGCTACCTGAATTCGACGCAGGCAGCTGGCTTCAATATTGATTTGATGTGGCAGCATTCGTGGCGTTGAATGTGCACGGCTTGCGGCAACGTGTTGCTTTGGTACCAAACTTCCAATGATACCAGCAATTAGGATGCTCAATACGAGATGATTGTTCCCGAGACCTGTTGGCGTTGAATGATTTACTGCTGCCGTGATTGATACTGGATTTTCGCTCAAGTTCTGTGATTCGGTTACTTAACTTTTCGAATAAGTTGATTTCAGCAGGCGGCGTCGGTGTCGTTCTCGCATTTTCTAGAATTACAGGTGGCTGCGGAGTTGTTTGATAAATCGTGCGATCACCGATAGTACGCAAACGAATCGACTCCACTAATGTATCGGCTGCGGCCAGTTGGTCGCCAATTGGCGAATTTTTCATTTGAATTATTGCGGCGTGCGCCATCTCTGGTAGTCGAGCAGCCCATAATTCAAAAAGTGCAGTTTCGGTCAAAGAATCGTGTGTTAAACTCTTTAATTTTTGATATAACTTGCTCGGTTTTGAATCGCCGAGTTGCACTTCACTTATCGCTTCGCGAAATCGCCTTTGCTGTGAATTTGAATAAAAAGCGATAATAATTGGCTTAATATGTGTATATTTGCCGCTTACTGGAGCTTCGCCGATTTGCGTTTTTAATGCACCTAGGTCATCGAGTGGAATTTGTGCCATTACTGAACAATATTTTTTAGTATCGCTGGTCACGCTGCTAGCCTCGAACCAAAATTCCAAGCTGGAGAAATAATTTTGCAGGTTATGCAAACTATCAATTAATTTCGGCATCGGTATTCGCGGAATCACAAAGTTAGCATTTATATTTTGCGATGCATCATCGCCACTTTGTTTTGCCTCTGCGCTTGTCATATTTTTTGTTTTTTCTTGAGCACGTTTTTCACTTTAGGTTAGCTTGCGTGAAAAACTCTAAGAAGAGACGTCTTGGGTCACCACTTTGCAGCACTTCGCTTAGGTACAAATAAAAAATATTAGTTAATTAATTTAAACTTTTATTAATTAACATTTCCCAAAAAAACATTTATTTAATTTTTACGAAATTCACGAATAATACCATAACACATGAGTGTGTGTCGAAGGTATCAGAACGACGACCCCCAAAAAAGGAAGTCAAGTTTTACTTCTTTTTGCTTTTCGGTCAATTTGATTTTTTGTTTTTTAATTTTCGATTTCGAAAATAGATTGCCCATTTGGCAGCAAGTTGCTGTAGGGCGCGGCGCTGCTAGCGATGATGGTTTTATTGGCGGCGCTGCGGGCATTGAAGGTTGTGTTGCGGTCGAATCGGCTACACATATAGGCACCATATTCGGTTTTTGTTTCCAATACCAAACGAAACTCTGAAATTCTTTCAAATATGTTTCAAGGGAGACGAGCAACACCAAGTTAATGTTTATTGTCAATATAATCACATCAAACAAATTCAAGAACGAGCAATTGTATCAACATTAGAAACTTTTTGTATTGTACTTTTTTGTATTGTATCAACATTAGAAACGAATGAAAATGCTGCATATAACATTAAAAAGCATTCCGGTATGGATAATATGCTTAGAAAAGTAGTATTTTAGTAGAATGGAGAATAAATATTCTCTGGAAATTACTTCTAATTACCTCCAATCGAGCATTAAAAGATTTAAAAGGCAATGAAAAACTTTTTGGTGGTGCTCTCATTTTATTGTCTGGAGATTTTTGACAAACACTACCAGTTACACCAAGTTCAACATGCATGTTCCATTATGGTGCTTCATTGATAAATTAAAATTAACAACTACCATGCGTCTTCACATTAAAAATGATCCAGATTTTCTAAACAATTGCTGAATGTTACAAGTCAAACATTTTAAATTTCCCGATGATTTTTATACTATAATGCCTTCAAACGTACATGTATGCGAGTTTAATTTACAAAATCCATCTTTCACCCAGTGTAAATTTGTTTTTATCCGAAAAGATGCATTATTTTTATCTTATAATATGAAATTAGCACCGCGACACCTGACTCAAATTTGGAAATATTCGATCGGATCGAACAATATTTTGTTTACTCTAATTGTTGTGAAAAAAATTAACTCACAGTAAATTTAATCATGTACCTTTTACGATTTATTTTAATCCTTCCAGTATTAAAAATTCACACCGTTTGGTATTTTCAATGAAAAAGGTATTATTCGGTTTATTTTATTTATTCGGATTACCATTAATTTTCAAAATAAACCTGTTAAAAACCTAAAATTTTAGTTTCGTTCAGGTATTTCATGTGATCGGATCATAGAATTTAATTATTTATTATTAAAATATTGAAACCGATAAGCAAATATTGAAACCGATTTGGACTTATGGTATTCAGCTTTGGGTTTGTACCAAACAGAGCAACGTAAATATCATCCAAAGATTTCAGAATATGGTATTAAGGAACATCGTTGATGCACCTTGGTATGTTAGGAACATTGACCTTCATAGGGACCTTAAAATGAACCTCATCTTAAATGAAATCCAGGAAAAAGCACGGAGACATGAAGAAAGGCTCCGCCAACATGTGAACATTGAGGCAACTCAGCTCCTAAGCATCACGAATTTAGTTCGCAGACTTAAAAGAACCAAACCTTTTGAGCTGGTGTGATTGTCAGTTTAAGCAGCATTATGCTGATCTAAAATCCACAACAAAGATGTGGTTTACATCAATTTACCAAACACTATGGAATGCCAATGGGAAGAAGCCATAGATTAATTTAAGTTAGTAAATTAAGTCAGAAACAAATTGCTAATTAGTCCAGCAGACTAGATTGTAATTACATAAAATAAATAAATAAAATTTATTTTAAATTAAAAAAAAAAAAAAAAAAAAAAAAATTTATTATTAACAATATTAAACATTTTTTTTGATAATTAAAAAAAAAAATTATTAAAAGTTAAAATAATATTCTTTATTTTTAATATTAAAAAATAGTGTCAAAAAATAAATCAAAGTGTACTCTAATGTGAAAATGTTAGAAACTGATATTTAAAGGTGTATAGTGTGAAAGTGTAATAAACTGTTATTTAAAAAAAATTGCGAAATGTATAAATGCAGACACGTTCTTAAATTTTTGTTATATCAAAATAGAAAAGAAGGTGTTCAGTATAGTTTTCAACAAACGTTAAAAATATTAAATGGTTAATTCAACTTTAATAATTAATATTTTGCAAGAAGGTAAGAAAACACTGTTTATTTTAAAGTAATTATTATCAATTTAATGGCGTATTTTTTTGTTATATCGAAGAAGTTTATTTTCGGATCTTGGAACATTCTCAGAAATTGAATTTTCCCAGTCTTATTTAAAATTAATTAATTTAAATAATTAAATATTTTTTTAAGCGTATATAATTATATCAGATTATTATTAATCTTCTCGAAAAAATAAATCAGATTCAATTCAAGTAAGAATGCAATACTTCGGAGACTTAAATATGTTCGAATCGAATTCGAGGTTTTGATTATCGAGTTATGAATCTTGATAACCCTATTTCGTCAAGATGGTGTAGTGACAGATTGAGAAAAGGTACTACCTAGTTTGTGTATATCTAAGGTATAACACTACAAGGCTTAATTGAATTTTTCTTGAAATCTTGCGGCGATAACGCTACACATTTGACATGTCCGCATAAAACGTTAAATGATAACTGATAGTAATTTAAATTTAAAATTGGCAGATTAAAACGTTTCACTTCTGTAGCGCGTAGAGAAATTTTAGTTAATTTTAAGGACATTTTCTATATAACCATAAAAATCGTGGTGGATTTTTGCCTTTCGTCTGCTAACAATTAGCTAACCGTTCATTGTCAAATATTTCGAGACAAAAACCAATAACTGAAACTTCTGAAAATATTGATTCTTCTGATGATGATCATGATGATAATATTGACAAGAGATGGCTTCAGTAGGCCTATCCAAAAAATAATTTATTGGATATTTTTAAAATAATGACCATCAATTTAAGAAGAAAACCTCTCGCTATAAATGAATATCCCAGACTTTGGGATACTCCAGGATTGGTAGTTTATCATTTATACTTTTTGAATCCCGCATTTACAAATATCCTAAGCGATAAAAAAAATTATATATAGCTGGGTGATTTGCATAGGTACTATACATGTTTTATAAAATATGTTTTTATCTATTTATAGATTGACCAAGATTTTAAATTAAAATATTAAATTGAAGACATACTTAGTGACGAGAAGTGGTGTAAATTAAAAATTAATATCGGAAAGCTGGCAAATTCCTAGAATATTAGGAGATGAATGCACCGAATTTGATGACAGTAAGTTGAAGCTACTAAATTTTTTGAAAACAATTTTTTTGTGCTAAGTTTTCACCTGGGTATTCAATGATCAATATTTCTAATATTATATTAAGTTTTTATTATGATTCTCACTATAGATTTTGAAAAAATTTTAAAAATAAGTAGCTTAAATATTTTTTAACAATATAGTTTCAGATATTGTATAGGTAGTAAAAGCTTTTAATAATTTTGAAAAATATTTCTGGGCTGTAAAATCATTTTGTAAATTCGATGCTAATTAATTTGTTTTATTTTTACATATTTTCAGAATTTGATAGTGATGTCACAAATTTAATCATCTTATCAAAATTATTCCGGACATACTGAAAAAAGGCAAATCTGTCTCTTTATCAATTTTTTTTATTTTTGAAACGGTGCGCTACAAAACTTATTCTATTTTTTCCTTCAAATACTACAATTTACAATTTTCACCGATCGAAACTTTTTGGAACGGAAAGGAATGGCCACTTAACAATACAACAAATATTGAACAGTTTCTGTCATTGTTTAAATCATACTTCGTATTTAACTGCAAATACCCGGACGATTTGCATTCTTTCTTTTTATTTATTCAAGAAGGGATTTTAATAATGGGGCAATAACCCTTAATCCCTAAATTAAAAGATTGAAAAATACGCTAAGTATTTAAATAAGTCAAACTAAAAATATTTTTTTCAAATTCCTTATTATAAGTTCAATTTCAATTTGCATTCGATTACAATTTCAGTTTTTTATTAATTTTGTTTTCTTAATAAATCTAAAATAAATATGTTTGTTTGTAAATTAAAACAATGTGCTGAGACTTTTGTAGACCATAAACTACATACGAGTATATGCCAGACATTTAAGACTTATACTCTTTTGTAAATCTAATTTTCTGTGTGAGGATCAAAATTGTGATGCTTGTTTCAAAACGAACAGTTGCTTAACCAAACACATAATTTAGAAATAACGTTAAATAACGACTTTGAAAATAATAATGTGGATTCAAATTTGAACGATAATTTTAGTAATTCATGTTTTGTGGAGGGCGGTAGTTACGACTATAATTTGCCAAAATTAAATCAGGTTTGATTAGAAAAACTGATGAACTTAAATTTAAATTATAACCAAATGAGTGAGAAATACATCCTCTGAATGAATTACTGAAACCTGAATTGAATATTTTAAAAACCCCATTCCAACATAATAAACCGTTATATTTAAGAAAAAAAGCAATATTTTCTAAAATTCCTTTACCAAGAGAAATCGCTTTAGGCGTAAGAAATGATAGGATATGAAACAAAGAAAAGAACCTGTATGATTGCTAACGACCGGTCACTACTAGTTGGAGTATCCTAGTTGTGCTAACACATTTCACTATATGCAATGTTCCTTGTTTTCATTTACGAATATATCGTGACGAATTCGAAGTAGTTAATCCTTTAGGAAGCAATACTGGAATTCATAAGGTTATAGCATTTTATTTGACAATTTTAAATCTGGGATATCAACACAATTGTTTGTTAAAAACTATTCGTTCAGTTGCTCTTTGTTATAATGCTCGTCAAACAATACGGTTACGACCTCATAGAACCCGTTAGAAATGATATTGCATCATTGTAAACACAAGGAATTACCGCTCAACATAGAGGGGATTTAATCAACATAAAAGGCTCAATCTTCTCTTTTAGACACTATAACCATTCAGCTTACACTTTATATGAGTTGTATGAATCATTTAACTGTAAATTTTTTTTTTCGCTTCTGTAGGACCCATTCAAAAGATTTAATGAAAAATAGTAAAATAGAAACGATTATAGTCTTTATGTTCCTGGTCGATATTTTGGCATTAAGAAATTTTGGTCCCTAAAGGATCTTTACTATTTTAATTCATTTGAATCACACGGTGTAGACATAATACACGACATATTGGAGGATATCGGACAGTATGAACTTAAATTGTTACTTTTATATTTGACAAAAGAGAGAAAACTAATTCACGTTCACGTAGATGATTTTAATAAAGGAATTAAAAATACTAACTTTGGATACCTTACCCGTTTAAAACATATCCTCGCTAATAAATTTAGCGAGCAAAATTAAAAATTTGAAGCAGACAGAATCACAATTTTGGTGCTTATCGAAAATGTTAACTCAGATTTTTTTTAATAAATTTAATATTTTGTTGCTCCTCATTAAAATAACCAACATCATATTTTAGCCGGGATTAAACCTTGAAACAACAGAACGACTTAAAACGCCAATTATAGAACATCATAATGAATTTATTGCAAAATTTCCTGGGCACAACGTTATTCCTAAGCACCATTTAGTTTTACACTATTACTTTATTATTCACAAAATGGGTAAATTGACAAATATGTGGACTATGCGGTATAAGAAAAGCATGCCAAATTTATAGAAAAATCAAGGGCAACCAGAGCCTTCTAGAGTATAGAGCCATAATCTTAATGACGTATTTTTTAGAAGCTTATTTAGTGGTATAACTTTTCACTGATTTCCATAGGAATCCATAGTAAAAATGGTGTTTTTTAGCTTCAAGTTTTTCAATGAAAAAAGCTAAAGTATTATAAAATGTTTATATAAAAGTTTTCTACATATCTTTAGGAACAATATATAAGAAGGCCATATTGGTATTAAGTAAATATTAATTGCAGAAATGTTGAAATTAAATTATTTCTAAAATATATTTTTTCGAACTTTCATTTTGAAAAATATATCAAAGTTGGCTCTGACAAATTAAAATAATACTTGCTAAATTTATCTTTAGTTTTACTAGTGTACGTAAGATGTCTAAAATGGTAAAAGAAAAATACGAAAAAAAATTATTTAATCGCAAAATTATCACACGTTCCTATATTTTGTGAATCTGTTTTGCGTTTCCTACAATTTTTGAACTTGAAATTTCCTCAGGTGGTAATTTTTGTTACGATTTTACTAAATGTGTACGGCCATCACTGCCATCTATGTAATGTATATTGACTTAATGACCAAACGAATCGTAGTAAGCTTTTATTTCAATTTGACCAGAATGCTGTTGTTATGATTTTTTTTTAATATTTTGGTTTAAATAAATCAATTATTACAAGAAAATGAAAATGATTTACTTAAACGATATTCATATATGTTGAAATTTAAACATTTATGGAAGTATTTCAGAAATCATAATTAAGAATTTGTAACGTTTTTAATTAAAAATTTGTCTTAGGAAAAAAAGTGATTTCCCATATGTTTTGTGTGTTTTACTATGAAAAGTTTCCTCTTTTCCTTGTTTCTAATTCCCTTATAAAAGCTCAGATTTTTTGATTGTGGCTCTATAAAATACAGGGTGCTCTGGGGCAACTCGTAATTTTTAAAATATCAACAAACTCTAACCTTCTAAGCACCAGCAAATGAATTATATTAACTTGGGAAGTAATAATTTCAACATCAACTTACAATTTAAAATTGGAAAGCGACTTATATTTAACAATTTAAATTTAAATTTAGAAATTATAAAAATTAACATAAATTTTAATCGAAATGATGAAATTAATATTCAAAAGAAATTAAATATGGAGTTTTATATAAAAAAAATTTTATATATTATTAAAAAATAAACCCAATGAATTCGGGTCACCCATTGTTTGATTTTAGAGAACATATAATTGAAAACAAAGGTGAAATATATAGTGTTCACTGTTTACTGAAACGGTTTGTGTCTATATCTCCCACAGCAACGCGAAACCAATAAATGTCTGCATGAAATTTTTTTCGACTGAATACAAGCAAAAACTTTTATTTTCCTATATATTTCACAGGCTCCGAATTTTGATGAAAACTTTTCTGAACGGTTTTAAATGTGACTTAGAATACAATCTGAAAAGGCTTGCTTATGTTTTCTTGTTGATAAATAAAATGACAAAATTTACCTAAGATGGTAGCAGAATGTTTCCAGCCGAAAGTAAAAAGTCGATAATGCAGATTATGTTATTAATATTCCAGCCAGAAAAAAACAATTTGGTGGTTGTCACCCGAAAGTAAATAGGATACATGGATAAAATACGAAATATGATGAAATAAAATTTTTTGTAAATAGTCTTACGTGGAAAACTTTGTTTAACCTAGTCGTGGAAAATATCGGAAAATCAGAAGATCCACAAAATTGGAATAAAATCAGCCTCTAGAGTGTATATCTGAAGTTGAATTGTTTTTATTTGGTTTGCCAATAGCTATCGCAGGAAAAATTCCGTTCAATTTTCCCGTGGGAAATCTCGGAAAATTTGAAAAAGTTTCTAGCCGAAAGTGGGAAATGAATGTATAAAATCAGCCTCTAGAGTGTTATGTCTAGAGATAAATTGCATTGATGTAACTTATCAATAGCTGTTGCAGGAAAAAAGTTCAGTACAAGTTTCCCTTGGGAAATCTCGGAAAATTCGATTTTTCAAAAGTCATTTGAAAATTTGTACAAAATCGGCCTCTAGTGTATTATGTCTATAAATGGATTTCATTGATGTGAATTGTCAATAGCTATCGCAGGAAAAAAATTCAGTTCAATCTACCCGTGGGAAAAGTCGGAAAATTCGATTTTCCAAACATCATTAGAAAATTTGAATAAAATCAGTCTCTATTCAGTTCAAGTTTCCTATGGGAAATCTCCAGAAGCAACACTCTAGACGCTGGTTTTAAACAAATTTTCAAATGATTATTGAATTTCCTACGGGAAACTTGAACTGGAGTTTTTCCCTGCGATAGCTATTGAAAAGTCACATCAATAAAATAGGTCTCCAACTTTCGGTTTACTTTAACAAGGTCCGATTTATAACGACTCCATTTTTTATTTTTGGGTGGGATAACACAATCTGCATTACCGATTTGCTTTTACTTTCGGTTGGGATCACACAATCAACATTACCATTTTTTTACTTTCGGCCGGAAACTTTCGGCTGGACTAACACAATTTGCATTATCGAATTTTCACTTTCGGCTGCCAACTTTCGGCTTACTTTACAAGTATCAAAATTTGCAGTTCCCCTAATAAATAGTACTAAGCAATGTGGCTCGGTACCCAATGATTTTTTAGCTGCTGATTAAAATTTATGGCTCAAATTTTCTAACTGTAGATGGTCGATCCAATATTTCCACTGTAACCTTCAGTTAAGAACTGTTTCATAATTATGAAAAAAAATCCAAACCGCATGGAACAACATTTTTAGAGGTCAAGTGTAACTGAGATAAAAAAATTGTATTCAATATGACGGATCCAATATGACCACTTTAACCGATTGCAAGAACTCCTGCCATAAAGTTTGGAGCAAAAATTAAACTTTGGTAAAAATTTACAAAACCAAGGCCTTTTCCAATTACTTACCTATTTGTGGAACCTGATTTATTCAAATTGGTATCCTAGCGAGGTGACTTATTTTCTACCACTTTCTTACAAAAAAAATCGAAATTTGCTTGTGATTTTGTGTTTGAAAATTTGTCGAAGTTGATGGTGTGATAAATACAAAATGAAAATTTGCTTCTGGCTAGAATATGAAATAAGTCACCTCGACAGGATACTTATTTGAATAAGTTAGGTTCCACAAATAAGTAAGTAATTGGAAAAGGTCCTTGGTTTTGTAAGTTTTTTGAATAATTGAATAATTGAACACAAGGTGAATTCGAGACGCACGAAAAATAAATATATATCAAATAATATGCAAAATCGTTAAAGTATTGGTTTAAGAAGGGGTTCCAGCAATTCATAAGAGCTATTCCATCAAGTGAAGGACCTCTGGAAAAACATTCCAGGCCATTTGGCGATTCTTAAATAAGTCACCTCACTAGTAGGGCACGGTAATTACGGGCCCTAGGCACGTCCCTTGTTTGCCTAGGCCTTAATCCGCTCCTGGTGCCTCCTAAACATCCGTTTTATCATGCCAATATTTTTTCAACGTATTTTCAACGTTTGTACGATTCCGCTCGGCAAATCCATTTAATTTGGCATACTATGGACTAAATATGCGAGGATTGTATAAACATTTCTTTGCAAATGGTTTAAATGTATTTTTACATTTTTTTATTTGCAATGCAACCTCAGCTACCGTTGAAGATTTAATTGAGGAAAATCAATGCAACCGGAATAATGATCCGCAATTAGCAAGTATTCTTTCCCTTTGAAACGAAATAAATCGGTCGATACATTTTGAAATGGATAGTCAGGTGATCTTTATGAACCCACTTGAGAATTTCTTGTATTTTCGCTTGGCAATAAAACTCATATTGGTTCTGTAATATCCAATAGATTCGGTTTAAATTTATGCTAATAAGTAATCATACCCATCTTTCGGCTGCTATGCCTATTTTCTTTGTTCTTTCTAGGTCCAGACTGTCTTCAACTCAGAGTTTTTGGCAAGTTTGTTCTGATTTGATTCTAACTACTATTTGGTCCAATGCAAATTCATCAGCGTCCTGAAATATATAACCGCAACATTTCACTTGGCATTGAAGCCTTTGAAAAAAATCTTCAAGCCCTTATATTTGTTATTGCTTGATGCGATGAAATTGACACTTTTCATACGTTTTGTGAGAATATAACAGAAGAGGAAATAATGTTGTTTCGTGCCTTTCGACCAAAACCTTGTTGTAGTGGTATTTATGATATGTAAAATCTATTTTAGGACTAAATTGAGAAATTTATAGGTTTTTAATTTTTGAATCTATACTCGATCAACATACTTTATGAGCACAGTTTAATTAGCCTGTTACAATTATTTAAAGGAAGCTAAATAATTCTAAATTAGCTAAATATTTTGAAGAGACTGTTACCAGTCTGTGTTTGTCTGCACATTACAATGTACCTACATTATATACAGAAAACTTGAATACTATAATATGCTTATGATACAGATTAACTATTCAGTAGTTTGGAACAATTTTCAATAATATCGAAAAATCAGGAAAATTTGAAATAATCTCGAAGAATCCAAGAACAACTTTGAAAAATCTGTAGCACCACGTGAGCAATATCAACCAGTATTTAATCTCGAAAATCTCTAATAGTCTTCAACAAACGAAACCAAGTAGTCAAATGTTGATCAAATTTACAAGAAGAACATGAAATTATTTCGAGGATCTCAAAAAGTCTCAAATATTGCAGAAAAATGTCAGCCAAGTCAACACTATGAAAATCTTAGAAAGTTTCAAAACAAAATTTTTGATAAATTTCTAATTTTGCAACAAGAGATGAAGGGGAAATCTTGGAAAGCTGGTATAATCTAGAATAATTTCGAATATTCCAGAAAATCTCGGTTCTGTTTGATGTGCCAGTTGGTGGCCTACACAACACGGGCCCCTAAAAATATGTCCTCGATTTGGCTACTGTGCAAGTTATAACATTAAGTGCGAACTGTGGTTGTGAGTGCCTTACAAAACTAACTTAAAACTTAAAATTCTAGAATTATAAGCGAGAAACTCGAAAGACTCGAAATCAATTCGAGAAAATCTCGAATCAATTCAAAAATAAAGGCCCACTTTCTCCACAAAAATAATTGGAAACATGGAATAACCTGGAAAATATTGATTAATGCAGACATTTAGATTATTCCAACAATCTCAAATTAAGAGAATCTCATCTAACTCAACGTTAAATATGGAAAATCTTAAGTAATCTCGATACAGATCTTGATGTCATTACGACATCAAATTTTTCCTGTATTTCTTTACTTTAAGTTCATTCATTAAATCATTACCAGAATTTTTCCAAATACTTGATAGAACTAATATCACTGTTCGGAATATCAGCTAATACAAGATTACATTCTATGTTTTGTTAATGTAAATCATCCAGGCTTGCTTCGAGATAATACATTTCTTCCTCATAATGAGAATACCTGTCATTCGCTTATTGTAATTGAATCATTAACGCTTTTGTGTCATCCACAGCACTTCATCCGCACTTTTTCGAATTCATTACACTTGAACTCTTGAGATTGCTTGATATCTGCTATAATTGTTTTTCTTGACCATATTTTCTTTATTTATCTGCATAGTCATTGCTAACTACTGCTGTGAGTGTTAATTTTTCTTCTGTTTCAAATTTTTAAAAAGTGCCTGAGGAACAGCAATTTGTTTCAGCAGCTGAAAGATTGATTGGCGCGGACGGTTTTTGCTTTATTGTTTATTTTTGAAGTAATGTATTTTTCGTAATAAATTTATTTATAATTATAACTAGACGGCTTAGAAATATGATTAAACCATTAAATTTCAATAAAATTACTTTAAACGTTTTTTTTAATTATTTGGAAAACAAACACTATTAGCTTTACCTTAAAATCATTTTAGAATCTCATTTATCAATCCTCAGTTAGTAATCCGTTTAGAATTATATATACGTAAGTTATAACATAATTAGCCATATTCCAAAACTTTATCTTGAATTTTGGAAAATTCGATCTTCTATAAATCATTAGAAAGTTTGATTAAAATCACCCTCTACAGTGTAATATTAGGAGATGGTTTGTTTTGATGTAATTTGTCAATAGCTATTACAGAAAGAAATTCCGCTGAAATTTTCCATGGCAAAAATTTTGAAAAATTCGATTTCCAAAACAAAAAAAAGCAAAAATTAGAAAATAGAATATAAAATCAGCCTCTAGAGTAACTTAAACCATTCTATCTATTTACCCCTAAATCCAGCATGATATAAGTTACTAAGCAAAATTGTATTGTCAATAGTATCGAAAGCGTTCTATTTTTAACTACTTTTTTAAAAAACTTTGGAAAAACTGATAACAATGAAATAGGATGAAAATTGGACATGTTTTAATTGGGATGGTGGCCGTATCAATACTAAAATTAAAAATAAATTTGATTGTCTCACTAATATTTAAGCAAATCATTCTAATCATATTCCATTACTAAAACCATCCTCATGGCATGACTCAGAATTTTTTAAACTACTAATAACCGTAAACAGTTCAGAAGATGTAATCAGAAATTTGAAAACATCAGTAATTCTTTCTCAAATTCACTTAAAAAGTTAACTTCAATATTATCCGGCTTGAATTTGGCTGAAACAGTATAGTAAAAATCTGATTAAAAAATGTTAGCTAATTTTGCGTCATTATTATGATTTTTCCCGTTAGGGTTCAAAATTGTGTAGGCTTTTATAGTTGAGCTTTAGGGTTAGTTTTATTTTGTTCAAACATTTTTTTTAAAATACTGCCAGAGCCTTCTAGAGTATAGAGCCATAATCTTAATGACGTATTTTTTAGAAGCTGTTTTAGTGGTATAACTTTTTACTGATTTCCATAGGAATCCATAGTAAAAATGGTATTTTTTAGCTTCAAGTTTTTCAATGAAAAAAGCAAAAATATTATAAAATGTTTATATAAAAGTTTTCTACATATCTTTAAGAACAATATACAAGAAGACCATATTGGTATTAATTAAATATTAATTGCAGAAATATTAAAATTAAATTATTTCTAAAATATATTTTTTCGAACTTTCATTTTGAAAAATACATCAAAGTTGGCTCTGACAAATTAAAATAATACTTGCTAAATTTATCTTTAATTTTACTAGTGTACGTAAGATGCCTAACATGGTCACAGAAAAATATGAAAAAAAATTATTTTATCGCAAAATTATCACACGTTCCTATATTTTGTGAATTTGTTTTGCTTTTCCTACAATTTTTGAACTTGAAATTTCCCCAGGTGTTAATTTTTGGTACGATTTTTCCAAATTTTTACGGCCATCACTGCCATCTATGTAATGTATATTGACTTGATGACCAAACGAATCGTAGTAAGCTTTTATTTTAATTTGACCAGAATGCTGTTGTTATGAATTTTTTTTTATATTTTGGTTTAAATAAATCAATTATTACAAGAAAATGAAAACGATTTACTTAAACGATATTCATATATGTTGAAATTCAAACATTTATGAAAATATTTCAGAAATCATAATTAAGAATTTGTAACGTTTTCATTTAAAAATTTGGCTTAGGAAAAAAGTGATTTCCCATATGTTTTGTGTGTTTTACTATGAAAAGTTCCGTTTTTTCCTCGTTTCTAATTCCCTTATAAAAGCTCAGATTTTTTGATTATGGCTCTATACAATACAGAGTGCTCTGATACTGCTCCTTGCTTAATACTTGCAAGAAAGAGCTATTCCAATTTTACATTGCCAGGCTGACTTTTTATAAAGTTTATTTTTATATGCTATCGCTTTGCAAAGACCACTATAAATTCAACTTTGAAGTTTAACCGGTCGCGACTTTAGATTATAAGATATTTTACGCTTTATTTACATTTGCTAATGTGAAAACTTTGTCCCATAATTCATATTTTAATAGACCATAATTTACTTTAGCGGTCAAATTTTTAAACTCAAGCATTTAGTTGAGTGATCAGTGACTTCGAAATGGTTAACAAAAACACTAGCTGAAAAGTTAACAACATTAGACAAAATAGAATTTTGAACATAAACGGCTACTTTAGCAAAATTTTGGTTGTAATTGCAAATTCAACACAATTATAACTCACTTGTCTGGATTATTATTTTTATTTAATTTTTTTCGATTTAATTATGAATTTATAAACCACAAATTATAGTTAACTGCATTAAATTGTAATTATTGTGTTGAAATTATTTAATTATGATTGAATTTAATTCAATATCAATTCAATTAGTTTATTAATAATAAATAAAAACAGCAAAAGTTAAAAAATTGTAAATTTATTTTTGTTTTTTATGTTTTTTGTTAATGTTGCTATTAATTTATGGTAATAATACATATAATTATAAAAAATCATTAAAACAAAATGTATTTAACATTTTTGTTAATTGATGTAATTTTAATGGAATTTATGTTTAAATAATAAAGCAGCTGGTTGATTATATATCCACAATTTAACGTCCTATTTTATATTTACAGTGCTCATTGTTGAGTAATCGGTTTTTTAGTATTTTGTTTTATGTACGCCGTACTAATTTTGAGGACGGGTAGGTAGAGGATGATTGTGGCCTATACGTTAATTGTGGTGTTTTTTTTTATTATTCGAGTATCATTTTGTTAAACATTTTTCTATGTACTTTAATTTTGACTTGTCATTGTGAAGGTTTATTCAAAATAAAAATAATGTATGGATGTTCGTTAATAAAACAAAGTGGTCGTGGCTGAAACAATTAGGACATTGTACTGGTATGCAGATAACGATGATGATAATAACCTATTATGGTAATGAATGTATAAATAATTGAGTATTTAAAGCTTTTAATGCTAATTTATGTTTTGTTTTTTTTTTTTTTTTTTTTTTTGACTTTGTCCGAAACGTAATTTGCTTTGTAATGGAGCTAACGAACTAGGTTTCATGGTTTTCATGATGGTATGAAATAAATTTGGGAGTTTTTCCTTATTAAAAATTTAATTTCGAGTTGGAGTCCACTTTGGAACGCGATGATTTTGATTATACCTTTAACATAATTTAAAACTAGTTTAATGATGAAATACAGCCCATCACAATCGCCCTCAGCCATAGAGATTAAATTTTTTTTTTGAAAAATCCGGATATCTTATTACTGGGGTTTTTCAGAAAAGGTTTGATTATCTACAGAAGGATTCACACAAATTTAATTTTTTTTTTGTATTAGAATGTTCGATCGATTCGCAAACAATCCTAAAAAATGCTTTATGTGCTTTCGGTATTAAGTTGGAGTTACAATTATTTCAGCTGAAGAAAGAAATCATGGGGGTACAATAAACTTTGGGATTATCGAACCACGATGACCAGAGGACATTCAACTAAAAATTACAATTTTAATAATATGTTTAAATTGTTGTATGAATTTAGAAACTCACCTTAATAATTGCCTAAATTCATACTAAATATTTTCTCCTGTACAGAGTACTTTAAACATACGAGTAACTATGGTATGTTATTACATATATAAATAAGTATTTATTATTATATAACTAGTAATTACTCGACAAAACTGATGGAAGTTTCTGAAAACTCAATATATAGTAGTTCACATATTTACTTGCTTTTTATACCCCTTACTTCCCCTTCCTAAAAGGTCGTAACATATTTCAAAACCCCTCCCTCTCCCAGGCGTAACATAAAAGTATTCACATTTTTAAATTATATAAATCACGTAAACGTGAATTTTGCAATTAAGAAAACGGGCTATCAATGATATGATCTATGTTCACTCCTCCCTATCTTTAACAAATCGTAACAAATCATGAAGCCACCCCCATGAAGCGTTACGTAATATGGCCTCATAGCCTGAAAAGTAAAATGTTTTTTTTCCTAAAATAATACGAAATAAGACAATTTAACATTAATTCAATAATTCTTTTATCACAACGTTTCTTGTAAATGTACAGTTATCATTTATTATTGCGCCTTGGTATGAGAAATTGTTGATCAGCACTCTAAGGTTTTCATGATTTCGTACTCGCGTTAAAGCTACATAAAGCTGGCCATGAGCAAAAACAGGTTCTGGTAAGAACACCCCAACCTTATCGAATGATTCTCCCTGAGCTTTGTTAATCGTCATTGCAAAAGCCAAAATGATGGGAAATTGTCGTCGCTTTATTTGAAATCCTAAGCTGCTCTCGCTTGGTTCCAAGTCGATTCGGGGGATGCAAACTTCCGCTCCCTTATTGCTGCCTGCGATTATTTCCGCCTTGATACAATTCCTGAACAGCTTTTTCACGATCAATCGAGTTCCATTCAGAAGTCCCTTCTTTGGATCCAAATTCCTTAGCAACATGATGAACGCACCAACTTTCAATTTCAGTGAATGAGGAGGCATGCCAGAAGGGGTCTGAGAATTCAAAAATTCGACTGGAAAATCGATTGCAACGTTCGGGTCGTCGGAGATCATTGAGTCAATGCTCAGGAAGGTTGTTGCATCTCCCGGTAAAAGATCGAGAATGGCATTGTTGAGGTTTGTGACATGAACATTTTTTGGACTGAGAATGATCTTGTTGGCGACATCGGCGATTTCATCAGCAGTTGTTGTTCGAATTTCAACTCCAAAAATTCATCGAATGATGTTTTCACGCTCTATCATTTCCTCAGGAATTTCGACTAAATCGGGATCGGCTTCTTCCAGATCATTTCGCAATCTGCCATCGCCCAATTGCAAAACCCATTCGTTAAACTCTCGTTGTCTAAATGCTCGCATGTTGGTGATGAGAGTTCGCTGCTTCACATGTCGCCACAAAAGAGAATTTTTCACGCACATTTCGATGATATCAGCATTTTTTCCTCTGGGAACAACATTTGAGGTTTGTCGAAAGTCACCGCCAAGGATGAGAAGCTTGCCACCGAAAGGACGAATATTATTCATGATTCCTCGCAGAAGCAGATCAATCACTCGAAGAGAATGCGAAGAAAGCATTGAAGCCTCATCGATAATGAGCATTGCATCTTATCGTAATTTAATGGATTCCTGCGAGGGGATTTTCATGGATGCCACCGATGTTTCGTTAGCAGAAAGCGGGATTTTGAAACCACTGTGGGCAGTTCTACCACCAACTAATAAATCCGCTGCAATTCCTGTCGTGGCGAAAGCATGAACAACTTTACTCTGGCCTCTTACATAACTCATCAAAGTGTTGTAAAGGTAAGTTTTTCCCGAACCGCCAGGACCGTCGAGGAAGAAAAATCTCGACTCAGCCATCGAATCATCAATTACAGCAGCAATATCTTCGAAAATGGCATGCTGCATTGGGTGGCGATCAAGTTTATGGCCATTTAAGCTTGCTCTTTGACATCGAAAACATGTTCGACGTTTTGAATCGGGCCCGGTTCAGGAAGGCGAAAATCTGTGCATTTCATGCCATTCATGCGCAAAATAACCTCAATGTCTTGAAGCAGTTTCTTTTCAGCGGTTATGTGATCGAAAAACATGATGTAGTCGGTGATTAAATACTCCTTGAATTGCTCGAAAAGCGCAAGAGGATTTTTTGGCGAATTGAAGACACAAATCAAAGCAAATGCTAGGCGAATTTGATGCGGCATGCACACATGACTTGCTTCACTTAAACATCGTTCCCATTCGCTATCATCCTCAAGAAGGTTCATGGCTCATGCTGCATCATTGAAGGTGTCAAAAATCACTGAATCGACGGTCTTAAGATCGGTAAAACTTTGAGCTCCACAAATGTGTTGTAATAGCAGTCTCAAATAAAAGCGCTCGCGATCTTTCGGACTGACAGCATACATTCGAGTAATAATCCTATCTCCTCTCTGCTTGCGAACTTTCCAAATGCAAAAAGTTTTGTCAAATACGTAATGCTCAGGAATTTCGGAATACAAATATTGTCGAGCATTCTCGTCTTCGTGCTTGTTAAGCTCACCCCTTGCAGTCAGATGTGTGTATCGGTGTTGAGCTCGATCAGCTGCAGCATCTTCTTGGCCGTTTTGAAAATAAACCATTTGTTCGTCAGGAAGATGGATGGCAAGACGATAAACAACATGCGATCGATCGTTCATTGGATTTTCGAGCAGTCGCCAAATTGCTTCAGGAGCACAAACATAACGCGCATCGAGAAATTGCTTAATTTCATCATGAACAATCGGTCCTTGTGCACTTAATTCAACAGAATCACAATCATATCCTTGGTATATATATTTGAAAATGTACTTGATTGCTTGAACGGTTTGGCAGGATTCGACGTTAATGTGACAATTGAATTTGCGTGTTAAAAATTTGTTGTATGGAACGACATGACGATTATCAATTTTCCTTTCTCCTATTTGAATCTCAATTCCTTCACGACGACGATAAATGGGAAAACCATTAACTTCGGTTAACGTTTCCTTGCAAAAGGATTTCGGAAATCTTTTTGCACATTCACCTTTTTCCATGCAAGGCGCAAGTGGGTTCTCATTGCCGCAAGGTCCATGTATCATCGAGCGAACAACGATTTCATGCAATATGGGTTCCAGTTGCTGTTCAGGAATCTCAGCGCACACAAATCGATCAATCTTCTTGGCTGTGTCGATTTTTGAGTCATTGGCCAGAATGAAGAGCATGTGAGCATGGGGAAGTCCTCTTTTTAGAAACTCAATCTTGTAAACGTATGCAATGACATTTCCAAAAACCTTGTTCTTTACTATGTCATCGAGTAGTGCTTTCAACTTAATGCTGAACACTCGAGCAACCAAATCTGGTCTGTCACCGGGCTGTTGTACAGGAAAAAGGTTCCCTCGAATCTCTGGCCAATTGGGATTGCATGTCATAGTAATGAAAAGATCAGGCTTGCCGTACTTTGCCACAATTGCCATAGAGTCGTGATACATTTCGCGCATGTTGCGAGGGGAACCTTGAAATGAAGATGGCAAGATGACAGATCGACCAACTGTAGTTCCATGACGAATTGCCACATTATTCAAAACGTCCATTAGACCTCGATATTGCTCGACTCGTAAGCGTCCCTGCTTATTGCGCACAAAGTTCAAATTGTTGGCTTCAACTTGTAGATGAGCATCAACAGCCCACTGCTGAAACAATTTTCCGCCATGGAGAATTGGATTGAAGCGACCGACTCGAATGGCAATTTGTGCAACTTCCCATTGCAGAAGAGTGATTTTAGTTCGCTTTCTCTCGGGACAATGAGCGGTATTCATTTGCATGTTTGGTTGCCAGCCAGCTTCTCCAAAAGGATAGAATAGTACGTATGTCATCGGATCCAAATGTAAACTTAAAATGTTGAGGTTGATGAGAGGTTGTTCATCATTACGTGGGTAAACTCGTAAAAAGCCCGTTAAAATGGAGGCTGTCCGTCGGCAGAGCGAAAAATCATTGCCACCTCGTTAACTGTTGGAAGATCGTAACGACTTCTATCGTCATCACGATCGCGCCGAAATGCCATGTTCATAACGGGACGCGTTCGATTGTCGGCTGCCGCTGCTTGTTCTTCCTCCCGCTCAACCTCACCAAGATTTCGGTAGGCTTTCGCATAAATATTTTGCTCTCGAATCATTTCATTCAAAGCGCTGACAATAGTTGCGCTCAATCGCGAATTAGCAGGATGATTCATGCGATCTTGATTCGCCATAGCTGAGTCGACAACATATAGCTGAGCAAATTGTCGTTGCTCACCCTTCAGCTGGATGCATGTGGCCAGTACGATGATAGATCTGACCGTGAACGCGAAAAACATAAGGGCCTCGTCCTTGAAACTGATGAATTTGCGCACCCATTGAAGCAAATGCAAGCATAGAGTTGTACGATCGAATGTTATCATGAAAGGCTCGAAAATGTGGGTGATGAGGATTACTGAGAAGCTCATGAAGAAGAAACGGAAATTGTCGCATTTGCTGGCAGCTAGTTTCAAGCAATACAGTTCCTTTGTGCCAACAAAATTTGAAGTTTCCATCCGACGATTTTTCAGCATTAAAATTGAAAGAATGGCAATGTCGACATTCAACATTCATCACACCACAACTGTGAGCATTAATTTCATTGTCTCGGAAGGTTTCATGATCAAAAATCGATGAATTCCCAGCGGCTCTCGATCTTCGCATCCGATTTGCATTTTGAGCTCTGCGAATTATACCTTCTCCCGGCATTTTATTTAAAAGTCGTTGGCGTTTTTGCTCATTATTGCGTTGACGACCTTCTTGCGACTGTCGATTTCTCCACCTTAGTTGTCGTTCACAATTCAAACGCAATTTCCGTCCTTCCGGAGTTTCTCGTTCCATTCTAGTTAAAAAGTTTAAAATTTTGATTTCTCATGTAAAGTAAAATTTAAATAATTTAATCTTTCTCGGGAACATTGACATTTCAAAAGTTTTAATATTGCTTACATTTATTAAGGTCTATATAACAAATCACGAAAGTTTCGCTCTAATTTTTCACACGTGCAATAATAAAAACCTATCTTTAAATTCAATAAAATGACACAATTTTAACACTTTATTCACACGTAAAACATAAGAACTAAACAAAACAATTGAAGAAATAAAATAAATTTCAGTTTCTTATTTTTATAAACACACTCGATACCTATATGAGTATTTAAAACTAATTTTACAATGGTTCCTATGGTCATGATTGTATCGAAAGGGCTCCACGAATTAAAAAAGGCTCACTTAGCTGAAATTTACAGCGGGCCGTATTATACGCGAAATATTGATACAATGAGGTGTTGGTGCATTTAGTTTGAAGTAGTGTTAGTGTGTGGGGTGTATAATTATACATATAGCGTTTCGCCCCACACTGGGTATATTATTTAATAATAAATAAAGAGGATATAGTTTTCAATTCGTTATGTTGTAATGAAATGCCGTTATAAAATGAAAAAAAAATAAAAAATAATGCAAAACGTTCTTGGTAAGGATCGAACCCGAAAGCTTATTGGAAAAAATTGAATATCGAAAAATAATTTTCGGTACCAGCCTAAATGTACATTACAGTTTTAAAAAATGTATTATTACATATTACATTATAATCATTGTCTTACAATATAAAATTTTATGTTTTTCAATTCGTATTGAAAAAATGAAATACCGTTATAGGCAAAAAAATTATTAAAATTAATAAGTACGTCGATGAGCATCGGATCCGAAACATTTTCTATTCGAAGTTCCTTGTTAAAAAGTCACCACCTATATCACTCGGACTACTCAGTTATAAAATTCAAGCATCTAAATTGGAAATATAAGAAAAGCGTTACGGCCGCACACTGTAAATTATATATTAGTAGATAAAAACATATAATTGTAATTGTATTTTATAATATAAGAAAATCAATATATTCAATAAATCAGCAATCGAAGAGAGCGTTTCATTTAAAATATTATCTACCTATTGGAAATACAACTTAGCGCTTTGGTACACGGTAAATATATATTATACATAACATTGGTGACAGCGAATAAAATAATTAGTGTATAAAAAGTGATCAAAGTTTAAGTGTAACTGTAAAGTATTTCTAAATCAAAAGTTATTTGAACATATTTCAATTATTTTAATTATTATTTAACAATAAGGTGATAAAGATTTAATTACCATCAAATCTGTATGGTATCAATAAAAAGTAGAAAAATAAAATTAAAATATACCAATGTTCTACTTAGTTAAAAGCTACAGTAATTGTTTTCAACAAACATCGATATTATTATAAACCATCAGCTGTAAATTATCGGTTTTTATGGCACTATGTACTGTAAAATCGTAAAATCACTTATTGTATATGTACCATTTCCATTTGAAGCCGCATTATATCGTATAAATTTCATAAACGAACATATGCGTACAAAATCAACAAACTAATACAAAATTACATGGTTAATACATGGAGAAGCAAATACAAAAATATCAAAACCATTATCAACCTGATTTACCTGCAAATTTTACCATTTTTCAATCGCTTGGATTTGGACAACGATCCCATGTAACGCGACTTATCGCCATCTTGAATGAAATAAAAAAAAAAAACAAATCACCTGATCATGCGTAATAAAACCAACGGAATTGAATAATTGTTTTCCGGCACATGGTCATCAATATTATTCAACTGCAGAAAAATCAACGTTCATCATCAACATAATAGAACAACGGACAGCGGATCGACAGCTATCAAATTGATTCATCGTCTTTGTTTCATCATTACTGCCGATTAAATTTAAGTATCTCAATTTTAGTTTCATATTGTAAACTTGCCAAACAGTTATTTTTGTGTTTTTATTTTAATAATTCAATTTTTATTAATCACTCTATTTTAGAAAATTGAATAATTAAATAGAAATTATTGATGCAGCAAGAAGATCACGATAATGAAAAGGACGAATTTGTAAAATTAAGGAGCAGGAGTGTAACAAGATCGGATCAAAAAGATTCAAAGGAAATAACGCAGAGGAAGCAAAATCCAACCGTGAGTATTAATAAAAATATATCAAAATCTGTGCCTGATAGTCCACGTGTCGTATTACAACCATTGCCAATTATTCCGGTAATTCCCACGCAAAATACACATGAATTACAGTTTTCTCAAATATTTCCATTAGACTTTGCTTCTGCCCCTAGCACTAAAATAAATAATAATTCGGACGTTTATTCTGACTTGACAACAGCAAATACTACTAAACACGATATTTTAAAAATAAAAAAGTAACAAGTCAGTATGCCATTAAATACTGAAACATTCATTAAACTTGTGCCAGAATTCGATGGTACTTCATCCGATTTACACAAATTTCTATGTTGTGTTGATTTCATGTTTAAATCAATCGATACTAAAGGTACAGAAGAAACCTTATTTTTAGAATTAGTTAAAACAAACATGAGTAAAAATGCGTACGAAATAGTTAAATATCAGGATTTTGAAAAATGGGAAAATTTAAAAAATGAGTTAAATGCCCAGTTTGCCATTTCGAGACCTTTAGAACAAATTCAATTAGAACTAGTCAAAGTTAGACAAAATAGAAATGAACTTGCAAAAGAATTTGCAAACCGCGTAGAAAAATTATTAGCTGATTTGAACGAAGCATGTATAAATATGGAAGGAACAGAATCTGCGAAAATAGTACAAAAGCTAAACACACCAACGGCCCTTCGAGCTTTTCAAGATGGTCTCCAGAATCCCGTCAAATTGGTAGTAAAAGCCTGTCGGTTCACTTCATTAAAAAGTGCAATCACAAAAGCTATTGAGGAAGAAGCCTCAATGTCATATTTAAATTCTACTCGAACTGTGGGTAATAATAACATATCTTTTAATCCACTGTCTTTCAAAGCAAACGATAGATTAAAACTTCAATGTCAGATATGTCATAAAACTGGACATTCAGTGGATAAATGTTATTCAATAAATCCCAAACCATCCGCGAGTACGTCTAATTTTGTGCGGCCACAAGAGAATCAAACATTCATTCCTCAACATGGCAGTTCATTTAGTTTCAACCTGCATCCAAAACCAACAACAAAATCAAACCAAAAAGTCAACTAAATTCCAAAGAGAACGGTCCTAAAAATTTGCAATTATTGTGACAAAGTCAGCCATACTCTGCCAAAATGTAATAAAAGAACGAAAAACATAGCTAAGAAATTAACAAAAACTAATTCCCTTGAACAAAAAGAGGAGAATCCGGGAAACTTCGATACACTCAAACAAGATTAGAAGAACACCATTGTTTGATTGAAACCTTAATTCGGTGTTCACAGCAAAATAATTTAGAACCTCTTAATCGGTCACATAATGAAAAACACGATGATAAGAACTTGGCAATTATTCCAATTCGTGATTATGATGTCACTCAGCCAAAAAAATCATCAGACAAAAATCCAGCGCAAACTAACAATTACGCCAAACAAGTAAAACCTGATGTTCATATTTGTTCAAATAGTTTGAAATACATACCATTACAGATTCCCCAGCTAAAACATACACCATCGTTTTTCGTATGCGATAGTGGGGCTGAAATAAGTATTATCAAATTAAACGTATTAAATCAACTTGAAGATATAAATGTTTTAAATAAATGTAATGTAAATGGCATTACAAAAGAGAAAATTCAGTCAAAGGGAACTATTAAGCTCGCCCTACAATTTCCAAAAGGTATCCTACAACATGAATTTCATGCTATGTCTGACAATTTTCATTTTGATTGTGATGGTATTCTCGGTAAGGATTTCTTACAAAATAATTTGTGCAAACTTGACTATGAAAATGAAATTTTACAAATTGGATCGATAAACCATTCTACTCGATTTTGTAATCATCCAAGTTTAGGCAATACCATACCACCTCGATCTGAAATGGTTTTATTACTGCAATTCAATCAATCCAATGGAGATTATTTTTATGAAGCAGATGAAGTTGATTCAAATGTATTTATCGCACATTCTATCTTAAGAACCGAAAATAAAATGTCCACAGCAACGATTTTAAACTTAAATGAAGAGACTGTTAAAATACCTAATCTAAATGTAGCCTTGAAACCTCTTTGTGATTATATTATTTATTGTTATAATAGTATAACTAATTCTTCAAAAATAGAAGATCGTTTAAAGAAATTAGAAGAAATAATAAACTTAAATCATTTAAACGACGAGGAGAAAAGTTCTATTTTAAATATTTGTCGAGAATTTAACGATGTGTTTCATTTCCCGGTGATAAATTAGGCACCACAGCTGCAATAACAAATGAAATTCCTCTCGCTTCAGGATCTAGACCAATTTATACAAAACCGTATAGATTACCACACTGAGCAAAGGAAGAGATACATCGACAAGTCCCGAAGAAATCAAACACAAATGAAAAAATGGAGAGTGGTGGTAGATTTTCGTCGCCTGAATAAATGTACCTTAAACGAGGTTTATCCCCTTCCTAACATCTTAGACATTTTTGATCAATTGGGCAAAGCTACATATTTTTCGACTCTAGATCTTGGAAGCGGTTATCATCAAGTTTTATGACATTCCGATGACAAACATAAAACGGCCTTTAGCACCGAAGCAGGTCATTTCCAATTTACACGTATGCCGTTTGGTTTAAAAGGAGCTCCTCTCACCTTTCAAAAATTAATGAATTGTGTACTCGCCAGATTAACGGGAGTAAAATGTTTTGCATATATGGATGACGTAGTTACATATGGTTATGACCTAAACGACCATAATTCTAAACTATCAGACGTTCTTAAGTGCTTACAAAGTTTTAATTTAAAATTAAATCCTAAAAAATGCCATTTTTTGTGTCGCGAGATAAATTATCTAGGCCATATAATCTCTGAAAAAGGCATCATGGCTGATCCATCAAAAATTTCGGCAATGGTAAATTTTCCAAGACCAAATAATCAAAAGGAATTGAAAAGCTTTATTGGCCTTTGTAGCTACTATCGTCGATTTATTAATAATTTTGCTGATATTATCGTGCCACTTAATAATTTGTTAAAAAAAAATGATGAATTTAAGTAGACAGCATTTTGTGATGAGAGCTTTAATTTTTTAAAAACCGCATTAACTACCCCACCAGTATTACAAAATCCAATCTTTAATCGTGCGTTTATTGTCACAACGGATGCTAGCAAGTACGCGATAGGCAGTTAGTTTTTAATACTATTTGCAAACATCTGCTTTAATCGGGAAAATACTTTTGCGCAAGATACTAGAATTATTTCAAAACTTTATTTATAACTTCCCTTGACTATCCAACATTCGCGGCAAAGAAAATTAGTCAAGAAAAATTAGTAATGCCTTTCAACAAAAAATATACATTGCAACCAATTAGTCTCCGTACATTGAAAATGTACCAGGAAATCGGTTACATAAACGTTCCCCTAACTTTGTTATTACTGATTGCATATTACTTAGGTTTGGTTTTTAAGATAAAAAAACTTATTCTTTAAAACTACGTTCAAAATATATTTTTAAAAACAACAATAAAATAATTCGTTAAAACTCAACAAAAAAATTGAAACCATTTAATTTTCGTACATTGTATTAGAATTCTCAATAAAGTTATGTTAATCTGCTCTAAATATGTGATCTTTCAATTATCAAGATAATTGCTCCTTTCTTTTGACATCTTTTTCTTGTGGTCCTTTCATTTTATCTTTTACATTGAATAATCGGGAGAGGAATTTCTTCCCCGAACCGCAGCAGCAGCAGTAAATTAAATCAGCAGCAGCAGCAGCACAACAAAATAAATAAGCAGCAGCACAAAACCATTAGCAGCAACAGCAACACTCATAAATAGTCCACAAATTACTCAACTTTTAAATAAAAGCCACACAATTCTATAATACACAATTTTACTTTAACATTTAATTATACGGCTGTGAAGTTTGTCCCAAATAACAAAAATAAGCATGTATTAGAATATACACTGTTAAAATAGTTTCTTATAAGAATTTTGAATGCAATTTTCATGAACAAAAATAATGGAAAAGATATAAAATTAATAAATCTAATTACTACACACGAAGAGTTGTAGAGTTTGTCGGGTAATGACCACACAAACAAATGATAGCCTAATGTTTCGTGAACCAATCGAGCCATAAGCCATTGCCAAACGGAGGGGATAAAAATGTTTAATAATTTTTTGAACGTCGTATCGATTTTATTTGTTTGAGTAGTGTACGAGTCGGTCAATATCAGATATCCTAGAGTTTGTCGGGTAATGACCCAAGGAAGGAATAATTGCAACTACCAAAATTGAATGGAGACTTAAATTTAAAACAGAAATTTTTAATTATCCTAAAACCAATGAGGAAATTCGCACCACTATTATTAATATATTAAATAATGCCAACAATTCCTGTGTAATTTCGTTTCGGACTTTGCATCAGACTAATATATTCCAAAGAAATATTATTATTTATGGTAAATGTAAATATGTAACACATGACCAAAAGTATAAATTCGTTATTGATAATTTAAAAATGGTTCATATTTTTGTAAAAGGGGATGGAGTACCATTCGTTCGATAAACTGTTTAGCCAAATAAGAGGTAAACGAAGGGAACAATTAAAACATGAGCTTAGTCATACAACTCCTCATAATTTTCAATTAGACTCTCTTAAAAACTCAAATATTGAATTAGCAGCGAAGGGAAATACGCAACTTATCACATCAAGTGAAGTATTGCGCAAGATAAAGTCCGAATATTTAAAACGGAATGACGTAGTAACAAATTGTGATATTACCGATATGTATCACAAAAGTCGTATTGAGCCAAAGGAAAATAAATATATTTTTTCTTTTTTGAGCCCACTTAAAGTTATCATGTTACGAGAGACCCACCTCGCTTTAATTTCGAAATATAAACCCACGATTGTTCATATTGATGCAACAGGCAACGTAGTAAGAAACCCTACATGCTGCGATCATCAATTAAACCGAATACTATATTATGCTTGCACCATTAAAATAAATCATATAATCATTCCAATCGCTGAGATGATTTCTAGTCAGCATGATTCAAAAACCATTACACAGTTTCTAATGGATCTTTACTCAGAAATGTCAAAAATATCGAAAGCACATATGCCAAAATGCTATGTGGTGGACTGGTCTTGGGCTTCGATAATTGCCATATTGCAAGCAATTAATGTAATGAATGTCGCAAACTATCTAGATTATGCATATAATATACTGATAAGGAAAGATCCACCACGAAAAGATAAAGTGGCAGTGTTCGTTTGTTGTGTGCATTTTATAAATATAATAGGAAAACAAATCCCAAAAAAATGTGGCAATGTCAAATCTGACATAAAAAACTTAATTTTAGATATATTTTGCACAATAATCAACTGCTCTACGATCGCCGATATCGATCAAATATTTCAGTGTTTTTGTACAATATTTTGTAGTCCTTCTGTTACAAAATACGTCACTGAAGCGTTTGAGATATTTAAGAGTTTCACGAAGTCTTTGTATATTCCCGAACAAGAAAAGGTTTCTAATTTAAATTCGAATTCTTTGGATAATGAAGAAATGATGATTGACGAAGGACATAGAGGTTATTCATGCAGTCCCTTTTTTAAAAAATATTCTCTGTTACATAGAGACATTGTGGAAAAAATTTCGCAGAAATGTACAACAGAGAAAAAAAATGAATTTTTCTTTCCAGAATTTGTAACATTTACCATAAACAAATATTTTTCGTATTTACCATTTTGGTCTACATGCTTGTCGAAATCTTTAGGCGTTTCAGGACGGTTGTCTAACGCCAATGTCGAAAATTGGTTTAATCTTGTGAAAAATCATTACACCGAAAATAAAAAATTAAAGGTAGGCAGATTTGTAAGCTTGTTAAATGAAAAAACTGACAATAATTTAAAACGAATCGAATTTTCACAGATTTTACCATCCACACCAAAATTGGGAACTATTAAAATTCCTAAGAAACATTGCCATTCACCTGATCCCTTACAACTTGATGATAATACGGATTCCATTCACGAAGAGATGTGGCAAAAAAAAAGAAAACATACAAGTCTCCCAGACATATAGGAGAACGGGTGATAAAAAGATACTCATCGAAGCAATTATTCGTTCAGAAAACAATAAAAAAAGTATCAGCCGTAATAAAAAATTAAAAGTCGGAAAGGTCCAAATCAGAACAATCCACTTCGGATTTATTCAAAAGTATGGCAACCGAACCGGTGTCAATATTATCAAATGGATTTGTTTATCGTGACGTCGATAATAAACGAATAAGCGTGACTGAAACGTGCGGATTCGATTCATTAACCCAAATTTTACATTCGGCGGCAATTGATATAGAGTACTATAAGTATTTATTTCTGTCGCACAATAACAATACTTATTTTAAGTTTATCTCAGAATTAGTAAGTAAGGGAATCAAACGGGAAACGTATATCACACGGTCGGAAATTCTAATGAAATCCTTCCCAAGTTTAATTTTAAAATACAAATCAAATACTGAAACCACACTGTCAATGGTTTCAAATATACCACAAATAATCAAAAACCTTATGGACCCTTCGCTTTATGTCGAATATGTATGTACCGATGCTTGCGATAAATTGTCAAAAGAAATATTTCATTTATCAATTGAGTATCTTGAATTCTGCGAAAATGATTTCAAACGTATTGAAAATAAAATAAGATTACCACATGCAACTTGCCAAAGTTGCCAAAACCGCATTACTACCAAGACATTAAAATCACGGAATGGAATTGTTATAATCGATGTTGAGCCATTGAATAATACAACTGTCTATAAAATAAAATTAGAAGACATTCAATCTGATATAAGCTTAGTCGAAGGAAAAGTTTATCTGAAAGGAATAGTAAATTATCATCATCCATCGTTTTCTGGTAGCGTTGGACATTATACTGCTTACATAAAAAGACCTAACGGCGTATGGGAATGTCACGATGACCTCCGAAAATTTACAAGCCAACTAAAACCCGATTATTCTATTAATCCTTCAATTTTAATTTATATGAAAAACTAAATCATAAAACACCAAATGAAGAGAATTCATCGATCAAAAACTAGCCAGATATTTCAATAAATTCATTTGCATATACATGCAAATGATGATATATCCCCGATCGATTACTAGGCTGAAATCTCAACGAATTTGTTTTCATAATTCAATTGACGATACATAATAATAAATAAAATCGATACGACGTTCAAAAAATTATTAAACATTTATATCCCCTCCGTTTGGAAATGGCTTATGGCTCGATTGGTTCACGAATCATTAGGCTATCATTTGTATGTATGGTCATTACCCGACAAACTCTAGGATACCTGATATTGACCGATTCGTAAACTACTCAAACAAATAAAATCGATACGACGTTCAAAAAATTATTAAACATTTTTATCCCCTCCATTTGGAAATGGCTTATGGCTCGATTGGTTCACGAATCATTAGGCTATCATTTGTATGTATGGTCATTACCCGACAAACTCTAGGATATCAGATATTGACCGATTCGTAAACTACTCAAACAAATAAAATCGATACGACGTTCAAAAAATTATTAAACATTTTCATCCCCTCCGTTTGGAAATGGCTTATGGCTCGATTGGTTCACGAATCATTAGGCTATCATTTGTATGTATGGTCATTACCCGACAAACTCTAGGATATCTGATATTGACCGATTCGTAAACTACTCAAACAAATAAAATCGATACGACGTTCAAAAAATTATTAAACATTTTTATCTCCTCCGTTTGAAAATGGCTTATGGCTCGATTGGTTCACGAAACATTAGGGTATCATTTGTATATATGGTCATTACCCGACAAACTCTAGGATATCTGATATTGACCGATTCGTAAACTACTCAAACAAATAAAATCGATACGACGTTCAAAAAATTATTAAACATTTTTATCCCCTCCGTTTGGAAATGGCTTATGGCTCGATTGGTTCACGAAACATTAGGCTATCATTTGTATGTATGGTCATTACCCGACAAACTCTAGGATATCTGATATTGACCGATTCGTAAACTACTCAAACAAATAAAATCGATACGACGTTCAAAAAATTATTAAACATTTTTATCCCCTCCGTTTGAAAATGGCTTATGGCTCGATTGGTTCACGAAACATTAGGCTATCATTTGTATGTATGGTCATTACCCGACAAACTCTAGGATATCTGATATCGACCGATTCGTAAACTACTCAAACAAATAAAATCGATACGACGTTCAAAAAATTATTAAACATTTTTATCCCCTCCGTTTGAAAATGGCTTATGGCTCAATTGGTTCATGAAAAATTAGGCTGTCAAAATTTTAAAGAATGGTGCATCAAAATAATCCAATATGCAGTTTAAAGTGTCATTTTGGTATAATTGATTCAGTTCGTAATATTTTATAATTTTAAATGCCAATAAATTTGTTGTTAAAAATATCAGAAATTTGATATTAAGCTAATGTTACTAAAAACGTAAATGTTTCAAAAAGATTACATTTAAAACGATAAAATGGTTCAAGTAAACGAGAATCACAGTTTAAACTACAAATTAATTCATTAGATATTAACTAAATAAAATTAAAATTAAATAGAAAATATTTCCATATACTTATCACATATTTCACTTTTCTCCGCTAGAGCACATAGTCCATTCGTTAATATTTTTTGGTAAAACTTCACATTTAAGTAATAAATAAAAAACTTATATGAACCGAATTTGAAAATAAGTTTATCATATTATCTCTTTTCAATATTCTATAGTTATCTCTTTACATACTAAATTTTACAGTGTAATTACTAACACACATTTGGATTTGAAAATTCTTATTGGATTTGTATACGTACATGGTATTTTTTTTGGGTCAAACTTCACACCCGTTTAATTATGTTGTTCACGAGGCGAGTTACAATTTTGACTCAATAGAAAATTCTCCAGTTTTATTATTTTAGTTACATTAAAATACAATTTACAAAATAAAGAAGAAAGAAATAACGGTTAATCATAAAACTTCATTACAAACAATTGCAGGGTGCTTCGTGATTTTGCAGGGTGCTTCTTCATTCTCCCCCGCGTTGAACTAGTTCAAGAATCGAAATTCACCGGTAACCGAGCAATCTTTGTAATGAATCTCGTGACTTCTCCGGTTAGCGTTTTAATTGTCACGACTCTTACATGTCCATCAGGACCTGGATGGATTTTAGTGATTCGACCAATTTTCCAATATAGTGGCGGCACATTTTCTGCCTTTATAATAACAATTTCTCCTTCCTTGACATCAGTTTCTGTCCTTGTCCAGAATTTACGTTGTTGAAATTGTTGAATGTAATCCTTTGTCCAAGCCGTCCAGAATTGCTTATGTAAACGGGACACCATTTCCCATTTCTTCATTAATGGAATATTTGGATCGAATTTTGCGGTTTCAAGTATTGATCTCAGCGGGCGACCTATTAAGAAATGAGCAGGAGTTAGAATCTCTATATTATCAGAAACTAAAGGCACCAATGGCCTAGAGTTGTTTAATTAACGTTGAAAATTCTCCATAAGTATATCGCTTGTTGTAGGTTAATCTACGAAGATGATGTTTTGCATACTTTACAGCTGCCTCATGCAGCCCGCCAAAGTGAGGTGACCCAGGCGGAATAAAAAGCCATTCCACTCTTTCGTTAATGGTAATATCTTCAATTGCTTGCAGTAATTTAGAACTTGTAAGAAGGTTGTATAGCTCATGTAAATGATTATTGGCTCCTATGAAATTGGTCCCATTATCTGATAAGATGTTTGGGTAATCCTCTAGTTGCGATGAATCGTTTTAGCACACCCATGAATGATTCAGTTGTCAACGATGATGCAAGTTCCAAATGAACGGGGCGCGTTGCCAAACAAACAAAACAAGCCAAATATGCCTTTGTAGGTATTTTACCGCGCAAATTGTAATACACGAGGAATGGTCCACAATAATCAACTGCAGTGAAACAAAATGGTTAAGCTTGGTTGACGCGTTCGCTTGGTAAATCGGTCATTATTTGTTTCAGCATTATCGGTTCGGCTCTGGCGCAAACTATACAAACCTTGCAAATCGCCTTGCAGACCTTCCTTCCATGAACTGGCCAATAGTTTTCCCTAACAATTGCCAATAAACCTTGAGGACCAACATGTAAATTTAGTTTGTGAACAAATGCAACCAATGCAGTTGTAACAAAGTGTTTTGGATGTAACAATGCAGGATGTTTAGACGTATATGACAATGCAGCAAACTTAAGTCTTCCTCCTACGCGGATTATGCTTTCCTCATCACAAAACAATGATAATGACTTGAGCGACGAATTCTTTATTATATAATTTGAAGATTTCAGGCCATTATACTCATCAGGAAAACAAACCATTTGAGCTTGACGTATTAGTGTTCGTAATCCAGATTTAATTTTCATGGGCGGGTTCTCCATGTTGTAAATAGCGCGCAGTATATATGCCATTGAATTTTGTAGCGTTAGGAATGATGTTTTGTGAGTAACATAATTCAGCATATTCTCCCCTTCATTGACATTAATATCACGAAAACTGGATGCAGTAATTAATGATAATGATGAGTTTTTCATTTCGGGAATAATTTCTGGACTACTAGCAGCAAACGGTGTGTTCTAATGTTCATCGTTTTGTAATAAGAACAAAGGGCCTTCCCACCAAAGTCGTAAATCAATTAATGATTGTGGTCGAACTCCTCTGGATATCAGATCTGCAGGATTATTTTTGGAATCCATATGGTATCATAGTGACGGATTCGTTGCAGATTAAATTTTTTGTACTCGATTAGCCACGAACTGAGTCCATCGTGACGAATCTGAATAAATCCAATGGAGCGTTATAGTTGAATCACTCCAGCAATAAATCTGTGAAATATTGTAATTAATAATTGATTTATATTTAGATATCAGTTTAGCGAGGAGAGTTGCAGCACATAACTCGAGGCGTGGAAGAGTGGGCTTGTTCTTAAGCGGAGCTACACGCGATTTTGAGCAAAGCAAACGAATGCAGAAACCATGATGCTCGCATCAGCAAAACCGTGAATTTGAATTTGTGATGGTAATGAATGGCCGTCAAACAAATGACGTGAAATATACAATCGCTGCAGATGTTCCAGTTCATCACGGTAATGAACCCATGTAGTATGAAGTTGAATTGGAAGACTTTCATCCCAGTCATATTTTAACTTCCATATGTCTTGCATTATCATTTTTCCAATCACTACCACTGGAGACACAAGCCCTATGGGGTCATATATTTTGGCTATTCCTGACACGATCATCCTTTTCGTCACTTTTGTTGAATGAGTCGACGGTGATACCTTGATTCGAAAACAATCCTTTACGGAATGCTAATAGAGACCCAAAGTTTTAATGTATTCTGTTTTTTCAAAAAATAGTAGTTTCTCTCGATCAGTTGAATCTATATTGTACAGCACTTCCTCCTTGTTAGACCACCATTTTCTTAAAACCATTCCAGCATCTTGTAAAATCGCTGAAACATTTTCCCTGAGTTGAATTGCTCCATTTATAGAATTAGCACCGGTCACTAAATCATTGACGTACATGTCCTGACTAATGGCTTGATTGACAGCAGCATCTTGATATCCATTTTCTTTTGCTAATTGCAGCAAACATCAAGTGGCCAAAAAGGGAGCTGACGTCGTACCGTATGTCACAGTTTGCAATTTATACGTTTGCACTGGATATTAAACCTCCAGAAAATATATTGGTATTTCTGGTCGTCTGGATGTATTAAAATTTGCCGGTACATTTTGAATATATCAGCACTGACAGCAATCTTGTGACTTCTGAAACGAAGAAGAACATTTGATAATTCGTTCTGAACAAACAACTGGCCCATTTTGCAAGATTGAATTTAATGATGCGCCATTTGTTGTTTTGGCAGAGCCATCAAATACGACTCGCATTTTTGTGGATGAAGAATCCAGTTTGAAGACGCAATGATGCGGCAAATAATAATGATTGCGTTCCAATTTTGTATCTAGAGACATATGTCGTAACGAAAGATACTCTGCCATAAATTGATTGTAGGAACTTCGTAATGTTGAATCTCTTTCTAACCGTCTCTCGAGATTGAGGAAACGTTTTAGTGCCATCTCTGATGATTCTCCCAAGTTTGGTGTTGAATTTTTGAACAGTAAGCGTATCACAAAACGTCCTTGCTCTTGTCTCTGATGAGTTTATATGAAGTGTTGCTCGCAGGAGTTGGTGGAGATGTCAATATCATCTTCTTTTTCCTCAACCTCCTAAAATCGCTCTAGCAATCTATTGAGGTAACCAGATGAGTTGAGTTTGACAAGATGGCAGTGTTGACCGAACTCCAAGTTTATCTGCTAATGAATTGGTGATGAAATTTAACTGAGAGCCAGAGTCAAGCAAGGCCCGTGCCGTGACTACGACTCCACTGTGACTGATAACGAAAATCTCAGCAGTAGCAAGCATGATGTAATTTGAGATTGAGCACGACTGCACATTAGGTTGAGTATGAAGAATTGTAGAAGTGGACGGTTGAGTGTTGTTTACAGATGTGGATAGTGTGGGTTCATTCGTTGTGTGTGGGTTACGAAACGATGATGGTGTGACATGCAACAATGAGTGGTGTTTTAACTTACAATATCGACAAACGTATCGATTTGGGCAGCTATTAATGTCATGATTTAGTCTAAGACAATTTTCGCACAAATGAATTTTATTTACAGTTTTAACTCGATCATCAACCGACATTGCCAAGAATTGATTGCATCGCATAATTGTGTGCCAATATGTTTTACAGTAAACACATGAAAATCGATTATTAACGTAAAATGTTTAATTAAAATGTGACCTTGATTGTGGCTTGAAAGAATTCATTGACCTCGATTTCAACGATTGAGCATTGTATTGATTTGTAGATTGGTTTATAGCCTTGCCACCCGTTGAATTCAACGGAACATCAATAAATTGTGATTCTAATGAATGACTTCTTGTTTTAATGAATTTAGATAAATCTGCTAGAGTCGGAATTGTATTAACTGGTGATTGTTCCCTCCATTTAACTCTTGTTGTATTGTCCAATTTTGATACAGTTAAATATGTTATTATGTCGTCCCAGTAATCGGTTGGACGACCAAGATTCTTGAGGGATCTTAAATGTGAATTTGTTTGGTCCAGCAAATTCAACAAGTTTAGTGAAGTGAGTTTTTCAATAGGGTTTAAACTAAATAGTGCACGAATATGTTCTTCGACTATATAGTTTTGTCTGTCAAATCTATCTACTAGCAATTGACGAGCTTGCTCATAATTCGTGGATACAAAATCCAAATTTTCTAGAATTTTCGCAGCGACACCCTGTAGTGAATTTTTTAAATATTGAAATTTTGTTAGATTAGATAACCGTGAATTATTATGCACGTGTGTATCAAAAGATTCTAGAAATGATCTCCACTTTGTTATATCCCCATCAAAGTGGTCAAGACGTATTTCGGGTAATTTTGGAATAAGGTTAAGATCTTCCATATTATGGGAAACTTTTGGTTTCCTTTCTTCCTTTAGTTCGTCAAGCCTCTCTTCAAGGGCAGATCTCAAATAAAAATAAGCTTTGTCTACAATGGACCGCGTGTCTGACTCAAGCTCATTTTCGTCAATTGATTCTAAATTTGATTGAATTTTTATGAATTCGATCTGCTTCGATACTAATTCATCGAGGCGAAGTTTAATTTGGTTCATTTTAGCCGCGCTTAAATTATTGGCAAGGAATTCATTTAGTTCATCAATAAGTTTTAGAAATATTTTTATGGCACCCTTAATCCGTTTTATTTTATTTATTTATTTAATTTTATTTTATTTTTAATTTTAATTTTACTTTCATTTTTATATTTTTTATTTATTTTTATTTTATTTAAGTTAATTTTGGCACACTGTATTTTGAGCATGGGCTCATTCATAATACAGTGTCCCTGATGAGGTCAAATATATAAATAAAAATTAAAAAACTAACGCCAAAATTATATCGAGGCTGCACAACTCCTGCTCTTCGCCTCTTGGATGAAAGATTTCACTTTCCACTTGCTTTATTTCGATCCAATCTTCTTGTGCTGGACACGCTGTTTTTTGAGCATATCTTGAAGCATCATTTCAGCAAATCTTGAAGCAGCACTTATCATTATATCTCGAATGAGTATTTTTTAATTGATCTATATGCCTTTAAAGTGCCACAAGAGGCCATACCATCGTTACTGTCCAATTTTTTCTGCAATATTGAAATTTCGATTAGGCCTTAGTGCTCCCATACCTAAAGCACAATTAACGAATTTCCCGCTGCTTGTTGGCAATTTCTTTTCCAGATGATTCAACAGGCATTACAAGTTAGCGTAGTTCAGGCATCATGACCAATTCGCAAATTTAAAAATTATACAAACAACTTTTTTGAAAAAACTTAAAAACAAACAGGCCCAATTGACTCAAAAGTCAAAGGCAATGGTTTTACGTCTTTATCAGCCATGTTTAATAAATTAAATTAATAAAAATTGTAATCACAGTATTCCAAATTTAACAGTAAACTCACACCACTTTTAATACCGTTAGATTGTGTACCTCCAATTGATGTCAGCCTTTATGCAGCACGATGTAAAATTACGTTTATCGTATAATTTAATGATCCCACGAAGAAATATACACACCACTTTCGCGCACTCCGAAACGAAATAACTTGTAGCAAATGGTAAAACAAGTGAGCAGCAAACTCGAAGATTAATGGGTATCCCACCGCTGTCACTAATGAATAATCGGGAGAGGAATTTCTTCCCCGAACCGCAGCAGCAGCAGTAAATTAGATCAGCAGCAGCAGCAGCACAACAAAATAAATAAGCAGCAGCACAAAACCATTAGCAGCAGCAGCAACACTCATAAATAGTCCACAAATTACTCAAATTTTAAATAAAAGCCACACAATTCTATAATACACAATTTTACTTTAACATTTAATTTTAATCATGTTGTCCACCAGGTGAGTTACAATTTTGACTCAATAGAACATTCTCCAGTTTTATTATTTTAGTTTCGTTAAAATACAATTTACAAAATAAAGAAAAAAGAAATAACGGTTAATCATAAAACTTCATCACAAACAATTGCAGGGTGCTTCTTCATACATCTTTCGTTCATAATCACATTACCGTGAAAATGTATACAAACAAGTTCAGCAACATACAAATCCATTTAAAATTTAAACATCACGTGCAATAAATTTGATGTCCCTTAAGCCGCGGCTACACGAATGGAAAATTTCGACCAACATTGGCCCAATGTGATTTGTAAAATGTTGGACAAATGTTGGTGAAATAAAATTTGACTGTCTACACGATTTGCCCAATGTTCATTTTTCGAATGGCTACCAATGTATAACCAAATTTGGTGGTTTATATATTGATATTTACCACTAGTTGTCACTACTAGTCATACATTAATTACAATATCTCCCACAAGATGGAAGCCAATGCAATCATATTGCTTTAAATGCGCTTCGAGCTTATTTTTATGTTTACAGTGTTTTAAATACCAAATTTCGGGATAATTTTGATATAAACTTATAAATTCTAGCACAAACTCAGCCGACCAGTCAGATTCCATTTTGGAATTATTTGTTTATAAATACTAAAATATAATGATATCTACAGTTGTATTTAGTGACATCTGCCGTTAAATATTCAAAAATACATTTTTTCTCACCAGTCGTGTAGACGAAGTACCAATATACACTCCAACGTTGGTAGTTTCCTTTGATCTTTTTATAAAAACCGCCTATTGAGCGAATGGTTACCAATGTCGGACCAATATAACCTTCATTTGTAATTGTTATTTTTTTTCTGTCTACACGATTGGTTTTTTGGACAAATCTCCAACGTTGGTCTACATTTTCCATTCGTATAGCCGCGGCAATACATTCTCAAAGCAAACGACCTTTCGCATTTTAAATATTAAAACCAGACACAATACATTTAAATGTGAATCTACTTTCGTTTACGTAAATCATTGGTATTCTTGACCACTTTTGGAAAACGAAAATTATTCATTTAACCAAAATCGTACAACACATATAATCTACATATTAAAAAATAAAATCCATATTTAATGATATTATTATTTTATTATATATACAGACCAAAGTACGGTGCTAAAAGCTTTCCATTTCTTCACGCGGTAATAATTTATGAAAATGGTTTTTCGTTTAAATTCTCCAGCGCTAAAAATGAATTAAATTAAATATACATTCATATATCCTTTCTAATCTGCTTGCATATCCACACACATTTATACCCACGAAAGTAGAGATACCAGCACGAGTATAAAAAAAATCACTCAGTTGAGAACGAACTTAAAAGTAATTTATTTCAGTTACGAAAAAAGCTCCATATAATAAATGAAATTCAAATCATGAAGCAATTCCATTAAAATATTCTATTTGGTATTTTATTTCTTTGGTAATTCTCAATAATTGTTTTTTTTTTTTTTTTTGCAAATTGTGGCGCGCAAAACTTTCGTTTAATTTATTTCGGGTGAAACAAACACTATAGCCCAAGGAAGATGGTTAAATCCTTAAACAAAACGGAAATTTTTAGTTTTTGTAATCGCATCACATTTAAATTCAATATTATTGTTTTATGTATCTAGCTATAGATCTAGCTATACATGTATAGCGAACCACATAAGAAACCAGCATCAGCATCAAATAACGAAAAAATATCATTCTTATTGTAGTTCTTAATGCTATCAATAATTTTTTTTTGTTCCTATTATTTATTATCAGTTTTTTTTTATTGTCTTTATTTGTTATTATTGTTATTATTTTTTATTTATATAGTAATAATAAATAAGCGTCTTAAATATTACGTTTGGCAAAGTATCGGAAACAAATACATACAAGCAGCACAAATAAAGAGACAAGAAAGCGAATTGAATTTTTCTTTAATGGCTTTTGAAAATGAGAAGCGCTTTTTTTTTCATTGTATCATGGTATTGGTAAAGCTCGCTCGTTTTATATATTTTTTATTATTTTTATTGTTATTATTATATTGTGCTGTATCTCGAGTTTCGTGTTTCCCCCGCACAATGCTTTTTCATATTTTCCACCATATAATATATACGTATATGTGTATTGTACTCGTACTATTTCATATTTATCACTTTGTTTCTTCGGTTTATTTAACAAAGATTTATTTCTTCTTTGGATTCAACTTTTGTATTGGTTTTATGTGCCGTACGTACGATATCATTATTATTTTGTTGTTTTGTTTCAAAATCAGAAACCAATAAACTTTGATGATAAAATAACAGCGAACCGAATACAAAAAAAAAAAAAATAAAAATACTGGATATAATATTTTTGGCGTGTTTTATCAATAAAGTATTGGAATTTTATTATTATTATATGTAGCTATACATACTGTTATTATTTTTGTTATTTTAAATTAAGCAATATTTCCTGATAACACACAAAATGTCAAATGGGCAATTTTTTAAACTTTGTTTATTTGGTTGACGGTCGATAATTTATTATGATGGTGTGTTATGTATGTAGGACGGAGATTTATTTATTTCTATAATTGGAAAAATTGATCTGTTGTGCGGTAGAGAATTTGTAGAACTTTGACAGAATAAGCCTATATATCTATAAAGCAAATTGACTATAACTAATTTAATCAACTATCCCCTGCTTCCAGTGCTCTTTCCCTTGATTCCGATTGATGGGATCAGTACTAGAAACGTTTCGTAATTTTTCGAAAGAAAACACCAACATATTTCGTAATCATTTCTTCAAGTAAATAATTTAGGTTCAATATTTATCGTTTGCAAATATTATAGTATAGCTGACCCGGCAACCGTTGTTCTGCCCAAAAATAATTTTACTAAAATGTAATTTGTTTTTAATAGAAAAGTAAACATTTTTACGTAAATGAAACACATTGTTTGTTGTTAATGTAAAATATAATAATACTTTATTGTGCAATGTTAAATCGTGTACAATATTTTTTGTCTCTTGATTTTCGGCATAAACAAGTGAATCTTCGAGTTTACCAGCCTTTTGTAAAGATATCTAGTAACACTAGCTTGAACAGACATTCCAGTTATTAAATATAATTCATACGATGAACACCGCTCTATTTTATTAGATGGTTATTATGTCATCACATGGCGTCAGAAATGGGATCTAAAGCGCTAAAACCGGGGGAAAAAACTATAAATTTATACTATAAACGTAATAAATATAAATTAAGATTTTCGGAACATATCAAAAATTGATGTGTAGAAATTTTTTCGAGTAACAATACTGTTTGTTCAATTATTAATAAATAATGAATAAGTTTTAATTGAACTTTATTTAAACTAAATGCTATGTTTAAATTTTACTATATTTATTTTAATTTTATTTAAATACACCTCAACAATTCAATTCTTGGCTTTTTTATAATATTTTAAGCACTTACTCTTACGATCTTCAAAAATATAATGATTAAATTTTCAATGATGCTTAATCATACTTTTACAAACATTTTTTATCCATAACCCGTGACACTTATAAACCAGCACAAACAATACTACATAGCGATGTTTATTTTTTTATTAGTATGTACTGTCATCTGCGTTACGATAGCTAACTATGCCCGTGGTGAAATAATATAATTACATATTTATTTATTGGTATCACTGGTTATGCGATTTGTTTTGGTTTTGATAAATTTGACATTTACTTAATTACTTATAATGAATAATTTGTTGAATACATAAGTAAGTAAATACATTAAATTTAATGTTATAATTTAATTACAGCTAACTGAGATTAAGGAAAATAGATACATAGATATTTACTGGTAATCAATTGCAGTCTTACTATTAAAAATGCAGTAAACATAATTTTGGATTTCCAAACATATTCCGCCGCGTTAAGAAAGTATTGGAGATATTTTCTTAAATTGATTCAATACCTAATAAGTTACAATTGATTGTACATCATAAAGATATATAATAATTATTTAGTGTGATTAATCCATTATTTAAGTGGTATGAGCTTCGTGACGGGACGCTTGATAGTATTAGCCTTTGTTTTAATAGTTGCGACACGTACTATTCCATCGTTACCTGGATGTGTTTGAATTATTCGCCCCAGCAGCCACTGATTCGGAGGCATATTATCTTCTTTTATCAACACAATATCATCTGTATTAATATTTAGTTTTCCGCTCTTCCATTTTCCGCGTTCTTGTAAGGTGTTTAGGTAGTCTCGGGACCACAATTTCCAGAAAGATTGAATACGCATTTGAAGGTTTTGCCATCTGGATAATTTGTTCATCGGTATGCCTTCTAGTAATGGTTCTGGAACAGCTGACATAGATTCGCCAATTAAAAAATGCCCAGGTGTTAATATGTCTAGTTTGGTGGTGTCTTCAATAATGCGACATAATGGCCTGGAATTCAACATACATTCGATTTGGGTTAATAAAGTCGTCGTTTCTTCAAAGTTGAGTTTGGCTTCTTTGGTTGCTCTTTTGAAGTGATACTTCACGGATTTGACTGCCGCCTCCCATAGCCCACCAAAATGCGGTGCACTTGCTGGATTAAAATTAAATTCAATGTGTTTCTGTAATATACAATTAGAAATTAATTGAGTATTTTGTTGTGCTAGAATTTCCGTTTTTAATTGTTTTAATTCATTGTTAGCGCCGATAAAGTTAGATCCGTTATCACACCAGATTTTATTTGGAAGTCCGCGACGAGAAACAAATCTTTTTAATGCGGCTAAAAATGCTTCGGTATTGAGACTGCTCACTACTTCCAAATGTACCGCTTTTACGGCTAAACACACAAAAACTGCGACGTATGCCTTTGTTAATGTTGCATTCCGGTGTTGACTCATTTTGATGTAGATGGGTCCCAGATAATCAACACCCGTGTTTGTAAATGGTCTATTTTTTGTACATCGTTCTGATGGCAAATCGGCCATTTTCTGGGTTGATTGGTTGCGTCTATATCGGATACATATTACACAAGATTTTATGTATCGTTTGATGTGGTATCTTGCGCCTATCATCCAATATTTCTGTCTCAACAGATTTGTTAATAGCGTAACATCAGAATGTAAATTTGCAGTATGTAGTTCCTGAATAATTAGTTGATTCGCAACATGATTATTGGGCAAAATTATCGGATGCTTAACAGAATAACTTAAATTGGAGTTCCTCAGGCGTCCACCTACTCGCAGTATGCCTTGAGAATCAATGAAAGGGTCAAGAGCATTTAAAACGTTGCCGGATTCTAACATCGAATTATTTTTTAATTTATGAATTTCTGCCCTAAAAGTTGTGGTTTGAATTGCCCGTATAATTCGAATTTCCGCCTCTACGTATTCCGAAAACAATAAATTTCTTTTCTGTTGTTCTGCAGGTTCAGACTTGGTTATTTTGCAGAATCTCAAGATATACGCCAATATTTTCTTAATTTGAAACCACGATGAATACTTCGTTAATAACTCTAGTATAATGCTATCTTCTTCTCTGATAGTTAACATAACAACTCCATTCTTTCGATTTTCAATGTTGACTTCCTGTGGTACTTGCGATTTAATTTTTGGCCAATGATTTTCATGTAACTTCAGCCAACTCGGACCCTGCCACCAGCTTTCTAGGTTTGGAATTATCTTCGGATATACACTTCGAGATATATAATCTGCTGGATTTTGGTTCGACGGGACATGGCTCCATTTAGATCTTGGTATTATATCCAAAATGGTACTTGTTCTATTGGCTATGAAAGTTTTCCACCTAGCTGAGATATCTGACAACCAGTGTAAAACCACCATGGAGTCTGTCCAAGCATAGATGTTTATATTGTCAATATTTAATAATGGTTGGCAATATTTGATTGATTCAGCTAGAAGTACGGCTCCACATAGTTCGAGTCTTGGTAAACTGATTTGTTTTATGGGGGCCACTTTACTTTTGGAACACACTATGCGACATGTTACTTCTCCTAATTTGTTGCTAGATCTAAGATATATCACACAACCGTAAGCTGCTTCTGAAGCATCACAAAATGCGTGTAACTGCAACGATGTCGAGTTTGACGATGTTAGCAAACACCTTGGAATTTTTATCTGTTGAAGGTAACTTAAATTAGTATATATTTTATTCCATAGGCGTAAAATGTTATCAGGTGCTTCGTCATCCCAGTCGGTTTTAGCTAACCACAGTTTTTGTAAAATCATCTTAAACCAAATGATTATAGGTGATAGCTAACCCAACGTATCGTACAATTTTGAGCTTTCTGACAGCATTCTTCGTTTTGTCCAAATTACATCTACCGGTTGGTTATTTATTTTAAACGTAAATATATCGCTCTGAGGATGCCACATAATACCCAGCGTTTTTGTGCTTTGGTCGTCTTCGATTAGTTTAGGGATATCTTCTGCATTATCCATTTCTACTGATTTTAATACTTCCTTTGAATTAGATTTCCATTTGCGCAGTCGGTATCCACAACTGCCTAGTATTTCTGTTATCTGGTTTTTCAGCAAAATCGCATCTTCCACAGTGGGACTGCCGGTTAGAAGGTCATCTATATAGAACTGGCTTCGAATAACTCCAGCTGCATTTGGATATTTCGACTCGTATATTCTTGCCAACCCTTCCAAGGTTCGGATGGCTAGAAAAGAAACACATGCTGTACCATAAGTCACGGTCATGCATTTGTAGGGACTTATTTCTTCCTCTGGATGATTTCGCCACAAGATGCACTGAAAATTGGCATAAGACGGATCTACCAATATTTGTCGATACATTTTTTCAATATCGGCATTTATTGCGATTGTATTAAGTCGAAACCGAATTAATGTTGTTGTTAAGTCTGGTTGCAGTTTTGGTCCCGTCATCAAACAATCGTTCAGAGAGATTGCTGTAGTGGTTTTACATGAATCATCAAATACCACTCGGAGTTTGGTCGTAGTACTTTCCTTAAATACGGCATGATGCGGCATGAAATATTTTAGGTTATTTTCGCGTGGTAATTCAGACCAAGAAACTCATTTCATTTGTTCTAATTTTATATATTCCTGAATGAACGTATTGTAATCTAATTTATAGTTTGCTGACCTAGCAAATCTTTTTTCAATACCAAACATCCTGGATTTTGCTGTTGCGAAAGAGTCTCCTAGTTCTGGTCGTGGGTTTACAAACGGTAGTCGTACTATAAATCTCCCGTCCTCCGATCGAGTTGTTGTTCCCTTGAATAACTTTTCACAGGGATCATTTCCCTCGTTGTGCTGCTTGTCAACCACTGGTTCTTCTATTTGCCAAAATTTACTTAATAGATCCGATAGATTTTCGTTGGAAATGCTCGAGTTTATCTGGACGTTATAATTCTGGTTATCGTGGCAGTCTAATTCTTCTTGGTAGATTTTCCCTGCTATCAACCATCCAAATTTAGATGAGTGTAATACTGGAAGTTTATTTATGGTCATTTTCCTTTCTTCCAAGATGTCTAAGAAAAATTCAGCACCTATTAATAAATCCACTATACTGGGAATATTGAATTGAGGATCTGCCAAGTTCACCTGCCATATTTCGTTATTGGCTGGTATTAATATTTTCGCCGCTGGTTGTGAGGATGAGATCTTCTCCATAATGTGGTTTTTATGTGAACATACACGGAAAAAACACTTTAATAAGCACTGTTGTATTTTATGTACATTCGTTCTCATTTACATGAGAATTTTTGCCCCCGTGCCAATTTATGAGAACATTTCATATGTAGCACAATAAAGGTTTTATAAAATTAATTGGTAATTGTCATCATTTATATTTCGAAGGTTCCTATTTCTATATGAATAGTTGTAAATCTAAACAATGGATTTCCAAATTAATATAAGAAACTGTATACAACATAGTTTAACAAATTTGCTTATATATATTAAGAAAATATATCATATGTGATATGAAAGTTTCTTATTCTAAGTACAACGAGTATCACATTTGTATCAAACCGTACCATTGCTTTATGATACATTTTCTTACTAACCATAACAAAATGTGTAGCTTTTATATGGATCTTTCTTATTTAAATAATAAAATTCATGTAATATGCATATTAAACAATGCTATTGGGGAGTGGAATGCCTATCCAATTTTAAACATTTCTTCACGTATCTTTTACAAAGCTTATGTGAATTATAAGAGAACCGTTGCAAAATATTTTAATAAAATTTCGTAAATTCTTGTTAGTGCTTTTAAATAAAACATCTTTTTTGTTAATTTTTAATTGTTGATCTTCATTTATTAATTTAGTTTATTTAAAATTTTATTAAACGTAAATAAATACAATTTGTCGAAGAATGGTCTAGATTTGTACGTCATATCGAACATTAGGTTGATGGAATGCTGCTGAATCTTTCGTTCAACAAAGTGTACTTCAATAATTCGTCTGAAAGTAAAATTGGAAAATTAAAATCTATAAGAACATGATTTAGAAGTAAACTCACATAATATGAATAAATACCTACGATTTTCAAACCTATTCCGAATTCAATGTTTCGTTTCAGCCTTTGGTATATGGATAATAACCTATTACACACAGAGAAAAAAAATTAAATTCATAAAATTGTACAGTAAATGATTGTTTTGTTGACATCAATGCATTAGATTTATTGATGTCATTATTGTCCATTAGATACATTGATGTCCTTATTGAAAAATAAATGCAATTTACATTGATAAATCATTTTTTTAACTGCCACTTATAAGTGTATAAGAGTTTGGTTTCTAGATTGCAAAGATTAGCCAATATCTGAACACTCATTTTAAAAATGCAATCCCTTTAAAAAATGAATGATCTATTTCTAACCAAATGATATAAAAACATAAAAGCCGTTTGATTTGAATAAATAAATTGGTTGTATATTTTAAAAACTATTTAGACACAGTACACCAAAAACTCAAACACTAAATAAATAATCATAATGTAACCCACCACAAAAAATAAACATAACCACAAAAGAAAAAAACTTACCTATTCAATTTTTCAAACAGCTAGAAGGAAATACCAAATAGTTTTAAAATTAACAAATTTTATTTTTAAAATTGTAATTTAACAAACACTTTTCTAAAATTTTAACTAAAAAATCACTTGCTAAATGCACACAACCAATGTTCGATATCGATTGATATTAACATAAAATACAAGCCGTGATATGTCATTGTTGATAGAACAAAGAATTAAGATTATATGTACTTCAGATTGATAATGTTTACCATATATTTATTAAATAGTCACATTAAAAATAATAAGACACTGACAATATTGATAGAAGCAATGCCGATATTGAGCCGAAAAACTTTTTTTTTGTTTTTTAACAATATTCGTAAAAATTGTTAAATCACAGAAGAACGTATCAATTTCTGTATTATAAATCTTATCATATTGTTTATGAATGGTCACAATAATTTGTTAAAATTAAGTAAGCATGCATAAGAAACTATACTAAACTGGATCACACAAAAATATTAAATTATATGATAATTCCTCTAAAGTTTTAATAGATCGGTTAATTTTAAAATGATGAACCATCTTTTAGTCAAGAGACTTATTATTAAATTTTATATGCTATAAAAATAACAAACATTGCTATACATTTTATTATTGGGTGTCTTATAAAATATATTGTCTGTAATAATTTAGGAATGGGTCTTTTAGTTTTTATGAGGAATTGCTAAATTTTGTTTCTCATTTACATGATATTGATTCATACGTACTTTTTTTTCCGTGTAAAAAACTGTTCGACGCTTAGCATACGTTTTTTTAATATATTTCTCTTCGTCATACGTTTCCGTGCAGGAAAAACACTTTGTTTTAAAATCAAATTTCATTTGTCCTGAATGCAAAGACGAAGAATCACGTGATGTTGAAGGTTCATCTGAGAGAGTGTCTCGCAAAAACCTTTTTATTGAGTCACTTCTGACGTATTCTCTTCTGCAAGAATTATGAACAACACCATTTATTTTACCCCTGAAACCTTTCTCTTTCCCATCTTTCCTTAACACACTTGCCTTCACTAATCCAATTATCCCTTTTTTTCCAACGTTGCACAAATCACTTTCAACTTCACTCTCGCAAATTAAACACATCTCAGCCATAGTCACATACACACTGGAAATAATAATCTTGTAATAAACGCGTGCAAATATTTAATGCAATCAAAGCAGATATTTTGAAGACTCACAATCAAACATTTGGTGCGGATTTTGGTCCGGTGACATCATTGGGCCATTTTTTTGAAAATGAGCAAAGAGCCGCCGTTACTGTTAATGGTGAACGCTAGGAGGTTCTTTAAAAAAGTTAGACATTGTGTTGTTTTAGAGGTTTATTTAGGGTTGAGCTTTCTTTAATGATATTATACTATTCGAGATATTTGGGGCTTAGGAGGTAATTTTTTTGATTACTCAAGGTTTTTTCCGTGACATGCTAATTTTCCAGATTACTTTTGAAATTACAGAATAATTTGAGATTATTCAAGACTTTTAGGGTTATTCAAAGTTTTAAAATTCTGACGTGGAACTTTTACAAATCCTGAAACTATTTGAGACTTTTTAGTATTTTAGATATATTTAAAGTTGTCGAGGTGTGCATTGCTTTGATTTGCGTAACATTTAATTTGAAATTTTCATGACTTGCAAGATTTCTCCTGATTATTAAAGGTTTTCGAAATTTTCGTGAGAAGGAAATTATCAAAATGATAATGAGTTTTGTGATTTTTAAAAGACTTCTCGAAGATATTCTAATTTAAAGAAGGAAAACCAAAGAGTACTTGATATTATTCTTGGGGTTTAGGTGATGTTCAATATTTGTGACAAAAAATTCTTTTTGGAGAACTAATGACAATAGGTGATATTACAAACAAAATTTTTGCGCGGGTCCGACTTAAAAGTGCGGTACACTAAAAACATGGTTTATTCAGTGTTCCAATTATCGTTCTCAGAAAATCATACGATGCCTTAAAAAAATTAAGAATTCTTTTAATGAAGCTGAAGGGACGTTGTCGATGTTTATTTCATCGGGAAATACTCACGAGAGCCCCTTTGATTTTTCTCGGAAATTGGCAGTTAATGAATGCGAAATTTAAATTATGTCAGTCATACTGGTTTTTATGCAAATCCAAATAACTAACCAAACAGAACAAATTGCTTAGAAATAAACAAACACTAACAAGCTTTTTACAGGTAAAATTATGGGAAATGAGATTTTAATGAAGCGAAACTATAATCCTTAATAACTTTTTATAAAGTAGGTATTACTTCCCAGGCCATGTGTTTTTCATCCATGGTATAATTTATACCTACGTTGTTTTAGGCTTGGTTTATTTTATCAACTATTAAAGGCAGAAAATTTCTCAATTAATTTACTGGATTTCGCAAGGTTAATCTAAGTAAGTTACATTTAATTTTTATTTCTTATATTAATTAATGACAAATTAAAATTGTTTTTAATGCCGAGATTAAAGTTGTGCTTTTGACTCCCTAATGCTTTAGTTATTTCTGGATGTTTCAAAAGTCTCCAAATTCTAATCATCGAACTTCAAATTCTATTCTATAGTCCTTAAATTTATTAATTCGGATCTAATATTTTAAATTCAACAATAATTTTTAATTTGCAGATTATACAATCTTTTGAACTTTAATGCCATCCTAATTTTCCATACTGTCAAAATTTTAATTGATTTTGCCAAAATTCTAAATTATCTAACCGAGGTATTTTATATGATGCAATAGTTACTATGGAAGTGTTGATTTAATATTTACTAAAATCTGTTGTACTCTCCCTGGTACCAGATTAAGCCAGGTATTCGTAATTAATTTAAACCAAAATGAATACGTATATAGATCATAATTAAATACGTATTAAAATATTATTATTACAGTAAATCCCTATAATTTTTTTTTAAATAATTAATTTAATTATAAAAATATATAAATAACAAAATTATTAACTTACCACAAAATATAAACCAAAATGTTGTTAGTAATAAAAAACTATATTCCATTGTTATAAACGACATGCCACATAACATTTTCGTTTTTAAATTTATTTCACTAAATTAGGATTTTATATTTTATATATGAAATAATTTTAATTTACGCACGAAAATTAATTATTTTGTTTATTTACAGCTTAATTATCTGGAAATATAAAAAAATGAAAAAAAAAAAATCAATAATGTAATGTATTTTAACGCTTTCGTACTGCAAAAAAATATTTTACAAATAGTTTAGAAAATTGAATAATTACAAGGTGAATAATAAATTGAAATCATAAAAAAATATTTTGCATATTTATCAGGTATTATGTTTGTAGTACGTTTTTCAAATTTATTATATGGCTTAATTCTAATAAATTATGGCTTGCACCGACAATATCGTTTTTTATTTAAATTTTATTACCCAACTGTAATAAAATATGAATGCATGGTTGTGTGAATGCGTGTGACACAGATTTTAAATATATAACAAATCATTGAATAATTTAAAATAATTTAATAAGCTTGAGCATTTTTTGTAAAATAAAAACTCTTTAATATAATTTTGGTTAAATTTTGACTTTCAAATGAAGTTTATCCCCCTCTCTTGATCCTGATTTTTACTTTTTCCGACGAATTAGGTTACCTCTAAAGCATCAATTTAAAAATTCCTGAAAAACACGTCCAGTTCTATCCAGTCAGACATTTTTATTTTTATTTATATGATTTAAATATGTTCCAAAGATTGTTAGAGAATTTAATCCAGTTTCGAACTGAATAGCTTATGAATATGAAAATGAATCAATCTCTACAATTTACGTACTATACATACGGAATTTATTGTACAGGTTGTATTAGCGAATTATACTAATGCAGCCAAATTCTCTTCCAATTTTTCTTCTTCACGACATTTACACAGCTCTATTTCGTTGTAAGCTAATTTTAGTTTAATTTTGAATGTTAATTAGTTTATTCTAATATGATGATCACATATGACTACAATCTTCGGAATATGTTAAATTTATATAAAGTAAAATTAAATATCAATGGAATAATAACCTACATAGAATCCCGTCTATCAGTCCGGGTTATAGTCCGGAAACTAGAATAATTGAATGGGAGTGATTATAACCAAAATTCACGTTAATACACTTTGTAAATTCCAAAGCAGTTTCCATGCGTCACTTTAAAACAAATGTACCCAAAATGAATAGGTTACCGTGGCAAATAATATTGTCAATATTTTGTGGTTGCGGATTCACGATAAAATAATAAAATAACGCATTAAAATTATTTCTAAAGATGACAATACTAGCTTTCCTTAATTATTTTCTTTTTTTGTATCGAAACAAAAATGTAAACAGAAGCAACTAAGACGATTAAAACTGACAACTAGTCATGAATTTTAGAAAAAATTAATTTTATTTTTTATTTATTTATAACAAAAATTAAAAATTTTTGAAGCTGACATCTTTAGAAATTATACCGTAGGTACTCATTCTTGACTTATATCCAAATTGAACTCATAGTTCACGCACGTATCAATTTGCCAAAATTTGTCAATAATACAAATTTCTTTATTTTAATATATATTAATATTTGCAGCATCCGTTATAAAATAGCAGATGTTGAATTATATTTAAATTCCTTCAAACGAAACTTCAATAACTATGCTGATTTCAAATTAGGAAAATAACCCTTTGTTACCATACCGAATGATTAGTTGGAAGTTTTTCGATTCTAAATAAAATTGATGAAGAATTTGTAACGAGGCGGTCTAATACCATAGATACTGATTTCTTTGATATAAATTATGAATTAAATTTAAGAGATTAGTCTAGGTCCGACACACGATCATGCACATGATAAATGTACCACAATGACCCCTTTGAAGTTATTCCAGACTTTCAACCCAGGAAAATTATAATTAAGAATTTCAAACGATTTCATTTAAAAATTGTTTCAAGAAAAAAAGTGATTTCTAATACATTTTAAGTGTTTTACTATGACAAGTTTGTTTTTTTTTCGTTTCTAAGTCCCTTATAAAAGCTTCGTTTTTTAGACTATGGCAAAGTTGCTTTGCTAATACACGTACACCACAAATTAAATAATTCAAAAATTATGAAGTTCTGTCACTCCTGCCCAAAAATGGAATTACTCATGTATCTACGAGTTTACAAGCAAACGCATTTCCACTTATGTTAGATCAATAAAACCAACTCAATGTTTCATGAAACGAAAATAGTTTCCACTAGCCTGACACAAAAAATATTTTTTTTTAAGCTTTATGGCTGTACGACACTCACTTTTTTCCCACTTTTTCAGTGACTAGGAAAGACAAACGGAGTGAGATACAAAATATATATACAAAATATTTGTGAAAGTGGGTGTGTACACACCATAGATTTGGAAAAAATATAAAAAAATATAGAAACCTCAAAAAAAAGTGGTAGCTCAATTTTTCTAGCAGTTACTCGAGCAAATATAGCAAAAAAAGAATTGGATTTGATTCTTTTTTTTGACATTACATACTTTTTTCTGACATTTCCGAAATAATAGAGAAAATATTTGTATTTTGTGTACCAAAGAGAATTTATTTGTTTATTTTTAAGATAAATTTGATATACAATTTTTCCATTTTTGTTCGCCATTATTGTTATGATTTTTTTTTCTCTTTCTTTGATTTTTCTTTTGGTACTGAAATACAATTTTGGGTTTGCATTGTTAATTGTTTGCCAAAATATTTAAAACTTGCATTTTTTTGCAAATATAAAAATTAACTTAACATATAAATTATGTCGTTGCAATTAATTGCGGCAGCTAATGCAAATTTATTATATAATATGGTACAACACAAAAAAAATGTTGATTCTATTTACTTATTTTGTTTATCCGAAACTTCAAAATATTTGCCTATAGTATTGTCTACACTACCCTTCTCTGTTTCGCTTTACTAGTTTTGCAGCACTTTATTGCACTTGAAAAAAAGTGAGTATCATACGGCCATTACCAAAGAAAATGACATGTTAATTAAAGCGATTAAGAAATAATTTATATCACATCACATGTCATACAAATATCTTGTTAGCAACGCGTAATGTAACATTAACTGTCACAAAGAAATATATTTACTTTTTTGAACGTAACATGTTGGAAATATTTGTTTGTCCACGACTAACGTATAATATACTCATTATACGTTTGGTAATTCAATTATAATGATATACGTTATTCACTGCTAGTTTATCTAGTAGTCTTTTCTTCCATTATTCACTACTACCAAATTAAAAATTTCATTTTTGAAATTTTATCTAGTAGTCTCTTGCTATTTTCATTATTATTAAATTGAGACGTCAAAATGTCGAGGTAAATTATTTGAGGTTAATTTAACGAATTTGATAATAAAATACAATTTTTTATCGGTCGTGGACAAAGTATCGTATTCTACTCGCATATAATGGCTGTTATTCACTCAGATGATTTACGACACTCGCCTATCGGCTCGTGTCGGTAAACTTCATATTCGTGAATAACAGCTATCATTATATGCTCCTTGAATAATATACTACTATCCAATTTTGATATATAATAGCTCGATAACTATGCTGATTTAAAATCAAGCTAACCATACCAAATAATTTGATAGAACAGCTGTTCGATTCTAAATAAAATTGATGAAGAATTAATAACGAGGCGGTCTAATACCGTAGGTACTAATGTCTTTGATATAAATTATGAATTGAATTTAAGAGATTAGTCCAGGTCCGACACACGATCATGCTCATGATAAATGTACCAGAATTGCCCCTTTAAAGTTATTCCAGACTTTCATCCCAGGAAAATCATAATTAAGAATTTGAAACGTTTTCTTTAAAAAATTATTTTAGGACAAAAAAAGTGTTTTACTATGAAAAGTTTGGTTATTTTCGTTTCTAATTCCCTTATCAAAGCTTCGTTTTTTAGTCTATGGCAAAGTTGCTTTGCTAATACACGTACACCATAAATTTAAAAATCAAAAAATCATGAGGTTCTGTCACTCCTGCCTAAAAATGGAATTACTCATGTATCTACGGGTTTAGGAGCAAACGCATTTCCACCGATGTTAGATCAACAAAACCAATTCAATGTTTCATGGAACGAAAATAGCTTCTACTTCCAGTGATCCATAACCCAGAAATTGTTAAGACGTGACAAAATTTGTGATATGTATGTATTCGTTAAGGAATGTAACGCTTGTTAATATTATCATTGTACTAACACATATATATATATATATTGTTAATGTAAATTGTATTTGAATAAAAGGTTGGCAGTCTTGCTGTAACATTCGATCCGACTTATCAGTGGCGACGAGAATGCGATTTATTAAAATAAAAAATATTTATAATTAAGTGATATAGTTAAATAAATTAAATAAACTAAACAAACAAAAAAAAACAAAACGTCAAGTTTTTGTAAAATCAGCTTAACAGTTAAGATTATGGACAAGTTTAATCCTTTAATTCATAATTTTGGAGAGTGGGTGGAACAACTGGTAAGATCTTTTGTAGTAAACGGTGTTACAGATGATACTAAGAAAAGCTATGTTACTTACATCGCTATCGTCTGATGGCTACGGTGTTTTAAAATCATTAACACAACCATCCAAACCATCCGAAAAGCAATTTAAAGATTTGGCAAAATTATTAAATGGTCATTTTTCACCGAAAGTAAATGTTATTTCGGAACGTTTTAAGTTTTATACACGAAATCAGTTACCAAGTGAAAGTGTGTCCAAATATGTCTAATTATTTTGATCATATGACACTTAAACACCTTCAAAATATTGGATCAATGCGTATCGAGCAACCACTATATCTAAATGTAATGATCATAGGAGATCATTAGGTTAAAATGGAAGTGGATACAGGAGCATCATTTTCAGTCTTTCGCAAAGATATCTATAGTTTTTTATTTTCAGGTCGACGTCTAGTGCCTTGTGGAGTTCATCTTCAAATGGTTACCGGAGATTCAGTGGAAGTTATGGGAAAAATAGAAGTACAAGTAAAATGCGGAACCAGTGATGCGGTTCTAGATGTGCTAATAATTAATACAAACAGGCTGTTTATTATACTTATTGGTCGCAACTGGTTGGATATCATCACTCCAAATTGGCGTAAGTTTTTTCTAAATTTTTCTCGTTTACCATCGTGTTCACATTCTGGTGGGGCAAATTAAGTTTTGGTAAAGAATCATGAAAACGATTTAGGTGTATTTAAAAATGTGTCACTTAGTAATTTATTAAGTCAATCAAGTCAACCTATTTCAATGTCTAGTGCTAGTGGTGCTTCAAGTCAGTCTAATCAATCCAACAGGTCCAACGTCAATGCTTTTGTCGATATGTTAAAATCGAAATTCCAGAACATTTTCGAAATAGATGGAACAAGTTGTATTAAAGATTTTGTTGCTGATATAAAAGTCAAAGAGAATTGTACTCCTATTTTTTGTAAGTATTACGATGTTCCTTTTGCTATAAAGGATAAAGTTCATAAAGAAATTAATCGATTAGTGGTTAATGGAATTATTAGTTCGGTCATGTTTAGTCAGTGGGCCAGCCCTATAGTTTGTGTTCCAAAAAAGAATGGAGAGGTCCGTATTTGTTGTGATTTTAGAGTGTCTGTTAATAAAGTTCTCAAAAATGTAGAATATTTTTGCAAAAATGGCAGGGTCGAAAATTTTTTGTGCGTTAGATCTCAGTGGAGCATATCAGCAAGTAAAAGTTTCAGAAAAATCAAAAAAGTTTTTAACTATTAATACAGAATGGGGATTATTTCAATTTAATCGTCTACCTTTTGGCTCCAGCAATTTTCCAACATAGCTATAATGGATTGCATTCTGAAAAATCTTCCAGGCGTGTCATGTTACCTATATGATGTGCTAATTGAAGCACCTGATTTTGATTCATGTGCTAAAATGTTGGTAAAGTTTGCTTATGTCTTTCAGATTTCAATGTAAAAATAAATCCAGATAAGTGTGTCTATTTTAGATAATCTGTGTCATATTTGGGTCATGTACTATCTGAAAAGGGGATCAGTCCAAATCCTGACAAAATTAAAGCCATACAAGCCGCTCCAGAACCACAAAATATAACACAACTAAAATCTTATCTTGGTCTTTTAAGTTTTTATTCAAGTTTTATTCCTAATCAGAATTCAAAATCTTATATGATTTAACGAAGAAGGAAAATGGATTTTTTTGGACTGATGAATGTTCTAAAATTTTTGAAAAGAGTAAAGTGCTTGTAACATCAAATCAAGTGTTAACTTTTTATGATCCTTCTAAACCAATAATCTTGACGTGTGATGCAAGCCCTTATGGCGTAGGTGCCATTCTTTCGCATCGCATTGGAAATTCGGAAATGCTGGTGTTTTTTGCATCTTCCACACTAAGTTCAGCAGAACAAAAATACGCGCAAATCCAAAGAGAAGCATTGGCAATAGTGTTTGCTGTGTAGCGGTTTCATAAATACTTATATGGACAAAAATTTACGTTGGTCACAGATCACCAACCGCTAAGAGAAATGTTTAATCCGTCTAAGGGATTACCTGTTCTTGCTTGTCATAGGCTGCAAAGATGGGAAATTATTTTATCCCTTTATCAGTATGATATAGTATACAGAAAAGGATCTCAAATAGGAAATGCTGATGCATTGTCCCGTTTACCATTAAATGAAAAATCGGAAATTGTTGATAGTTTTTGCAATTCGCTAAACAGTATCACATTAATTACGAAACCCTTGAAATTTCAAGACATTGCGATAGAAACAGAAAAAGATCCAATTTTGTCGAAAGTTGTACAATGTTGTGTGTCTGGCTGGTCTAATCATGTCTCAGAAATAGATGTAAAACCGTATTTTTTAATCAGATCCGAATTGGTTATTGAAAATAATTGTATCATACGAAATAATCAAATAATTATTCCAAGGTCATTAAAAAAATTTGTACTTAACCTGTTAAACGAAAATCATTTGGGTATCGTAAGAATGAAAATGCTAGCCAGAAGTTATTGCGGGTGGCCTAATATCGATTCTGATATAGAAAAGATCGCAAATTCTTGTAAAGCTTGTGTAATGACGTCAAATGCACAGAAAGCCCATGTAATACCTTGGTTTATAGCAAATTACCCATTCGAGAGAATACATGTTGACTTTTTCTACTTCAATAGTGAAAAATTCTTAATTTTGGTCGACAGTTTTTTCAAACAAATTCAAGTTTGTTATGTACGAGATACATCTGCACAAACAGATCATAGTTGTCCACGATCATTTTTCACAATATTTGGGTTTCCCTGTAGGCTAGTCTCGGATAATGGACCACCTTATGATTCAAAAGAATTTTTAAGTTTTTTACAAAAGACTGGTGTTATGGTTAGTAAAAGTCCCCCGAATCATCCAAACTCTAATGGTCTTGCCGAAAGGGGGGTACAAACTGTTACGGATTATCTAAAAAAACTACTTTTCTTAAAAAGTTCCTTAACTATTGAAGAAAAGTTAGATAGTTTTTATTTACGTATCGAAATACACCAAATTCAACAACTGGAGTGTCACCAAAGAAACAATTTTTAAATACAAACCAAAAACTAAACTTGATTTGTTAAAACCAACGAATGTTGAAGTCGTGGTCAGAAAGCAGAGTGAGAAAAGAAATAAACCAAAATTTGGGAATGGTGATAAGATTTTGTTTAATAACTTTATTTCAAAATCGGTTATAAAATGGATAGCAGGGCAAATCGTGGAAGTAATGAGTCCAGCTTTAGTTAATGTGGGGAATCAAATTATCGTTTTGCTCTTGAAGACCATTTAAAGTTAAGTCATCTTAATCGTTTTCCAAAAATTATTAGAAAATTTGTATAAAATCAGCCTCTAGAGTGTTATATCTGGAGATGAATTGCATTGTTTTGATTTATCAATAGCTACCGCAGGTAATAAATTCAGTTCAAGTTTTCGTGGGAAATCTCGAAAAATTCAAAAATGTTTCCAGCCGAAAATAAGAAATGGATGAATAAAATCAGCCTCTAAAGAGTGTTATGTCTGGAGATGGATTGCATTGATGTGACTTGTCAATAGCTATCGTAGGAAATAAATTCAGTTCAAGTTTCCCGTGGGAAATCTTGGAAAATTCAAAAAAGTTTCCAGACGAAAGTGAGAAATGGATGAATAAAATCAGCCTCTAGATTGTTATGTCTGGAGATAGATTGCAATGATGTGACTTGTCAATAGATATCGCTGGAAAAAAATTAAGTTCAAGTTTCCCGTGATAAATCTCGGAAAATTCGATTTTCAAAAAATTTCCCACGGGAAACTTAAACTGAATTTTTTCCTGCGATAGCTATTGACAAGTCACATCAATGCAATCCATCTCCAGACATAACACTCTAGAGGCTGATTTTATTCAACCATTTCTCATTTTCGGCTGGAAACTTTTTTGAATTTTCCAAGATTTCCCACGGGAAACTTGAACTGAATTTATTTCCTGCGATAGCTATTGACAAGTCACATCAATGCAATCCATCTCCAGACACACTCTTGAGGCTGATTTTATAAAAATTTTCTAATAATTTTTGAAAATCGAATTTTCCGAGATTTCCCATGGGAAACTCGAACTGAATTTTTTTCCTGCGATAGCTATTGACAAGTCACATCAAAGCCAACCATCTCCAGACATAACACTCTAGAGGCTGATTTATTTTCGGCTGGAATGTCAATAATATAATCTGCATTATCGACTTTTCACTTTCGGCTAACTTTAACAGGGTATTCCACCCATCATCATTAAAAATTGTTCAGAAAGTTCAGCTCTTCCGCTGACTTACATCTTTAATATAAGCATTCGGACTGGGATTTTTTCTGATCCCTGGAAAATATCCTTACTTCGTCCATGTTTTAAATCTGGCCAAAGATGTAAAATTATAAAATTATCAATTATCGTGGAATGGTTATTCTTTCTGCAATTCACAAACTTTTCGAAGCCATATGATGCAGACATTTTATTTATCAAAGGTGATCGAGGGCCGGCAACAATTAATTTACATTGACTTTTCGAAAGTTTTTGATAAAATTGATCATTCAATTTTTATCTATAAGCTATAGAGAAACTAAATTGTGAGTTCATCCCTATCAATTTGCTGCAATCTTATCTTTCTGGCCGGTCACAATATGTTAAGATTAATGATTCTGCTTCTCATTTATTTCGTGTAACTTCTTTGGAATACCGCAAGGTAGTCGTCACATTGGTTCACTTCCGTTCTCATAATTTTAATGATATTGTGTACCGTTTTGAATTGCACATTGCCTTCATTACACATGATACGAAAATATTCGCTTCGATTTTTACAAAGTGATTTAAATACATTTTGCAGTTGAATGTGACCAAATGTAAGATGGATGTAAAGTTTTCCACAAATCCACAGATTCTATATATGTATTATTTTCACAATGCTAAAATAAATTCCAGTTGGAAAAATTATGATTCATACTGAAATATTTAGTACTAAAAATGTAATTTCATTACAAAACCTTTCGAATAAAAGTGATTTCCTGTGGAAGTAAGACCATTCAGAGGCAATATTACTGGAATTTAGTCAAAATGATATATGGACCATAAAAAAATGAATCCAAACCATAGGCAAGTGGCGTAAATGGCATTTAACAATTGTTAGTCTTTATCGCCAGGAAAAATGTCTAGTTTAAATTAATTCTTTGTTTAAGAAATAGTTAATCGGCATAATGGACCACAATTTTAAGCAGCTACTCCATGTACTATCGGATCAAAAGTTCAAATATCAAGTAGTAGGTATTAACGGTCAATGAACGATATCAGACGAAATCTCAATTAGTACCTAAAGTTTCCAGACGAATTTATTCCCCTGGATAGAGGGTAGTTTTTGAGCTCGATTGATGGAGTAGTAAGCCAACTTCTATATGTACTATCCGGAAGTGAATTCAAATCTCTGGCAAAGGGTGCAAAGGCCCATTTATTAGTTTCAGATAAAATCTTAAAATCTTTAAAGTTTCCAGACTAATTTATTCCGCTGGATAGGGGGAAGTTTTTGGGTTCGATAGATGGAGTAGTAGGCCAACTACTATATGTACTATCGAAAAGTGAATTCAAATCTCTGGCAAGAGGTGCTAAAGCCCATTTATCATTTTCAGCTAAAATCTCAATTGTTATAAAAAGTTTTCAGGATAATTTATTCCCCTGGATAGGGGGGATTTTTTGGGCTAGATGAATGTAGTGGTAGGCCAGCTACTATATTTACTATCGGAAAGTGAATTCAAATCTCTAGCAAGTGGTGCTAAGGCCCATTTATCAGTTTCAGCTAAAATCTCAATACCTGAAGTTTCCAAACTAATTTATTCCCCTGGATAGGGGGAAGTTTTTGGGCTCGATTGATGAAGTAGTAGGCCAACTACTACATGTACTATCAGAAAATGAATTCAAATATCTGGCGAGTGGTGGTAAAGCCCATTTATCAGTTTCAGCTAAAATCTCAATTGGTATAAAAAGTTTCCAGGATAATTTATTGCCCTGGATAGGGGGGAGTTTTTGGGCTCCATGGATGTAGTGGTAGGCCAGCTACTATATTTACTATCGGAAAGTGAATTCAAATCTCTAGCAAGTGGTGCTAAGGCCCATTTATTAGTTTCAGCTAAAATCTCAATACCTAAAGTTTCCAAACTAATTTATTCCGCTGGATAGGGAGAAGTTTTTGGGCTCGGTTGATGAAGTAGTAGGCCAACTACTACATGTACTATCGAAAAGTGAATTCAAATATCTGGCGATTAATGCTAAAGCCCATTTATCAGTTTCAGCTAAAATCTCAATTGTTATAAAAAGTTTCCAGGATAATTTATTCCCCTGGATAGGGGGGACTTTTTGGGCTCGATGGATAAGGTAGTAGGCCAGCTACTATATGTACTATCGGAAAGTGAATTCAAATCTCTGGCAAGTGGTGCTAAGGCCCATTTATCAGTTTCAGCTAAAATCTCAATACCTAATAAAGTTTCCAAACTAATTTATTTCCCTAGATAGGGGGTAGGTTTTGGGCTCGATAAACGGAGTAGTAGGCCAGCTACTACATGTACTATCGGAAAGTGAATTCAAATCTCTGGCAAGGAGTACTAAGGCCAATTTATCAGTTTCATATCCATATTCATCAATAATTATTTATATTTTCTAATTGCTGGGTTCCATTTAACGTGGCAAAGTACACACAAGTACTTCTTACTGCACGCAGCTACTCTTGCTAAATTTTATGAGTAGTTTGCTTTTTTAATTTATGGCGATTTCGTTACCAGAATATTTAGTACAACTAATACATATTATTTTAATGCAATAATAATGTTTAAAAACAAAATTTTAATGCAATAATAATTTTACGTAATTAATTATTAATTATTTAAAAAATCCGAGCCTCAGACATTTTTACAAAAGTAAAACACACGCCCTCTTTTAAACAAAACCAAATATTTCAGCACTTAGCAGAAACATTGTGTAGTAAATGTAGTACATATGCCCACACAGAGATGTCACCATATCGACATTTTATAGACACATTTGTTTTAATTGCATAAAACAAACAAATGTATATTAACTTGTATATGATAAGATAGACGAGGTAATAAGGTGATAGAGTGGAGTGAAGAAAATCTGGAGTTCGAATCTAAGCAAAGCCAACGAAATTTTTTTTTTAGATGAAAAATTTTGAATTAGGGATAATCCAAAAAGATTAATCGGGATCGAGATCGCTACAATAAAAAATTTGGGATAAAATTCGTGGAAATAAAAAAAAATCAAATTTTTTCTTAAAAAAAAAAAATAAAGTCGGAAGTTTCAAGAATCGAATCACCCAACCACTCATCTATGTACATATACATAACTTCCACTCAGTTTTTCGTTTAAATACTGATAAATTCGGACTTGATGAAAAATCGCATACAAATTTTTGTTATTTTACCTGGCGAACTGAATTTAAAAAACAACATAATTGTCAGCAACGTGACATTATTTTGTATCAAAGCGTGCCACTTTAAGTTATGTGACACTTAAACATACAAAATAAAGTCATATTGCTGACAATTCTACCTTCTTGTAATTTCTGTTCGTCTGTTAAAATGACAAGAAATTGTATGCGATTTTTGATGAAAAAAAAATGTTTTCTTTTACATTTCTGCTTACCTGGTAAATAAAAATAAACCTTTTTTAAAAGGCATCTGTAGGCAACCCCCTAAATAGAAAATTTGGAGATTTTTATTACACAAAAAAATTCCTTCAGGTGCGGGGATCGAACTCGAGAAACCTCTATGGTTTTAATCCTCTCTCTCATTGTAATAGTTCGACCCTCGCGGGCTGAAGGATTTCTTTTTGTAATAAAAAGCTCCAAATTTTCTATTTGGGTGGCTAGAGTTATTGATTGCCTTTTTAATTAAAAAAAAGTTAATTTTTATTTACCAGGTGAGCAGAAATTTAAAAGAAACTTTTTGTTTTTCATCAAAAATCGCATACAATTTTTTGTCATTTTAACAGGCGAACAGAAATTACAAGAAGGTAGAATTGTCAGCAATATGACTTTGTTTTGTATGTTCAAGTGTCACATAACTTGAAGTGGCCCGCTTTGATAACAAATAATGTCACGTTGCTGACAGTTATGTTGTTTTTTAAATTCTGTTCGCCTGGTAAAATAACAAAAATTTGTATACGATTTTTCATCAAGTCCGAATTTATCAGTATTTAAACGAAAAACTGAGTGGAAGTTGGATGGTAAGATGAAGGAGTGTTGTGCGAAAGGTTTGGAGTTCGATTCTTCAAACTTCCGACTTAATTTTTTTTTAAGCAAAAATTTGATTTTTTTTTTATTTCCACGAATTTTATACCAAATTTTTTTTTTGTAGCGTTCTCGATCCCGATTAATCTTCTCGGATTATCCCCAATTCAAAATTTTTCATCTAAAAAAAAAATGTTTTGTACTACTACTCCGTTTATCGAGCCCAAAACCTACCCCCTATCCAGGGGAATAAATTAGTTTGGAAACTTTAGGTATTGAGATTTTAGCTGAAACTGATAAATGGGCCTTAGCACCACTTGCCAGAGATTTGAATTCACTTTCCGATAGTACATGGAGTAGCTGACCTACTACTCCGTCCATCGAGTCCAAGAAATACCCCCTATCCAGAAGAATAAATTAGTCTGGAAACTTTAGGTACCAATTAAGATTTCGTCTGATATCGTTCATTGACCGTTAACACAAACTTCTAGATATTTGAAATAGGAATCCGATAGTACATGTAGTAGCTGCTTAAAACTATTGCCCATTATCTCGATTAACGATTTCTTAAACCAGGAATTAATTTAAACTAGACATTTTTTCTGGCGATGAAAACTAAAAATTGTTAAGTGTCATTTACGCCACTTGCCAGTGATTTGGATTCATTTTCTTATGGTCCATATATTAATTTGACTAAATTCCACTAATATTGCCTCTGAATGGTCTTATTTTCCCAGGAAATCACTTTTATTCGAAAGATCTTGTAATTAAATTACATTTTGAATGCAGTATATTTGAATTCCAATTGTAACCAAATAATAAATATGTTGAACTAAAACTATTTGATATTTTTGTGGTTTGTAACTTTGGTTTCTAGTTTTAGAACTTCGATGTTTGATTGAACAAGCTTAACTGGTAGCAGAAAACTATAGATCGTGGTTTAGTACATCAGCTTTACAAACATTTTCGCAAGAGGCGCTAGTCCGTGTACAAAATTGTTTGATTACATTTTTTTATATGAAATACCAGTCCAATAAAATTGCAAAATTGTTAATTAAAATTTTCTTGAAGAAATGCTGAAGGTTATATTAAAAATCTGAAATACTATTTAACATATTTTGTTTAAATTAAATAATCCGCTGACCCTTTATAATCAAAGAAAATTGCAAATAAAATGAGGTGATTTTTTGTTTTTTATGAGGTTATGTCTGTTGTTTTTGAAATTTATTAGCAAACAAAATATGAGATTTGAGCAAAATTTTGTATTTAAACAAAAAATAAAGAGAACGTTTGTAAGTTGCATCGAAAAATATAAATTTAATAATAAGTTTAGTTGATAAATCAGCTATAAAGGTGTTAAAATTGGCTGTTTTATTTCATCGTTTTCCTGGATATTAAAGGGTTATGGATTATTCCCTTTTCAAAATACATGACACCAATCTATTGTAAATTATTATTATTACTTTAAACTTCATATCGTCATTTGTTTTTAGCAAAACTTCATATAAAAAAAAATAAATAAACGTTTTTGTACACTGACCAGCGGATATAAACGAACTGGCGAATATAATTACTTAAATAAATTTAATTAAATTAGTTTAACATTCCGTTACTACTATGCTTAAAAACTGTTTTTATTATAGATATTATAATATTTTTATTATAAAATTGAGAATAAACATTTCATTTTATTAGATTACACTGTTGTATAGTAATATCAAATACTAAATATCGTTATCTCAAATTAAATTTGTTTTACGTATTGCATTAATAATAATTTATTTGAACAAAAATTATATTGCATTGATTTTATTCGATTTTTTAAATCGAAATTTAGTAAAATTATATTATACCGATTCGTAGCAGTACGCACCAACACAACAAAAATTAGTTAGAATCCAATATGATTTGTTTTTTCCAATATGATTTGTATACGTATTACTGTGGAAAAAAGTGTGGAAATCTTCACATCCATAATGTAAGGTTATCTCTTTTTTTAGAAAGCAATCACCTACTCTTCAGCAGTATTTCCTTTATAATATAGCGATTGACAGAGTTGAGTTCATGTCTGGCCTGAGTTGAGTTCATGGCTCAAACTGATATACGCTAACACTTCGATTAAATAGTGATTTTGACCCGAACAAAACCCCCAACTGAATTTGCATGCAACAATAAAATCATAAATTTAGTACTCCACCAAAAACCCTTATTTGGAAATCTAGGTCAACCTAAAATATTCAAAACACTTAAAAAACCAAATTCCCTTCCGCGCGCCCAAATGATTAGAGATTTTTATGTATGCATAAATTACGAGAATTTTCATTTTTTATTATGAACCGCTAAGCCGTTAAAAAAAAAATTTATAAATGAAAAAGACTACAATAGTACATATTTACTATACATATTAGAATGTACGAGTATAATAAAGAAATTGAAAATTCCATCACAAGTATGTATGAGTATAAAAAACTAGAGGGAAATTTTTTTGTAGCTTGCCAACGTTATAGTATAACAAAAGGTCATTCTCATGAGAATTTGGCCTTAACGGAGAAAAATCTACTTTATATTTTGTATAAAAGAAAATAACATTTTTTTTTTGTTCCAATTTTCTCATCCTTCCAACCCAACTAACTTGTTCCCCTCGTAAATTGATGAGGTGAAATTTTACATTATTTTATTTATGATAATGTTATTACATGATTGATGATATATTGTTTGATTTTTTGTTGTTGTGTCGATGTAATGTACATATACACATTTCCAAACCATATTTACTATACACCCATCTATACATAATATGTACATATATGTACCTATATAGTTCGATTTGAACTGACAGCCAAAATATATACAAGTAACGTCAGAAAATCGATAACAACATGAATAATCCGAGTGGAAAATAATTCAATAAGTTTTTATTTTTTTGTTTTAATCTTCGATTAGCTGTATTCATGATTGATTCCCTTTAGACGGTGTTCGGCATAAAAATGTATTCAGTATAAGATACAAACGAGAAAAAATTGTTAATTCATGTACCACTTGTGTATACACAGGCTTATGATTATTTTAAAATTCAGTTAAGTTTTGTGTATTCGTAAGATGTTCGTTTGTGTATAGATTGTTGAATTTTATAAACATTCGAAATAAGAAAAGGCACATTGCCAATCGTTCGATAATTGATTGCCATTAAAAAAATTAATATTTAACGTTTTAGAATCGTGACTACGCAAATTGATTTTCTTTTGTATACAGAACAATAAAATATGTATCACGTGGTTTTAGCACGCCTAACATTTCATTACATAATTATTTTTTAATTATATCCAGGCCCATAAAATTTGATGAGATTTAGCTATAAATCTATACGGACTGTCTATATAATCACGGTGTAAATAAGAAATTGACTACCACCCATGCATTAAACAAGCAAAAAAAAAACAACAACAAAATCGTTTTGACCATGGAAATGTCCTTCTGCGAATCATGCCAATTTATATAAACTTAAAATAGAATTGAAAATATATAATAATGTTGTGTCAATTTATCACTTTATGTCGTATATACATATATCCAAGATGACAATAATCTTAATCACTTATTTTTGTTAAAAAATGAAGAAAGCAACATAAAAAAAAAACTGAAACTGTCGTGGTAAATAAGATAAAGTTACATTAAAAAATCATCAATCAAGCATTCAGTGATCACAAAAACATGATAACCTAATAAAAATTAATCAGAATTATATAGAACATCCGTATAAAGTGTCAGGGCTTATTTTCAAAATGGAATGGAAATGGCTTTCGGTATGCAATTAAAGCTCACCTTATTAAAGAGCATTTGGTGCTAAACGCTTTCGGTTTGTTTTGCGCTGTTTTACATTTTTTACTGTGTAGAAGGTACAAAAGAACTGTAATGAAAATTTAAGCTAAATTTAAATAAAGAATACTCTTAAACGCTAGTTTACAAACTTTAAGTTAAACTTTAAAAGGCGGAGGAATGTAAAACTACGTTTACCATAACGTGGGTGATTCGATTATAATAGATATAGGTAAATCTTAATCTATATATTGTCACACGATATTAAACCATCCTTTAATTTTTGTTTTGATTATCCAATGTTCTGGATCAGAATGTAAATCCCAAATTAGTCTTCAAATTTCGAGTCGTGAAAGTAGTCTCGCCAATTGCGGTTTCAAAGAGACGTGAAATATTTAAATTTGTTTCATTTTATTATAGTATTACTTAGGTAGAATAATATGTAGACTAACGCAATGCACAATGTCGCCAAAAATATTGAATGTTTGAAATTTCAGTAAACTTTTCACATTGCATAAAAGTTTATGTACCTATTCCGTTGATCAGCAAGTCATTTTTTTACTGGTCGCAAAGCGATCGAGCGTCCTTCACTGCTTGGTATAAAAAATCTCAGAAAACGTATCCACTGCAATCGAAGGAAGGATGAGGATAATGTGAAGTACGTCCTAACCACATTCCTTGGTGACGTCACTTTTATACAGACAGAGCGACTCCGTTAATAAAGGGAACAAGAAACTGTCCCTGATATTCAAAGAATTCAACAAACCATGCCAAAAAAAAAAAAAAAATCTGCAATTGTTTCGGGACCTGTAATTGTTGTGCCAGTTGAGATTACTATAAATCAGCGAATTCTGAGCCAGTGGAGTAACTACAAATTTCGGGCCACCCTGCAAAATTTTTCTTAGGCCCCTAAAAATGCTTCTTGTACAGCCTCGTATTAATTAGAAATATCTGTTTTCGAAAGTACGAAACATTACACGCAAAAAAAAATGTATGTACTTGCGCTAAGTAAACTTAGAATTGTTGAATCAACTTAAATTTTTGTTAAGTTAACCTAATCATGCCAAGTCATATTAGCATAAGCATTGTTAATTTAACAAAATTGGAAAAGTAAAATTAAAATTTTCAAAAAAAAATCGTTTTTCTTTGTTAATATAAACTTACGTGAAGTTAACATTGTGCTAGGATAATGTCACAACATCTAAATCTAGAATTTACTTATCGGCATGATAAATTAATTTAGTAGCTAAGTATAAAAACCCTCGGATTTATGGAAAGCTAAATAGTAAAATTAACATTAATTTATTGTTAAGTTAACCTAACCGTGCCACGTCATATTAGCAAATAAGCATTGTCAATTCAACACAATTTAACAAAATTGGAAAAGTAAAACACAAAAAAAAGAAAAAGCAAAATAAAAAACCTTTCTTTGTGTATATTCATTTCCTTATAAGTATGTAAGTTTATTAAATAAACATGTTTGAATGTAAATGTAATACAATTTTAATTTTGTTTGTCATACAATTCGTTTTTCCGAAGTTCTTCCTGATAATCTTCGTATAGATTGTCTCGTTTGTGAATTTGTGATGCTCCTTGTCGAATGTTCGTTTTAATCGTTAAGATTTTTGAAAAATCAAAAGAAGATGATAAGTAAACTAATAAATCTATGTGTTAAATTCACTTAGCAATTAAGTAAAATAACATATCTATATGTT